>JBAMMX010000012.1:25131074-25409552 GCA_037126225.1 Dillenia turbinata
TTCTCGAGAACCGGAATTACATGCTTTTAGCAGTTTAACTCTTTCTGAGAGTTTTATCCAGTGGACCATACAAATAAGCTGCAACGACATTCATTAATCATAAATCGAGTCCCTTCTATATTGTCAGACTAATTAGTAATCGAAAAGTGGTCACATCCACTACAAGGGAGTATATCGCATCATAATCAATTTGGGTCTTTGTGAAAATCCTTGTGCAACTAAACGTGATTTATATCTCATAATTTCACCATTTTCATTTCATTCGCACACAAAAATCCATATGTATCTCACTGGTTTTACATCAATAGGTGTACGGACTACTGATCCAAAAATATTTCTTTTGTCAAGAGATTTTAATTCTGTCTCAATTACATCTTTCCATTTTAACCAACCGGCTCTATGTTTGCATCTCTCAATAGATGTTGGTTCAAAATTCTCATTTTCATTCTTAATACTCATTGCTATGTGGTACGCAAAATTGTCATCAATAATGACATTATTTTGGTTCCATATTTCTCCAATTATAACATAATTTTATTGAGATCTCATGATTATCAATATTTTCAAGTACCTGTTATTCTTCTAGAATATTATCCATGGCTGGTATATTTTTGGGACATATAATATTCTCGTTCAGACCATCTAATTTCTTTACTTATTTTCTATCTCGAGAATTTTTATCTTCGGAATCAATTGGTCTACCATGTTTTTTGCGTGCTTTAGACTCATGAGAAATATTATATTGTCTTTCAGGGACATCAATTCTAATGGGAATATTAACAGCCAGAATATGTGATTTAGTTACTCTTTTATGGTCAATAAAAACGTTTGGCAACTGATTTGCTAAATTTTGTAAATGAATCATCTTTTAAATTTTTAGTTCAAATTGCTTTGTTTGAGGATCAAGATAAAATAATGATAATTCATTTTAATTAATTTTATCACCAGACTATTTATTCTTTTCTTCTCCTAATGTTGGGAAAACTTATTCGTCAAAATAACAATCGGCAAAATGAGCCGTAAATAAATCTCTTGTCATGGGTTCAATATATTTAATAATCGATGGAGATTCAAACCCAACATATATCCTCAATCTCCTTTGATGTCCCATCTTAGTTCATTATGGTGGAGTAATAGGGATATATACATTGCATCCAAAAATCCTCAAATAGGAGATATTTGGTTCCTAACTATGAACCAAATGTAATTGAGAGAAATCATTACTATTTGTTAGTCAGATGCGAATAAGTATTGTTGCATGTAAAATAGCATGTCCCAAAGCAGAAATCGGTAATTTTGCTCTCATAAGCAATGGTCTTGCAATCAACTAAATACGCTTAATGAGCGATTCTGTTAGACCATTTTGAGTGTGAACATATGCTACAGGATGTTCTACACTGATCCCAATCGACATACAATATTCATCAAAATTTTAGGATGTAAATTCACTAGCATTATCAAAACGAATTTTCTTGATTGAATAATTTGGAAAATGTGCTCGTAATTTAATTAATTGAGTAAGTAATCTAGCAAACATCAGATTGCGAGTTAATAATAATAAAACATGTGACCATCTAGTTGATGTATCGATTAAAACCATAAAATACTTGAATGGTCCACATGGTGGGTGTATAGGGCCACAAATATCTCCGTGTATTCGTTCTAAAAATTCAAGAAACTCGTAACTTATTTTAGTTGGTGATGATCTCACAATTAATTTGTCTTGAGAGCAAGCAATATAAGTAAATTTATTGGATTGAAGAATTTTTTGATTCTTTAAAGAATGTCTACATGAATAATTTATAATTTTTCACATCATTATTGTCCCGAGATAGCCCAACCGGTCATGCCAAATAATAAAATCATTTAATTTAATAAACTTTTGGTTTACTATTGCAAATGTTTCTTTTGCATTAATGTATATGTAATACAAACCGGAAGAATATATCGGTAATCTTTTTAATATCCTTTTCTCATTCAGAATTATACTCGAAATGTGAAGATATTCAATATTTTCTTCACTTGTTATCTTAATGTGATATTCATTTCTGCGGATATTTTTAAAATTCAATAAATTTCTTTGAAACTTGGGAGAGTATAAAGTCTCATTAATTTTAAATTTAGTTCCTCTAGGCAAAAATATGTTGACGCTTCTGGAGCTTTTCATCAATTTCGTACTCCCAGATATTGTATAACATTGGTCTCTTGTATTATCAAATAAGAAAAATATTTCTTATCTTTTAAAATAATATGTGTAATAGCACTGTCTGCGAGATATATATCTCCACCTTTCATCACGAATCGAACCAAAGAAATATCTATTTTCAATAAAAGAATAAACATTTTAGATTTCATAACAATGTTAATTCTACTGAGTTCTAAAAATTTATTTTCATGACTAAATAAATAGATAAAAATATTTAAATATGACAAATATTTTAGAACTAAATTCGTTTAAAACAAAATACAATTATATCCTAATAAATTCTAGGTAAATCTATTTTTGTACAGTTCCATCACAAGCAAGTGTTCAATTTTTCCTTTAGTGAGACATTTATACTCTACCATAGCTTTTGATTAATTTCGTACTACCATTTAAAGTATTAATAGTTGTTTCCAATTTCAGACACAAGAAATAATTCTTATTTTTTGAGTAATAGTTACTTTCTCCCAACTTAAGGTAGGAAAAGTAACACTTATTGCAACACTATCAATGAAGCATTATTCTTTCTCGCCTTTTATTGATCTCAGAATATTTTCAAAATTTTTGAGAATTTATCTTGCCTTTTCTCATCATTATTATCCCACTTCTGGTAGTAATAAATTTGCATGACCAGTTTTAGTCGTTTGATAAATTTATATAATCAAGACAATTACTATAATCACGATCTCTTTTATATAACAATATTTAATCACATTTATTTCAGGGAATACATTAGAACCACTTTTGGTAGCTCTGCGTTCACTTCAGGGAATGGAGTGGCTCTGGTTGGATGAGTTTCATGATTTTTTATCAGTAGCTCATTATTTTGCTCAGCCACGAGTAGGCATGAAAAATGGAGAATTTTTTAATATATATTTCCCAATAATATTTTCTCCATAAAACCTTTCCATCATATAAACAACCATCTCCAAGCGAGTGTACTTTTCCACCATTATTATTCCTTCAAATTATTTTAATGGCGTCTTCAAGACCCATTACAATTATATCTGGATGCATTTGAACATCTAACATTCATGATAAATAATTTTTTCTCATAATGTCAAGAGTCATAAATTTGAATTACAATGTTCAACATTATCAACTATAACAACTGAAGAGAAAATAAATAACGCATCTATAATATATATTTGTTAATGAAAACTCATTGATTAAATATGTGGTATTGCTACAACAAATTTATATCTTATAAAGATTTTCAGATCAGTAACTTATAAAATTTGGTTTCTAGTTTATATTTAATTAATCAGAAAATTAAAAAATAATAAATACAATAAAACTAAAATAGTTCCTTTTTTAATATAAAAGATCAGATTAAACTATAATCCCAAAACATACTTTGGAAAGACCATAATATTTAAGAAAATCTTTATATAAAATCATAAATAAAAGTTATAGAAAATTCATACCAACAAAACTTATTCTTCATCGGTGAGAACTTTGTATTTGGTTGGATAGAATTTCGTGCTGATAATGTATTATAAACAAAAATATAAGAAAAAGA
The DNA here is from genome assembly GCA_037126225.1 of Dillenia turbinata. NCBI lineage: Eukaryota > Viridiplantae > Streptophyta > Magnoliopsida > Dilleniales > Dilleniaceae > Dillenia > Dillenia turbinata. Next base: position 25,134,800 of record JBAMMX010000012.1, read on the forward strand.
ATTTTTTGTTCTCTTGAATATGCTATGTATGTAGAAAGAGATTATAAATGAATGTATTTATACATCTTGGGGTGCATACATAATTGAACGGTTTTAAAGTAAAATATTTTTTAAATATGTGATATTTTAATATTGTGATATTAACATATAAAAAAAACTATTAATAATAATGAGTATCATTTTAAAATATTTATTTTTTATATATCGGACGTCTACTCAAAATTTTTAAAATTTATAATAAGTTTATTATCGTTATTATGATTATAATTATTATTAGGATACCGAAAAAATCTGGTGTTTTAAAAGCCGTGGGGATTGAATAAAGAGGACGTAGGACCCGAGGCCCATCGACCAATATCATTATTGAGAGAGATTAGTCCAAGACCTTAAAGATGTTTCTTACCTTATTTCACATTTTTTTAGAGTAAAAAGTAGGAACCAGTGAAAAGAGGCTTCCTTGTCAAACCTTTTTTGTAAGAAAATAAGCAGCTATTTCAAACTTGCCTGTGTTTCTTGAAAGGATAGCAAATCAATCCTCTGGCTTTTGAGTTAATACGAGGGGAGGGAGGAAATCGAACACATTATTAAATACCATTCGCAGGAACCTGATGCACTATAATTAGGAGCCGTGGCCTGGTTTCTTTTTTTTTTTTTTTTTTTTTATTTTGATACTTTATCTTTAACACCGTCCGATATCTAAGATTTTGTTTTAATTAATTCGGACCGATCATTATAGTGGTTCTTTTTGGAGAGTAGATTTCTCAATAGAGAATGCTCCATGCACTTGTGAACTCGATATTTTCAGTTAGAGTTAAACCTCGATCATATTTAAAAATACTCAATCTCACGTCTAATTAAATCAACTTGATCCCCGGCCTGGTTTCTATGTTATGTTATGTTATGCTATGGCCGTCTGTCTTAGGGCCCGAATCACTTGCACCCTATCATGAGGAACTTTTAGCCTTGGGTTTGAAAATTTTTGTTGTGTTAAATGTCCAATTTGCCCCTAATAAAAATATCTAATGAATTAGTGCAATTAATATATGTCCAATTTAACCCATTATGTGGTGTTCAATCGTTAATATAACGCCGATGATGTGGCAGTGATTGGTGAGGGCGTCCGAGCCTTGAAATCTTTTTTTTATTATTTTTTTTATATAAGCATACTATTTAATTTACGTTTGTTTAATATATAAAAAAAGGAATATGCTAATTCATCAATCAAAAAAGATTAATTCTGGTGATATTAGTGAGTTTATTATTTTCTCTGGTCTTAACCATTTGCTTCCAAAATAATAGTCATAGATGACGTTTGGCCTTTTTTTTAAAAAAAATTTTAAATATTCTTGTTTTTAGCTTATAAGGTAAAGTGATAAATAATAGTTTTAAAATTTAAATAAGAGTCTGTTTTGTCAATTTTACTTAAAAAAAAAAATCTCTTTTATTAAATAAATTGTGTGCCAAAACAATTTATATAAGTTTTGATTTTTAATGAAATAATAATAAAACACAATTGATCTTAAAGTTTCATAAATGATATGTAAAATAAGTAGTTTCATAAATTAAAAATAAATATTTTGAGTTATAAATATTCTAAATATTTTGATTTAAAATTTTGAAATAGTTAAATTAAATATATATCTAAAAATATTTTTTTGGGTCTATTTAAATAATTTTTTTGAGTTTATATATATATATGACAAAATTATACTATTTGAAATAATGAGAGACAATTTTGTTAGTCGAGCTTTTTATTAAAACAAATCACAGTGTAGATAAGTAAAAACTTCTCTTAAAATTTTTTTCTTTTCTTCCGGTTTCATTCATTAAAAAAAATTAACTTTTTTTATGAACAGATTTTGAAAAACTATTTGACTTAATTTTTAATTTCGAATTACTTTTAAATTGAAAAAAAAAAAAACAAAAACAAAAGGACAAATAGACACTTATCCCCGAACATTTGAGTATCCGCCGGAATATTATGGTTAATTTAAAAACTACAAAATAGATAAAACTTGTAATTTTTATTCGAATCAATAATTAATAAACAAAAATATTAGGTACTTTTACACATCAAACAAATAAAATATTTTTCCACCTGTAAGATAAACAATGGGTTTTCATGCCTGAGCTTCCCGCCAACTATTGGTTGGCTCAGTTAGAAGGGGGTTAAATTTTATTAATTATCATCATGAGTTTGACTTCCTATAAGTACGAAAAAAATCACATTAAAAGATCTCTCTCAAAAAAGACCGACAACAAATCAATCTAGATTAATCAGGACGAAACTCTAAATATCGAACGAAAAAAAAAAAGTGCTTCCCGCCAACTCTTGCTATGTTATTAATTTATTGCCATTGCAACCCTTGATTGAACATCTATTGGCCCAGGTTCCTAACAAAAACTAACGAGTGAATATGTATTAATTTAAATCCAAAATATTGTTTAAATTAGGGGTGACAACAGTTCAATTTGAACCGTGAACCAAACAGGAACCGATTGTTCAAAAACTGAATCAGAACTGGAGACTTATGATTCAGCTCTGCTTCTTGTTTTGTAAAAAATAAAAATCGGACCGAACTGAAATTGAAACTGGAAACGAGACCGGATTCGGAACCGAATCTTTTTATTTTTGTTGAAATCGAATATTTGAAAACAAGTGATTTTTATTTTTACATAAAAACCAAAATAAGTTTAAAAATTAAATTAGAATTCATTATTTTTACACAAAGATCAAAATCATTTAAAATTTAAATTTCTTTCATTGTTCTATCACAACAATGAACATGCATAAAAATTAAAATCATTTAAAATTTAAATTTTTCTTTATTGTGTTACAACAATGAATATGCAAAAGAATCAAAATAATTCAAAATTCAAAATTCAAAATTTTTATTATTGTGTCATAACAGTAAATATGCACAAATAACAAAATTATTTAAAATTCAAATTCTTTATTGTTGTGTCACAATCACTACATTGAATAGTACCGTTGTTGTGTTACAAAATTCAAATTTTAAATTTTTTATAATTACTTTTATACTCTTTAAAACTAATCGTTATATAAATTTTAGAAGGATAATTTTGATCTTAAAAATATATAAAATCTCTATAAATACCACTTCAATTTCATTTTCCTTCACAAATCAATTCTCTTTTCTTATTTCTTATTATTAATATAATCTCACAATTTCATTTTAATTCATATTCTCAACTTCTCGACTCTTAATTGATATTTTCAATTTTTCATTCTCTCTCATATTCAATTACTCGTTTTTTTTTTAATTTCTAATTCTATTCGATCTCATTTATCAAAAAAGTATGTTGAGTGGTAGAGGCAAAAGTAAGGTTGGGGAATTTTTCCAAAATGAATAATTTTATTTTAAGAGTTTTTCTACACAAAAATCTCAACAAATTAATATTGAAGTTGAAAATGATGATCTAGAAGAGATGTATATAGAAAAAAATGTTGAAATCCAATATTTTTAAAGTACATTTCAAAAAAAATCATTTGCCAATTGGTTTAATACAAGTTATTTACAATTACTGTGGGCAATAATTCAAATTCAAAAAAATGGAGAATATAGATATTCAGAAAACATTTGAATAACAAACATCCAACTGAAACTAGTTTTGATAGAACACGAACTTAAATATTCGATATTTGTATTTTTTTAATTCTTATTCTCTTTTTATTTATTCCGATAGAAAGGAGAAAAATTAGTTAAAATGATTGATATTGAATATTTATCTTTTAGTTTTAGTGAAAAAATAGGATATGTTAATTATTGTCAAAATATTTTAAATCATTCTACAAACGTGTGCTTAAAACTATTGTTACACATACAATTCATAAACTTTATAAAAATGAGAAAAAAAATTTATAAAAGATTTTCGGGTAAATTATGCTTTCTTCACCTGTGATTTGGTCGAAATTTACATACTTCCCCTACAGTGAAAAAATATCAATTTATACTCCTATGATTTTAAAAAGTGTGGCAAGTAGACGAAACTATTAAAAAATAACAAAAAAGTAATGGAGACATGAGGTTTGTCCATTATACTCCTTAACTCTCTCTCCTTTATCAACATTCATCAGTATACAAAAAAAAAAAGAGCTGACCCTTCACTCTTATTCTTCAACCTCCGTCCAAATCTTTGTCCAAATGGAGAAGATGGAGGAACTGCATTAGGTGAAGAATTTGGAGATGGGGTTGAAGAAAATGACCCTCACTCTCCTTCTTCAACTTCTATCCAGATCGAACCCATCGTTCAATGAAGAAGACGATCAATCAAACCCATCATTCGAACAGATCATCCTTACCCCTTACCCATCATCCGATCATCTTTTGTAGAGTGTGAAGACCATCCTCCATCCAAATCTTCATCCATAATCAAACCCATTGTTGGATCGTCTTCAACGACCGTCCAGATCTGAGAATGAATATAATGGTGAAGATAAGAATGAAGAAAATGAAAAAGATAAAAATGATGATGGTGTGTGTGATTTGCGGCGATGATGGTGAAGATATAAATGAAGAAAATTTAGAAGATTTGAGATAGAGAGAGGGTATGTGTGAGAGAGGAGAAAGAGATTTGAGTTGGACATTTAGTTGATGCGAGGTGAAGAAATTGAAAAGAGTGGAGTTGAATTTTCAAAGTAGATTGTGAGAGCATAAGATTCACGGTGGCCCATGGCTGGTGGAGTGTGTAGAGGAGAGGAGAGAGGAGGAGAGAGAAGAGAGAGAATGTTTTTTTTTTTAATTGGAGATAATTTTGAAAGTAAAAATTAATTTCATGAGTCAACTCAGACTTTTCACGTGTAGATCTCAATTTCCTATTAATTTTAACAATTTCTATCACTTATTATTATTATTTTTTAAAATCACACGGGTATAAGTGGATATTTTTTTAGTATAGGGGGATATGTGGATATTTGGTCAAATCACAGGGGGAGAAAGTGTAATTTATATAAGATTTTCAAAAATTTTAGTGGTCAGATTTCTATGTGTAGTGATATTTGGAGTGATCATTGGCAAAGATATTTGGACATAGTTATTACATGTCATTGGATTGATAATAATTAAAATATCCAAAAATATATCATTGTATTTAGAGTTTTTGATAAAAAAACATATAGATGAAAATATTTATAAGATCATTAGTTTAATTTTACAAGAATATTATTTAGTGAATAAAAGTTTTTCTATTGGTTTTAATAATATTTTTGCTAATACTGTTTTTATTAAAGATTTAGAAAATATTTGTAAATTTAGTTTTGATAGTAAATTTCTTCATATAAGATGATCATATTATATATTAAATTTGTGAATTCAAGATAGATTAAAATCTCTTGAAATTTATCTTACCTCTATTAAAAAAGCGATTTCTTATTTATGAAATCGTCTACAACTAATGAAATATTGGGTTAGATTTTGTAAAGAAAATAAAAAGAAAAGACCTAAAATATTTCCTAAAGATGTTTCAATTTGTTAGAATTCAACTTATGAATTATTAAATGAATCATTTTCTTATAGACAATTAATATGTGCTTTTATTGTAAATAATGTTAATTCTATTGTTTTATATCCATAACAATGAAATGCTTGTGAAAAATTTTAAATCTATTAAAAGTATTTAATGATGTTATATATACATTGTTTGGTGTTTATTACCCTATATTTTTATTAATGTTACTAAAAAGTATTAATATTGTAAATGCTATGCAAAAGTATGAAAATGATGAAAATTTAAAAGACACAAATTTTCTAATAAAAATAAAATTGTGAAATTATTTTAATGACATTTCTGACATTTATCTTGTTGTTATTGTTTTTTTTATCATAGATATAAATTAGATGATTTATTTGATTATTTAACTTTCTATGTTAAATATTTAGGAATAAATGATTGTGATATTATACAAAAAATAAATTATATGAGAAAATTAATTTTTGATATATATATATTGAATTTAATATGATATTTGATAATTTTACTCAATAATCTTCTCAATTTATAAATATTGGAGAATTTTCTAAAATGAGTAAAACTGAACTATTATTTTAAAGACAAAAAAAATCAATAGGTTTATCAAAAAATTCTACATCTGAAATTAGTTTATATCTAATAACTTTTTTTGAGTTTAATATCTTCATTTTTTAGTTCTAAAATGGTGGAAAAAGCATGCAAATAATTTTTTTCTACATTATCACAAATTGTTAAACAAATTTTAGCATATCAATTGTGGCTGTCGAATAAGTATTTATTGCGGGAGGAAATATTTTGGATGAGATAAGATCATATATGACTTTCAAATCGCTTGAGGCACAAACTTGCTTGGATAATTGGGGTAGAAGAGATTTTAGACAAGATGAGATAATCAAGAGGAATAATGAAGATTTATACGACATTACAATCAAAAGTACATCAACCACTACATCTGATAATATTTCAAATTAAATTAAGATAAGGGGGTTATAAATTCAAATACTAAGTAAACTACGAGAGTTTTGATTTCTTTAAACCCCAAAAGAATATGTAGGCAGTTTAATTTATATAAATTAAATTCAAGTCCTTTTATTTACCTTTTTAATTGTAAAAATAGTGATATATTATAATTATAGGAATAATAATATTATATATATATATATATTTGTTCGGTGATTTGAATTTGTTGACTAAATATGTTTCAATAAGAATGTTTTTACGATAAATGTTTGATTTAAGGAGTTATATATAATAAATAAATCGATCTAAATCAAAAGTTCACATGCAAAACTTGAATTTAAATTAAATTTAAATACAAAACAACTTAAGTTAACAAAAATTGACTGGATTAATAAACTGAAAAATAAAATAATCAAGTCAAACTATTAAAGGGATGAGAGAATTAAAATTAAAAAATTTAAATTTTAGTTTCAAACGGTTTGAACCATAATCGAACCGGAACCAAATCGTGAGGAATCGGAACCATTGGTAAGTAGTTCGGTTCTAGTTCAATAGATGATGAACTGGGACCGCCGCTTCTAAAACTAGAATCGAGCTATGAGGAGTCCGAATTGAAATCGTCGGTAAGCGGTTCGGTTTGGATTTTAGTGGATGATAAATCGGAACTAGAATCGGAACTGACGGTTTTGAAACAGTGATCATCCCTAGTTTAAATACTTTTGAAAATTTAAAATAAGATTTAAATATTTATTTAAAATTGTGCAGCTATCAAATTCAAGATGAGGTTTATTTTTTGCATCATTTAGATTTTAAAATTAAAGATTATATATTGTTGGAGGTGTGTTTCGTCTCCACAAATCCGGTTCTTCCTGGACTCAATCGGATATCTGGTTGTGAGGTTTGAAACCTGCAAAAAATTGCCGGAGGGTGATTCGGCTACGGAGACTCTGACGCTCAAGTCAGAAAGAACGGTTTATAAAAGGGGAAGATAAACAAACTAAGAGATGAGAGAGGACCGATCTCCCTCTATGATTTGTGTGCCTTATGTAGGTTTAGAGGACTTACATGGATGGATGTCCCCATTGATGTTATATAATACCTTTCTTAAATCCGTGCCACTGCGGGTTCCGTGAAATCCTAGTTTCCTTAAGAATTCGTCTGGGAATTCCGGATCTATGATCACCAAAGATTTGATATTGCGGCTACTTAGGCAATTGAATTATTCGGGGAGATTCTTTGCCCTATTGGTTAGATTTGTTAGGTTTCTTTCCGTAAATGGAAGATATGTTCCATGCCGAAGTGGAGAACTCAGTTAAGCAATACCGACTGGGTACTAGTGGCTGAGTGAGACGGATGTGTCCGGTCTCTTTGGTAGCTGTCGGTTGAGGGTGTTCGGTTCCTCGAGTCAAACAATAGATCCCTTTGGCTAGACGGGGCGATCAAAGCCCTTCGAAGAGGCAAGTCCCTTTGAGTGATCGGGGCGACTAAGACCCATTCATAGAAATGAATCTTTTCAGTAAATCGGTGCGACACAGGCCTATTCTCGTGTGAGTGTGTTGTTACTAGAGAAATTGGGGGAGGTCCATCACTTGCCCTTGACTCATGGTGTTGATTCGCAGAAGAGGCATCATAAGTAGAGTTTACTTCTCAAGAAATCAAAGGACGCGAGTGTGATGGCAGCACGTGTTTCCTGAGGTCAACCAAATCGCTCGTAACTGATATGGAATCGGAGTAGGTGGGATATAGATCTCTTCATCTCATGGGACGTTTCATCTTCTCTTGGGTTCAATTAATGCGGTTGGAGAAGACGAAGTGGCACGTGCCTCTTTAATTCACACATTTATTGGAGTGGCGTTTCAACTACTATGAGATTTTGTAAAGATCTTCTTTCAACTATAAATAGGGGCCGCGGGACCTCCTTTTGTTTTCGTAAACGTTCCTATGTTGGCGGGTTATTGTTTCTTGAGGGTCATTACTTGTGAGAAGTTTTCAGAAAGATATTCCAGCCTTTGCGAGTTTTGTGGCTTGAGTCGCTTCTGTTGGTATGAGATCTCGTGAAAAATGGAGACTCTGGTATGAGATCTCGTCATGGCGTTCGTAGTTTGAATGTCACAACGAGCTCTGCCAGCATTTCCGTCGGGGGCCCCTGGCTCGAATTTAAGAAATGGGTCTCTTTTTAAGCCAGGTAGTAGAAGAGGTCGGCCATGCACGGAGACTGGGTGATGGCCGAAAATATGATGATATTTTGAGGCATCCCTTGGGTTTCTTTCCGATCGGCTTGTCCCCCTTTTTGCAAGCGCATCACTAAGGCTGCAGATTGTTGTAAGTTCTTCTTACAGCTTCTGTAGTTTCTAATGTGGGGCGTTCGTATTTGTTTTTCGTTGTTCCTCTGTTACTATTATTGTACTCTCCAACTTGTTAAAAGGCAGAGACAATAATATCGTTTCTTCGGTCTGACTGAGGGATTAACGAGATGTAACTGCTCATGTAATCCATTATCTATGTGTTGTAATAAAAGAAATGCATTTTGCTTACCTGATCGTTATTATGCCTGATGGAATCATCTGTGTGAATGATGCTCGAGTACTGTCCAAACTCTTTCACTCGATAGGTTAGGCCCCTTCCAGGCTAGGGTGTCTAGGATTCGTTCAGACGGATAAGCTTCTTTGATAGAGTAGGACGGCTAAGATCCGTTCATGGAGATAGATCCCTTCGATCGAACGGGGCGACTAAGGCCATTCGAGAAGATAGATCCTTTCGATCAGACGGGACGACTAAGACCTTTCGAGAAGATAGATCCCTTCGATTGGACGGGACGACTAAGGCCCTTTGGGGAGATAGATCCCTTTGATTGAACGGGGCGACTAAAGCCTTTCGGAGAGATAGATCTCATCAATTAGCTAGGATGAAAGTGTTAGAAATTTGAACGATGGAACTATCAAAATGAAAACTAAGAGGGGCTTACTCGGGAGGAGGTTCCTCTGCGGATGACGCGATTTACCAATAGAAGGTTCGCAGGTTCTCTGCGTTCCAAGTTCTGGGTATGGTCGATCCATCTAGGTTGTTGAGGCAATAAGCCCCCGGGCAAACTGCAGAATGTATCCGATAGGGACCTTCCTAATTGGGAGCTAGTTTGCCCCCGGGTAGGAGTTGATCGGTGGTTTCCACCTTCCTTAGTACTAGGTCATCTAGTTTGAACGTTCGAACTCTGACTCTTTGGTTATAGTACCGGGCCATTTGGTACTGGTATGCAACCATTCAGACAGATGCGGATTCCCATAGTTCAAGGAGCAAATCTAAGTGCTCGCGCAAGGCCGACTCATTCCTTTCGGAGTTGTAGTGAGCTACTCGAAGCGAATAGATTTCATTTTCCACTGGTATGACGACCTTGCTTCTGTATGTCAGGCTGAATGGAGTTTCTCCAGTTGCTCTTCGGGGTGTGGTTCGGTAGGACCAAAAGATGCTATAGAGCTCGTCTACCTATCGTCCTTTGGCTTCATCTAGCATGGTCTTTAACCCTTGGAGGATGGTTCTATTGGTGATTTCTGTGAGTCCGTTGGTTTGTGGATGGGCAACCGACGAGAACCGATGTTTAATTTCCAGTTGGGCGCAGAACTCTTGGAAGTTGGAGTTGTCAAACTGCTTCCCATTGTCGGTGATAAGAATATGAGGTATGCCGAATCAGGTGACTATGTGAGTCCACACGAACGACCACGCCTTGGTTGCGGTTATTTGAGCCAGGGGCTCAGCTTTTACTTATTTGGTGAAATAGTCGATGGCCACTATAAGGAATTTCCTCTGCCCCGTGGCTGGTGAGAATGACCCCATAATGTCCATCCCCCATTGAGAGAACGACCATGGTCCCGTGAGGGGGCTGAGTTTAATAGAAGGTGCCTTAGGGAACAAAGAGAATCGTTGATATTTGTCACATTTTTTGGCGTAGTCACTTGAATTATTCTTCATGGTCGGCCAATAGTATCCCTGTCGCAAAGTCTTGTGGACCAGATTCCGGCCCCCTAGGTGGCTACAGCATATACCTTCGTGGATTTCCCGTAAGACATAGTTCTTTTCCTCCGGGGTCAGGCATCTTAGATAAGGGTGAGTAAAAAATTTTCAATATAGTACCTCATCGATGATGGCATAGTGAGCGACCTTTCGTTTCAACTTGATCGCTTCTAGCGGTGAGTGAGGTAATCGGTTGTCTCTCAAGTAGGCTTTAATTGGGTCTTTCCAACTTGGGGGCTGGTCTGCCGACAGAACCCTCTCGGGTTCATCAATACTGGGGTGTGGAAGGCTTTCGATATAGACTGTTCGACTAGAAGCGACTGAATCTGAGCTGGCTAGTTTGGAGAGCGCATCGGTTCTCGCATTTTCTGAGCGTGGGATTTGTTGGATGTTTACCTTTTCTAAGTTAGCCATGTTTCACGCAGCTTAGTTAGGTACTTGGCCATGATCGAATCTTTTGTCTCATAGACTCCTTCGATTTGTTTGACCACCAATTGACTATCGGTGAATACTCGAACACTTCGGGCTCCCATTTTGGCCGCAATCCGAAGTCCTATCAACAAAACTTCGTATTCCACCTAGTTGTTGGTGGCTTTGAAATCCAAACGAAGAGCATACTCTGCTTTGAAGTTATCTGGACCCACTAGTATGAGCCCTGCGTCGCTGCCTGAGGAGTTAGAGGACCCATCAACATATAGGGTCTAATCTGGTAGTAACCATTCTGTAGGGCCATCAGTGAATTCGGGTGTAACCGAGAAGGTACATTTGAGGATGAAATCTGCCAAAACTTGGCCCTTGATTGCTGGGCGGGGTAGGTACTGGATGTCGAACTCACCCAGTTCGATGCTCTATTTGATTAGACGATCAGACATGTCTATTTTTTAGAGAATTTGCTTTAGTGGTTGATCAATGAGCACCACAATAGTGTGAGCTTGGAAGTACGACCGAAGTCGTCGGGCTGAAATGACTGGCACATAGACTATTTTTTGATCGGTCGGTAATTGACCCTATTTCTTTAAGTATCCAACTGATGTAGTAAATTGGCTTTTGGTAAGTCGAGTCCTCCCTTACTAGGACAGAGCAAAGGGCATGGTCAGAAATAGAAAGGTAGAGATGGAGTTTTTAACCGGGGATTGGTCGGAAAAGCAGCGGAGGAGCCATGAGATAATCCTTGAGCCGTTCAAAGGTCGTTTGGCACTTGGATGTCCATGTGAATCGCTGAGACCTCTTTAGGGCATTGAAAATGAGTTTGTACTTTTCTCTGACCTTTGACATAAAGCGGCTTAGTGCCGCTATTCAACCCGTGAGGCGTTGCACCTCTTTTAGTGTTCGAGGAGGCGACATGTTTAGGATGACTTGTATTTTTTCGGGATTTGCTTCAATCCCGTGGTTGGTGATCATGAAACCCAAAAATTTTCCCGAAAAGATGCCGAATGTGCACTTTGCGGGGTTCAGCCGCATGTTGTAGCATTTTAGTATTTGAAAGGTTTCTTCTAGGTCAGCAATGTGATCTTCGGATCTAGTGCTTTTGACGAGTATGTCGTCCACGTATGCCTTTACTTTTCGCCTGAGTTGGTGTTTGTAAACTTTATTGACCAATCGCTGGAAAGTTGCCCCCACACTCTTGAGACCGAAAGGCATGACCCGATGGTAGTAGGTGCCAAATTTAGTGATAAAACTTATCTTTTCTTCATCTTCAAGTGCTATTTGTATTTCATTGTACCCCGAATAGGCGTATATAAAATTTAGGAGTTGGTGGCCCGATGAATTATTCACCAGTTTATTAGTGTTCGAGAGAGGATAACTGTCTTTCGGGCTCGCTTTGTTGAGATCTGTGAAGTTTACAGACATCCTCCACTTACCGATAGGCTTTTTCACCAAAACTATATTGGCCAGCCATTTGGGATATTTGACTTCACGAATAAAACCAACGACTAATAACTTTTAGATCTCTTCTTGAATGACTCGTTGACGTTTGAAGTTGAATGCCCTTTTCTTCTGTTTGATTGGTTTATAGGCCGTATCTACCATTAGTTTATAAGAAAGAACAGAGGGATCGATACCGGGCATGTCCTCAGGGGACTAAGTGAAGACCTTGAAATGCCGTTGTAGGTAGTTAATGACAGCATCCCGGAGGGACGTGCATAAAGTAGCCCCGATCCGAACACTTTGGTTGGAATCATTTGTCAGAGGAAGCTCAATCACGTCTTTTTCTGACTCTTGTTTGCTCATCGGTTCGATGTCACTCTTAAACTTTAGAGTGTCGATAGGAAAATTCTCCTGCCTATCGTAATCGGCAAAAAAAAATGTAGGGATTTGGATCATTGTGGATAGTTACGACCCCTTTGGGCGTTCTGAATTTCACCTTCATGTGTCGAGTGCTGGGTAGTGCTTCTAGCTTATCTAGACTCGGCCGACCGAGAATGGCATTGTATGGGGAGTACAGTTTTACCATGTGAAAGTTGATTTTGGCTGTTGCACAGTTAGGGGGAGCCCCTACAGTTACGGTGAGGGGGAGAATTCCCTCCGGATAGATATATTCATCGGTCAGTCCCTTGAGGGATCTGGTTGGAGATTGCAGGTACGAAGAGTTGAGGCCCATTTGATAAAGGGTATCCCAAGTGAGGAGGTCACAATCTGTGTCTTGATCAATCAGGACTCTTTTTACCACATGAGATTCTATTCTGATGGTGACTACTATGGGATTGTTGCGACTGGGGTCAACCCCGGTTAGATCGTCGTCGTCAAACCTAATGACTAGACATTTTCTCTTTATCGTATCCATATTTTGCTTGATGACAAAAAGTTGATGAGAAAGGTTAGGGATTAGTCTAGCCGTTTCCTATAGACGGCGTCAATCTATTGGAGGTGGGTTTCGTCTCTACAGATCCGACTTTTTTTGGACTCGATCGGATAGCTGGTTGTGAGGTTTGAGACCTGCAAAAGACTGCCGGAGGGTGTTCCGGCGGGGGAGACTCTGACGCTCAAGTCAGAAAGAGCGGTTTACGAAAGGAGAAGATTAATAGACTGAGAGTGCAGGGAGGACCGATCTACCTCTATGATCCGTGTGTCTTGTGTAGGGTTAGAAGACTTATTTGGATGGATGCCCCCATTGATGTTATATAATGCCTTTCTTAGATCCGTGCCGCTGCAGACTCTGTGAAACCTTAGTTTTCTTAAAAATTCATTCAGGGATTCAGGATCTATAATCACGAAATATTCGATATTGCAGCTATTTAGGCAACTGAATTATTTGAGAAAATTCTTTCCCCTATCGATTAGATCTGTTAGGTTTCTTTCCGTATGTAAAAGATATGTTTCGTGCCGAAGTGGAGAACTTAGTTAAGCAATACCGACTAGGTACTAGTGACCGAGTGAGACGAATGTGTCTAGTCCCTTTGGTCACTGTCGGTTGAGGGTGTTCGATTTCCCAAATCGAACAATAGATCCCTTCGATAGACGGGGCGATCGAGACCCTTCGGAGAGGCAAGTCCCTTCGAGTGAGCATGGCAACTAAGACCCATTCATAGAAATGAATTTTTTTAGTAAATCGGGACAATACATGCTCATTATCGTGTAAGTGTGCTGTTACCAGAGAAATTGAGTTATTTTTTGTATCATTTAGATTTTAAAATTTAAGATTATATATTAAAAGTAAAACTTTTTTATATAATTATTAAATAAATTAGATTTGTGTTGTAGGAGTTTTTAGGGTTAGATATCGATACCGTTTAAATAAAATAATTTTAGGTATGAAAAATTGTATATTGATAAATATTTATTATATAAATTGAATTTAATCGAAAAGGAAGTGGTTTAGTAAAGAGAAAAAAAAGAAGCAGCAGCAGATGATAGCATCGGGGTTTGAAAACTTTGAAAAACCAGAATGGCTCGAACCGCGTGGACTGCACATGATGTCAGAACTCACCCACCCGGGCCCCATTTTTAACTTCTTTTTTTCTACCAAGGCATTTACTTTCTTATTATTTTAATTCATTATTATTCACCTTTTCGTGAGTTTGATTCTTGCTTTCTCCCTCCTCCCCTCCCCTCATCTCTCTGGTATCAGGCCCTTCAACCTCTCTCTCTCTCTCTCTTCTACTCACCGGTGAATCTCTCGCTCTCTTGTTCTATGTACACATTAATTAGATTAATCTCATGTTGATACGAGGTACGGTCATTCATGGGTGTCGGATGTTGTGAGCTTTGGGAGAGAATTTGATATTTTTTGTTCCTTGAATTTTTCTATGCTTTAGAGCGAGTTGTCGGTCTCCTTTGGTGAGTCCCCTTTTTTATTATTATTATTATTTTATTTTGATTTAGGATTCAAATTGAGAAAACTTTCTTAAATGCAATTTACTAAATCCATCATTTGAAATTTTGATTAACATAGCAATACGTTAACGTCGCCCAGGGACTTAAAAAAACAAAAGGCTGCCAACATACACTCACGCGCTCTCTCTCTCTCTTCCCTGACGATCAGGCCTTCTACTTCTCTCTCTTCTCCTTGATCATACGATCGAACCTCTAGGGTTTTCGCGTCTCTCTCTCATCTCCGACTACGATCCAACAATCACAGCCGGCGACAACTCCGGTTAGCTCTCTCTCTTCTCGATCCCCCATTTCTCTCTCTCTTCTTCCGCTCTGTCTCTATTCTTCTCTTTTTATTGACTTTGATGTGTTCGATGCTTAGTCACAGAGATTGAAACGACACCTAATTTTCAAAAAGGACGAGAGAATGGGGTTTTCGAGCAAACTGACTGCTGAGAGTGTTGAGAGTAAGAGTACAATTGCTGCCATTGTCACTCCTCTAGGTAGTTCCCATTTGTTCAATTTGTAATGGGTCTAACACATACCCGTCATTTGTTTGCAGATTTTTTATTTGGGTTTGCTTTCTAGTTCCTTTTCAGGGTTTGGTTTGGTTTCAATTCCTTTTCATATATGCAGTCTCAATATTTTTAATAAGCTGATTTATTTGTTCTTTTCTTGGTCTCGTCTCTTCATAGACTCGTCCCCCAGGACGGGACGGGATTCCCATATTGGCAGCTCTTAGCTGCTTTAAGAGACAAACATGTCTCTTTAACTGCAAATAAAGGCCATACTATTGCCTCATGATAGTGCATTACCAAAGAATTCTTAAATCGTTAGTTTAATCAGAACCTTTGAATTTTAAGAGTAAGAAATCATCCGCTTTTTCCTTTTTCTTGGAGAAACCCCGTCTTTCCATAATTCGAGCTAGTCAATGATGTAGAAAATGATTATGTTGCACTATTCCGATGACAGATCATGTAAACATCTGGAGCCGAAGCCTTATTTGGTTGCATTAGTCTTGTATCACTCTTGCTTTGAGGAGATTTTTAAGAGTAAGAAATCATCCTCTTTTTCCTTTTTCTTGGAGAAACCCCATCTCTTTCCATAATTCGAGCTAGTCAATAACGTAGAAAATGATTATGTTGCACCATTCCGATGGCACATCATGTAAACATTTGGAGACAAAGCCTTATTTGGTTGCATTACTCTGGACAGCCTTATATCACTCTTACTTTGAAGAGATTTTTGCCCTTCGAAATGATGTTTTCAACATGGAAATGGGGATGAGGTCATTTAAGTTCTAGATCCATGCTCAAAAGTAAAACCCTCCTATCATGATAATTTAAAAGTTTGAACAAATGGGTAAAAGTAGACAAGGAATTAAGCTTAAGAGCCTCCCCACTTCCAATCATTTAGATGACCAAGGAAATGAAAATTCATAAAAGTTGCCCATCTTTACCCGGCAACATCCGACCTGGCCAAGCATTGACCATCATTGAATATGATTATTTATTTATTTTTTTGGTGAGGACAGCCCAATGTGCATGTTATGCATAGTTGGATATGACATACATTTATGTAAACAACTACCAATGCAAACACCCCGATTTTTAATAAAATGGTCATCCCTAGACACCACCATCTTTTTCACAAGAAGACTTATGTATGTGCTTGTTGTATATTATATCACAAATGCATAAATTCTTCCTCTGGGGCCTAATTACTTATAAATATAGGATGCAGAGTTATTTTCTTTCCTGTTCAACTGTATGGAATTATTGTTCAATTAGTCTGATTTACTCAGAGGTCTTCATCTTCTTCACAATGAAGCTACTCTAATAGAGTATGATTCAGATTGTGTTAAGTATATGGCATAAAGATCTAATGAATGGCCTTGGATACTTTTCCCATTTTTTGAGTTGCCTATAAGTTTCCTTGCCTAATTTTATTGGAACTTTCAGCTGCTGTGAATTGTGAAGTTCAATTTTTTATGTGCATGCTGTGAGTTATGAATGTGTTTAATTGTCAGTCTTACCTTTCATCCTTAGGTTGAGAATGAAGCTGTGGTGATGATCACGGTGTGATTATGTTATATACTTGTTATATTTGCCTTGGTGGATCTTTGATTTTTCTGATGGTGTAAATATCCATCTACCATCTTGTAATAATACTATGTTTTATTAGAATTTTAATCAAAATCTTCTGCATTTATATTTCTATATGGTGGTGCCTTTAGTTCTTTCCTTTTTCCTTTTTATTTTTTGACAGTTGTTCGTACATCCTCTTCCCCGTCAATATCGTTTGTATTTTTTGTTTTGCAGTCATATAAGCTTCCAGCTTTTGTGAACTTTGCAACGTCCTCCATATTTGCTGCAGTCTTCTTGCATGCTATTTGTATACTTGTTGGAGAATGGCAGATGGAACAACAAGCTTTTGGGGCCCCGTAACATCCGCCACAGAGGGATGTGAAATGAATTATGTCTACTCATCTTATATTGCTGAATTTTTTAATACAATATCGAATGTGCCAGGCATTCTTTTGGCACTTATTGGCTTTATAAATGCCTTTAGACAACGGTTTGAGAAGAGATTTAGTGTGCTTCACATGTCAAATATGATTCTTGCCATTGGAAGTATGACGTATCATGCCACCTTACAAAATGTGTAAGCATTTTGTTCTAATTAACTTATTTTCATGCTGTTATTATCATGATCGCTAATCCTGACATCTGCACCAAGGGATCTTAGATTTACACCATAATTTTACTTAATTGATGAGTTAAAATTAAAATAAATGGGTGAACCTGGAGTGTAGGGGGCTAGGTTCAATTCTAGAAGGTAGCATTTCCTAATAAAAAGAAAATTGTCTGTATTTTGCCAACGTTGCATCACAAATGGTTGATGGGATGCTTTATGCACTAGGGGAACTCATTGGAAGACAATGGGCAAATTAAAGCATTCTCTCCTTTTAGGAGTTTCTGTCTTCTATCTTTTGTTCTTGTTGATTTAGATGATTGACTGAGTAAGTAGGTGACTCGACACTTGCATTTGGTGATGCCGTGTGTTATCTGAAGCTTTTGTGCAAATAGAGGATATGTCTAATTATACTTGGCATCTTGTTACTCCTGAGGTTCATAAGGCATTATTTGGGCTGATTGCGTTGTGTTGTTTTGCTGTTCTTATCAAGTTTTTACTAAGGAGCCTTGTATCTGAGGAATGTCCAAAATGCACCAAGAAGTTTAAAGAATCAAAAAATTTCTTAAGGAACATGGGAAATCTGGTATGATGAATTGGTCATGCAAGTTTGTGCCTACATCATAATTTGTTTCTGTTTATGAAGAGTTATCTGGTATTTTGAAGGACTTGATTCCAAACAGCAGTTATTCAGGAAATCATCTTTCCAACTAAAGGAATCTGCAACTCCTTTTTGGGTTTAGTCTTAAGAAGGATAAAGGTGAAATCTAAGAAACAGTCAATGGTGCAATAAGTATTCTACTATCTTATTGTTCTTGCTCGCTTCATTTACAATGACAATGTTGCTTCTTTCATTAACCTTAGATAAGATTTCCTGTTTGAATTCCATATCAAATTTTAGTGACCTTATCTAGCAACCCGTGTTATAGTTTTTCCCCCCCTCTCTCTCTATGTTATTGTGTATAAACATAGTATACCATATTTTACTCTGTAGCATTTGCAGAATGTTTATGATTTTGATTTCTTATATTGTAGACTTATCCTATGTCAAGGGGTTTAAAAATGGTTGCTACCTTTAATAAGTACTTGCTACACTAACTAAAGCAAACCAAAGAAAATGGCAGGGCGAGATGGAAATTGTAGGAAGAAGAGGAAGGGGAGAAAGGGAAATAATAGACTTGGGGGCAGGGAGAGAAAGAAGGGAAGGGAAGGGAAGGGAGGGAAAACTTATTCAAATTTTGGTGGTTCTGACTAGTTTAGTCTGGAAAGCTTTCGGCTGTACCAATGATTGGGATTAAAATCTTTCTTTGACAACTTGGGAGGACTTTAGGCTTAGGGTACAGTCACCTACAATTCAGTGGCTCAAGCATCTTTGGCCCAAGAAAAAATAATTTCAGCCACAGTTCGAACATTTCATTGATCAGGTCTAAAATTTCTTTAGAGTTGTGTAAAAACATCTTTCTAATTGATAATGTTTCACTAAACAAATAAATCCTACACTATCTGGGAATAGAAATATAAAAAAGGGTTTATTCGGTGCATAAAATGCTTCTTGGCTTAGTGCAAGGGTAGGGGGAGGGTGGATGTATATGTACGCGGCCTTCCCCTTGCATTTTTGCAAAGAGACTTGTGATCTCGAGGTTACCAAAGGAGCAACTCCACCGTTGCGTCAAGGTTCACCCTCTATTTGGGAATAGAAATATATTTGTCTAAATTTTTTTATCAAATATCAAATATATGTAAAGGAATTCTTTATAACAATTGCATCGGATAGTAAAAGATTCTAATGAAACCAATTCTAATATTTATTTTGGCCAAGAAAAAATAAATTCATTCACAGTTTGAAAATTTCATTAATCAGGCCTAAAATATCTTTAGAGATTTGCAAAAACAACTTTATAATTGATAATGTTTTAGCAAACAAATAAAACCTATACTATCTGGACATTGAAATATATTTTTTATCCAATACCAAATATATCCGGAGGCATTCTATGTTACAATTGCATCAGATAGAAAAGATTCTAATGCAACCAATTCCAATATTTTTTTCCTTTGTCTTATATCAACTATTATTATTATTACTGCTATTGCTATTTTTATTATTGTTAATATTGCTTGTATTCTAACTATTGCTATTAATATCATCGTTACCATTATTATTGTTATTGTTATTACTATTACTATTACTATTCCAATTACTATCACTATTACTATTACTATTACCATTACTATCACTATTACTATTGCTATTGCTATTGCTATTGATGCTGTTTTAAACTATTTTCCTACCATTGGCAACTATCTTGGTTTTGGCAATTTTGTTACAAAAAAGATGGTGAAAGCTATCATGAATTATGTGATACAAGTCAATAATCTAAAAGAGTGCATGCTGTTTGAGCACATAGATCTGATGCTATCCAATTATTCTGAATTTGTGTAAGAAATCGTAATACTTAGCACTCATTTGGTCTGCATGATTTAATTTCTGGGATGAGATTTGATTGGATTAGACTGGATCAGGTTATTTATAATACTGCTTTTGGTGTTGGATAGATTGGACAAGTTATGTTTGTAATTGTAGTTTATATATGTGACTACACATTTGCTATGAGTAACCAACTACATGTATTTTCATATGTTTAATTATGTGAGAGTCTGTGCAAATATATAGATATATTTATGCATATAAATTTTGCCAATTTTCTGTTATATTTTTTATACCAATTACACTGACATGTTTGCCGGTATGTATATATGCATACAGTGTATATGACATGAGAATAAGGATTTAACCAATCCTTACCTAAATCTAGTGACAAGAGTGGGATTGGCTTATTATCTTGAGACCTATAAAAGGATTGTCCCTTGGATTAATTAATTCCCTTACAAAAATTAATCTATGCTAAGCCACACAAAGGATTGTCCAATCTAATGGAGGGGACACTATAATTTAAGCTGGGAGCTCCTGCCAAGGTTGTAGTAACCAATCACTAGGAGACTTAATGTCGTTTGCATGAACAGTGTATGGTTTGGTAACCTAGATTGGGTGGTAATTATGCTATTAAAGAACAGTGAGCTGTTTGGATTAGCCACCTGCGAAGCATGATGGCAGTTTCTCAGTTTCTCTCCTTCCAAGGTTAGACTTCCTATTTGCTACCTGTCAAAATCTTCTGAACAAGACAAGGCAATATGAAAAGGATATATTTAGTGTTGTGAAGGAAGTTTTTGATAATCCTGCTTGAGCTGGAAGATTTAAATTCTGCTGTCAGATAACACTGTTTTTGTTAGCATCTGACTATTGATATGGTTTAAAATAGAGGTGAATGAAAGATGAGTTTTATATAGTTGACCCCAAACTATTACTAACCATCTATCCATTATGGGTTTTCAGCTTTTTGCTTCTAAACATTTGCTTTGTCCTGTTAGCATATAGCTAACTATGAGTCTTATTACATGGGATCCATGAAGCATGGACAGGGAGATGGGATAGAGTGATGCAACAAATTTCAATATATCAGGATATGACATGCATGAATGGACATGTTTTAAAAAATATAAATAGTAAATATTGTGTTTTATTGATGTTAAATTATAAAAGTCATAACCATAATTTTTGACCATAAAATTTGATCCATTTATTTACCCTTATTTTTAGATGTCCTGTAAGCCTTCATTTTATGCACACAGTAGTGTTATTTTAAGGTTTAATTTCTACGCTATATTATGTTCCTTTATTTCTTATTTTGTGTTTTCCAACAGCAACTCTACCATTTTATGAATCAGTATGTCCATCAGATGACCTGTCCTAAAAGTGCCGAAGGAGTGTCTTGTTGAAAATAAAATACTCGAAAATGTTGACTTGATATGATTGAGATATGTCTGGTATGTGTTTTCATGGTACTGTATGAGTGTTGGTTGGAGATGGCCTCCTTTTTTTTGGGGGGGAGGGGAACGTAGCCTAGATTTTTATAGACTTTCAATTTGCTTGTGTTCAGAATGGTTTCAATTTGGACACTTTAAACATTTCTTGATTGGGGAAATGAAGCTTGTTTTGTGAGTGCTAGAAGCTTACATGTATTTTGTATGCATTGCAGTGGTGTTACCCAGCTTTTAGCTGCTTTGATACTTAAACCAAATAACAAGAAATCCCTTTAAAACTAGCAAACTTTGTATCTCTACACATTGCTCATAGTGACGCTTCTCATAGAAAAACTGAGGATCTTTATTTTACACAACCATCTAATTTGAATGGATGGCTCGTTATGAATGTAAACTGAACTTGTTTTGATTGTTTGTTTCAGCCTACAACAAAGTGATGAGACACCAATGGTCTGGGAAATGCTCCTTTATATCTATGTCCTCTACTCGCCAGATTGGCACTACCGAAGCACAATGCCTACCTTCTTGTTCCTATATGGTGCTATGTTTGCTGTCTTCCATTGGCTGTTGCACTTCAGAGTTGTCTTCAAGGTACATTATGCAGTTTTGTGTTTTCTTTGCATCCCTCGGATGTATAAATACTACATTTACACAGAAGATGTCTTAGCAAAGCGGTTAGCAAGACTCTATTTTGGGAATTTTATCTTAGCAAGTCTTTGTTGGATTTTTGATCGGCTGTTCTGCAAGCATATATCTCGCTGGTACTTCAATCCTCAGGGTCATGCTCTGTGGCATGTTTTAATGGGTTTTGGCACATATTTTGCAAATGCTTTCTTGATGTTCTGTCGTGCTCAGCAGTTGGGGTGGAACCCAAAGGTTGTCTACCTTATGGGATTCTTCCCATATGTCCATATTCAAAAACCGAAGACCCAATAAAAGAAATTATGGGATGAATACATCGAATTCATATCGCAGAAATGCAAAATATGGGTTTTTTAGAGCTCGTGAGATCAGTTTCTATGCAGTCTGCTCATGCCCTCTATGCATGTAAATGAAAACTGAATTTTGTCATTGACTCGTTAAACTGTTGTATAACTCGTGTTTGGTGACATTGTGGAACATCTTATGTGTGCTCTTATTTGGAGCATGGCATTTGGATGGTATTTTTTTTGTTGGATTCTTTCATTGATTTACTTGTCACTTTTTTTTGGTTCTCTCGTGTATTAACTTTGTTACCAGTTTTGCAAGTTTATTCAGATTTTATCAAGAAACACTTGTTTTGGTATGGATTTGGACCTTTGATACTTTCTCATCTTTTGCCCTTAGTTGTTTGCTTTATGCGGGAGCATTTGCGAGTTCCTTCGAAGACTTTCTCATTGAATTTAATATGCCGTGTTTTCGGAATCCAGATATTCTTCCTCTTTTGATTATTGCTCCATTCTATTTAGAGCAGTCAATAAGGGTCAGGATGGCCTGTCTCGTCCTCGTATAAGGGACAGGACAGGCTTAGATTTCTAGACCTTTATAATTGCTGGGATGGACCGGGTCCGACCCAAATTTCTCACGGGGCGGGACGGGCCTATGGGGTTTCACTGCCACATTTGGAGTCAAGGCTTATTCCATCTCTCTCCTTTCCTCTCTTTACTTCTCCAAGATGTCTACACGATAGTGGCAAATTCCATCCTTAGAAGACGACTGGATGGTGAGAGTGATCTAGACAGTGAGTGACTAGAGGTGTCATCGAAGACAATTGAAGATGGTCTAACCTTGAATGCGATCTAGGCACCTCAGTGTCGCTAGGGTTTCATGCCTCTCGCATCCTTGAAGACAATAAATTCTCTAGGTTTGGGTTTTGACGTAAACTCTCTCTCTCTCTATCTCTCTCTCTCTCGAACTTCTAGACTAGGGTTTCTATTCTCTATCTCCCCTTCTCTCCCTGTCTCCTCTCGTCTCTCTTTAGGTAAGGGTTTCTGTTCTCTGCCTCCTCTACTCTCTCTCTTTGACCTCAATTTTCTCCTTTTTCTCTTTATTTTATTTTTAATTATCCCTAAATTTTGTTTTGTATTCACAGAGGGGAACTGCAAAGTGGAAACCCTTGTTTGAGAAGAAGGAATCATGGAAAAAAGAGACAGGGAAAGCAACTTCTAATTGGTGTAGAATTAGAGAATCTCTTGGAAATGCTTGTTTGAGGAGTTGTGAGAAATAAAGGAGAGGGAAACCAACTTCTAATTTGCACAGAATTGGAATCTCTGATATCTATAAATTATGATACCGTCTTATTGGTGAATAACAAGAATAAGAAGAAGAAACAAAGGGTGTCTAACAAGAATAAGAAAAACAAAGGGTGTCTAACTTTGGCTGTTGTTCCTGCAACTATTGATGAGGTACCTTATTTCTCTTGTCACTCTTGTTCTAAAGATTAGATTTTTGTTCCATAAAGAATAATGAGAAAGATGGAAATTTGTGCCTGCAAGTAATTCCATAATTGATCTAGTTGATTGGAAAAATAATTCATGCTTTCTGATTCAAATTCTCACCTACATCGGTTGTAAAATTGCCCCCTTTGATTTAGATCTCTTAGGTATAGGTACTCTATTTTTAGGTCCTTGAAGGGACTCCCAATCCGTCCCTTATCCCTTATAGTGACAAGACGGATCCTCGGTTTTAAAACCCTTGAAGGATCCATCTTGTCTTTAAGACCCTTCAACTATAAGAGACAAGACTGATCCTTCATTTCAAGCCGTGGCCGTTAAAGGCCAGGAACGAGTTGGGTTGGGAGTGCCACCTTTCCTTCTTCCTTTATTTTTTCCTTGATTGGTTACATTGCGATTAGAATCCGAGGATCACCAAGTTAGGGGAGAGAATTACAACTACTAGGCTATCTTTTTGGTGATGGGAGTACCTCCTTGACTTGATCTTAGCTGAAAGGCCGAACTTTAATTCTATTGGTTCATATTAATTTATTGTTATCTTTATGTTATGTTATGTTCTTTAAATTTAATCTTTTAACTTTATTTTATTTAATTACAAGAATTCTAATTTCAATTAAAAAATATATTATAGAGAAATTATCAAAAATAAAATAGAAAACTGACCATCCAAAACTTATTATAATAAAATAACAAAAAAATTAGGCAATAAGTAATACAATCCTAAGATACTCATTATTAGAAAAAGTATATATCATGTTCTTTAGAAAAATAATAAAAAAAATGATGAGCACACCATATACAAATTCTAAATATTATACTTTTGTGTTAGTAGTTGTTAACACTGTTATAAAACCTATTGTAAAAATTCATAAATTAAAATACTTGTTTTTAAAGGCATCGTCTTTTTATCTATTATCATACAACCAAAAGGAAATTAAAAAAAAAAAAGGAAGCTTAATAAAAGAAACAAAAATACTTCAATTGAATCAGGGCTGCAAAATTTGAAATTACGGTACCCGAGTATAAAGAATGAATTACTTTTCAAGCGTGAACTCCATTTATCCTGTTTTAAAAATCAGCTTTTAGATCATCATTTAATTTATTAAAATTTTATTGTGATAAGTTTGCAATTCTTTTTTAATTTTGAAAAAAGTCAAGGACAAAGTATTAAATTTAAATAAGGATAACATAATTTATAAAAGTCATGAACTAATATAATTGAAGGGAAGAAGGGGATAACAAGGGAGAAAGGAGATTCATATTTTGTTTGTAAAGCAATATTTGTTTATGGAATTATATAGAATCCTTCAAACTTGCTCATGTTTGTTTATGTAGCAAAAAGGTGAAATTATTTTTTTAAAAAAAAACATACGCGTGATGTCCCTTCGAAAAAATGCACATCCTCAAACCTGTGGAACTTGATTAGGACTATGATTTTTAGGAGGAGCTGTAAAGAAGTCTTTCTTTATTAGAAATCACCAAGCAATAAAGTGATGGTACACCCTAAAAAGAGTCTTCCTCTATTCTGAAACAGGAAGTGACAGAGGGTTCTACGATCTAATCACCACTTTGCACAATGGCTAGAGTCTTAAACAGGACTCTCAGTGGTGTGCATAAACCATGGCATCCAATATCTTCTTCTCTAGTTCAGATTCATCAATCCACAAAGAACTCTTCCGGTGCAAGACCTCCTTTTCCTCGGTCATCTTCTCTACCCTTAACTTCTCTTTCATTCTCCAATTCTCAAGCTTCTCTTCTCTTTCTTTCAACTGCATTAATTGGCATGCAAAATAAAGCATAGATTAGAAAATTATTATTTGAAGCAGCAAATGGAAGACGAGAAGAAACTATGAGGACCAGTGCAGTAAACAGATCACAACCAATTTAAGGCATGCATTACAAATAGATGATCTTCTGGTCTAATACAAGTACAGAGCTACAGGACACATCCAAAACTTACAGATGCTAATACCTAAGCAGTTCAAGTATGAGTCTGAACATGCAGGCACATATGCCACAATGTACATGATCTGGCAGAACTTGAGCTTATATATATATATATATATATATATATATATATATATTATATTTTTTGGTACTTGGACCACCGGTATCCGGAAACTCAACTAATCCCATTCGAATAATTTGATTGGGACCCAATTTAAGACCGACTCTCCCAGCACCTGTTTTTTTGTTTCCAGGACTCGAAATCGAGATCTTGGTTAAGGGAGTATAGTGTCCAATCACTAACCCAACAATTCATCGGTGAACTCGAGCTTATATAGTCTGTTACTCATGGTATTGAACCTTATGATAAAAAAGGGAAACCAAAAAATGTGCAGTTATTATATTAAATGACAAAACCTTCAACCCTACAAATTTAACCATGAAACCTTCAACTGTCCAAACTTAACCATGTAGTCATTCATCATTTTGAAACTACAGGTAATTGTGTACATCAGAGTTTAGCATTTCCTAAAGTTTCCATTCAACCCAAAAAACAAAAAAAAAAAAAAACAAGCAAAATTCTATCTAGTAATTTAACAGGGATAGAGCCTTTTTTTTTTTTTTTTTTTTTTTGGGAGAGGGAGGGCCGAACACAACCTCTATAATACAGCATTATAGAAAAATTCAATCTAAAGAAATAAAGGCATATCATGTAAGAGAACTGGACTGAACTACATCCATAGGTGTTCGCATTCTTCCAAAGGTATCAATGTAAAGGTATGAGGGCTACAAATCATTACAAAATGGATCTTTAACAACGTAATGTCTTCTTGCTCTAGTTGATAAAATTTTCAGACTACTTGAAGTAGCAATTTATTCTTAAAATGAAAATAAAAGACCAAATTTCTTCTTTTTCTTCAAGACACAATGTTTTACCAAATTTCTTCAAATCATTACAAAATGGATCTTTAACAACATAATGTCTTCTTGCTTAAGTTGATTAAACTATCAGATTATTTGAAGTAGCAATTTATTCTTAAATATGAAAATATAAGACCAAATTTCTTCATTTCTTCAAGACAATGTTGGACAATCAAGAGATCTTTGGGGAATATAAATTTATGTATAAGAGAAACTGGGGCAACACTGTGTATCCATTTAGTATGCAATTTCTTGATCTGAAGTCGTAACAATTTACAAGACTTTTGTATCCAAATTAGATTTTATCCTTCTTTTCCCATAGAAATAAAGTGCTGAAATACCTAGCATGAAAATTACAAGAAATAACATTAAAGAAAAAATTATAAATGCTAGATAGAGAAATCAATCAACAACCCAATTCCGGTTTAGACTTTGCCAGCGTCACTACTCATAATTTTCAGGCCTTGTTTGAATTGCAGGAATCGAAATGCAAGAATCAGAATCATTCCAGTCCATTCCAATTTCAAGTGTTGGGGGGGGTGGGTTTTTAAATGGACATTTAATACGAATCAAACACTGCTACTGTGAGTTTCACAAAACCCACCCAAGTGAGGAGGCTGTAATTGGGCGGGGGATAAAACCTAAGGGAATCAATACAGTATTTACCCCCCCCCCAAAAAAAAAAAAAGATCAGAAGAAGAGAAGTGATAGAGACAGAACGTCATTCTCTCTCTCTCTCTCTCTCTCTCCCAACACTGTTTCTTCTTAAAATCACTCCATATCTGGTCCGATTTCTTCTCCGACCAAAGAAATCTCAAGCACCCAACTTTCCTCCAGTGTACAAAGGTATGACGAATGATCAGAGAGAGGGTTATCAATCCACCACAACAGAGGTACAATTTAACATGTAACATTTTTTCACCAAGGAACAGTAATGGTTTAGCTTAAACTTCGATGGCCAACTCTACTAAGTCCAACATAATATTAAGGTAAAACTCACATTAAAATTATAATGGCATGCTTTGTTCTACACAATGTCATTAGAAGGGAGATGGCAGTGAATCCATTAGAAAGACTGCTTGACGAATACATCAAAACTCTCTATGCTGAAGAGAACAATTTTATAGATTTTTCATTGAGAGCACACCAATTTGGAATATCTGCGGAGATGAATTGGCACATGAATTGTTCCAAACATGAGTATAAATCCGCAAGGTAGTTGATACTGTATCTACTATCCCATTGAATGTACTCTTTGATACTTTGTTATCTTTTTTCATTTTGTGACATTTGTTGTGTTTTGTATTCTTATTAACCGCGGTATTTTTTACGCCAACTAACATGTTGTTGAGTTTTTTAAATCTTGAACTTTTTAATGTGTTCAGAAATTATGTTGTTTGTGAAAGTTCTTTGCGGATATTATCATCATCTATTATCTGGTACTTAAAGATATTTTCGCCAAAGCATCTATCAAGACGTTCTTCTCTTTCATAGTCCAATTTCCCTTGTTGTTTTGCTTTACTGGAAAAACAAAACGAGGGACATTGGACTATGAAAGAGGAGAACGTCTTGATAGACGATTTGGCAAACATATCTTAAAGTACAAGATGGCTTAGTCAAAATGGTTTTAGAATGGGTTATCTTGTTCATTTTGGAACTATATTAGCTCAAAAACTTCCAAATTGTGATCTTAAAGCATCTCCTTACAGGGTCCTGGGTGAAAACCTTGAAAAAGTGGACAGGTGCTATTTTGTCAATCCGAAAGGATGGAAGGAGGGTTGCATGGAACAATGCATTGAAAATAGTATTTGATATTAAGATTTATTGGGTTATTGGGTAAAAGTAACCACATTTTTATATGGTTGAACTTTCTTATTCTTCATTACTGCATTTTTTAAAAATATCGGATATTTTTTTCCCTTTTCTTTTCCAATGTTTTTCTTAAGAGAGTCATCCATATGTAAAAGGGATTCAAAGAAAAGATTTTTCCTCGATTTGATACTCTTGCTTATGTGTTTGGTAAGGATAGAGCTAGTGGAGGGGGAGATCTTGACATTGTGTAAATGGTTTTAGAAGGTGACAAAAATGATGAAAATGAGGTGAAAGAGGAAAATATTGTTGTGGAATCAACTTCAACTGCTTGTCAGGAAACAGCACAGTCTAGTGCTGTTGGCACATGCAAAAGGTGTAAACCAAAGGAAAATGTCACACTCTTGTGTGAAACAAATGGTTGGAGCAATGAATTGCATAATTGAATTGACGCGATGGACAACACAAAGGACTTGTAGCAGCAATTGAGGAAACCAAAAGGAACGTAAGTGAGAAAAAGAATAAATGTCGGTGAGACAGAGAAGCCTCTGAAAGCAACACACATCATCTCAATGGAAAAATAAATCTTTTGAAGTGTTTTATTGTGTTAATGACGAGATGAAGGCTTTAATGGTGGATGATGCAATCACATATCAATTAGTGTTTGGTGCTTTTGCAGTTATTATGGTTGTTGGTTAAAATGATTGCTACATTTTTTATGGACATCAGTATGGTTTTGTTGCTACTTTAATGGTTGTATTTGGATATTATCATGGTTGTATTTGATATCTTCAGTATTGGAGTAATGGATGTTACATATTAAGTTTGCAAATATTATCATAGGTTTTGAGGAGTAATATGATTGTATTGACATATCACTATAAACTATTATTGTCGTTGCAAATTTAAATTATATATTACATGAGAATGTTGATGTAAATTCATAAATATTTTAAATATTTTACTAACCAAAAAGTAAAAAATAGTAAATACTAAAAATCAATTGACAAATCAATTTGTACTTAAGGTTAATCTACGGTTTTAAACATAAAATCATAAATTAATTCTATATTTCATTCCCAAATTCCATTCCCCAACATTGATTTCATTTCGGTACAGCTCCAAACAGCACAAACGGAACGATTCTCATACCCATTTCCAAAAATTTGGAACGGAAATGGCAATCCTTCTGATTCTGACTCTGATTCTCGCAGGCATCCGGACTGAGGCCTTAAGGGTCTTGTCTATTCTAATTCAAAGCATACTTGTCAAGCAAATTGTAGTCGGATTTTCGTGTAAAGGAAACCCATTTTCAAAAGAATCAAACATGCCCCAAGAAAAAAAAAAAAACCTAATTCCCCAATTTTAAGGATAACCTAAACGCAAATCACAAAACCACTATAAAGAGGAAAATCTAATTTGCACATATAATAAACAAAATAACAAGCCCACAATGTAAAACCATGAATCCTAAATTCACAGAGAGAGAGAGAAGATACCAGCATTTGGCGAAATTCCTCTTCGGCAACCTTCCTCTCCTTGGCTTTGGCCTCAGCCTCCTTAGCTTTTAATGCTTTCCTCTGCTCTCTCTCAACCCTAATGGCCTCTCTTGTGGCTTCATCTTTTCTCTGCTTCTCGATCCGCTGAAGTTCCATTTCGTGCCAATACTCCTTCCTCAACTCCTTCACCTTCTTGGCATACTCTCTCCGCAGACTGGCGAGCTTGGCCTCCGCTTCAATTGGGGTTTTGGGGGTAACCCAGCTTGAAATGTAGTCGCTGGGCTTGAGATACGTATGGTTTCGCTGGTGCTCTTCGTGGTGTGCTGGAGTTGTAGTCGTGGAGTTTGATCGGAGGAATTGAGGGAGTTGTCTGGTGGAGGGTTTAGAGAGGAGACTTGTGCGACGGAGGAGAGCTTGTGAGGCCGCCATCTGAGAGGGAGAGAGTTGCAGGGACAGGTCCCAGGAATTCTTTTATAAAAGAGAATAAAACGCGGCGTTTTTGCAGGTTGGGCCGTTTTATTTATGAGAAATGAAATGGTGTCCTTACCAATCCATTTCTCTCAGAAATAGCACAATATACCCAAAGAAAGGGAGGGGGCCCAAAGAAGCAAAAAGAAAATCAATGCAAAATTTATATTAAATTTAATTAGTTAATACCAATAAAAACAATAGTTGAGATCATAGGGGTCGACAGGAACCATTTTGTCTCTCTAAAAATTAATAAATATCCACTACAATATGGATAATTTAATTCTCTTATTCAAACGGAGAGAGTGTGTAAATTATTAATGAGTTTTTATTTATTTATTTTTTTTAGAAAATGAAAATTGTTGAAGCAGATCAATTCGAGACAATACTTAATTACAAAAATATAATAGTGGGCAAAAAATTGTCCTAACTATTATGCTTGTAATTGCAATAGCCAAAATGGTAAACTAATGTCCGAGGAGAATGAGAAAAACTTTGAAGATTGATTCTCATGTACGAAAAACAAAGGAGAGAAAGATGGTGTCTCTAATCTTTAATCTTTAAAAGAAATGTATCATATAATGATTAAACTCATTGTCATATCATATGTTTTTTTGTTTGTGAAGAAATCAACTTAATTTTATTGTTTTATTTAATATGTATAATATTTTTTATTATAATTTTTTTATATTTTCTTTTGGTTTTGACCCAAAACAAAGTTCCTACTAATGGAGGTAGGTTTTATTCCATAGATAATTGCTCCACTGATCCGAGTGAGAAACTAGTGTTGAGGAGTCTTTTGAGTCTTCGTGAAGGATGGGACCTGCAAAATACCGCATGATCCAACGCTTAATTCAAAAAGAATGATTGTGAAAGAATGAAAAATAGACTAGAGCCATAAAATAGCCTTATGTTGTCTTTGTGTGAAAAGTATAGAGTTTGTGAAAATGTACTTGTCTGGTTGACTGTACTGAATATATATAACATGTGTGTATAGCCAGTTTCATATATGTTTAGGGGTGTAGGAGCCATAGTTTCCTTATAAATAGATTGCTGAGAATCTTTGGAAATTGTAGAGACTGTAGTTAAAGATTTTTATAAGGTTTGGAATTCTATTGATTAAGAGAAGTTCAAGTTGTTACGGAGAATCTCTAACATATAGGGAGCAGTTATTGAGATTCATTTTCTTATTGAGAAGGATTTCCTCAAGATTAGGAGATGTTCGTATCAGATTAAGGAGAGTTTAAATTTAAAAGATATTTCCTTCCTTATTAATTGTTCACGTATTGGACTTATCATATTGATAGAGATTATTTCCGTATTGACAGAGAGTATTTAACAAAAAGTGGGAATAACCAAGAGACTTAGGGGCCGAGAGTTTAGAGTGACCGAGAGGTGGAGAGGTAACTAACTTCTTGAGAGAGTAAAACTAAGAGGGTCGAAAGACACGTCAGCATGCTCGACTAAGACAGCACTCGATTGAGAGGCACTTTACTGAAAGATTGGGAGCGTATTCAATTGTTCATGAGTTTCGTGGCCTGATGAGCCTCGGTAGTTCTCAAGTCTTGTGATAATGAACCGTTGAATCATGTACTATTATTTACCCCCACCCTAATGTTAGTTCAAAAAAGTGGCATTAAGAGTAGAAATAATGAAATAAAATATGAAGAAAGAGCAGTTTCGTGTAAGTTGAATGGGCACGAAAGTTAATCATTAGATGCTATAGATATTGAGGTTTTAAAAAGTTGCGAAGTGGAAAGGACATAGAAGTAATGTGTGTTATTGAAGCGGAAAAAGTGCAGAAGTGGGACAGTTGTCTGTAAGTGGCATTAAATGAGGGATTGACTATTTTGGTTTCGAAGCATATCACTTCATTCACTTGGGGTCATATTCAAGACACTGGCTATCTTATATATAGTAAAGGGCAGTTATGGGGTTCCATCGATTCATGGTGTGAGATAAAGTTATATTTGGGTTTTGAAAAACAGGGGTAGTTTGTGTGTTTTGTATTGTGATTCTTGTGCATTTTACCGTCGGCGGGATGTTCTGGAGAGTTCTTTGTTGGGTGAGATTTTGCATGTGTGGAGGGAATGCATAGTCTGTTGATATGAGGTTCCATCAATAGGGAAACTATTGATGCGAGGTTCCATTATGGCATTTGGGAACCCAATTTCGTGATGGTCTGCATTAGTGTTTCAAATGACCTTACTTTGGGTGAGACATTTCCCATTCCCTTCATGAGTCTTTTGGAAAGTGGAGGCATCTCCCCCTAGCAAGTTTGTACGGAGATAGCTCGCACTAGGTGCAACAGGTGGCTTGGAGTCGGCATTTCTTGGGGTGAAGAGTGAAGAGAATGGGAGAACTAGACATGTGAAGGTGGAGTTGGGAGAATGAACCTGTGCATTAAGGTTATGATTCAGGACGAAGAAGGAATTCGAGTACGAGTGCTTCTCTTTCTCCACAATTTCCACCTTGCACATTTTTGTTCCCTCAGTATTTCCCACTCCCCAACTTTTTGTACCCTTTATATGTAACGATCATGTTGTGTTGAAGTCAGATATCCTTGCTTTGTCTGCTTTTGGTGGTGTTTTTGATATGTAAAGATGTTGATGAATAATACACAACTCATTTTTTCTGCCCTGTGATATTCTTATTACTCAATTGTTCTGAGACATTGGTGTGTCGACAAACAACCAAAAATAAATTAACCTACGTTACTAAATGCTAGTATAGAGTGAGTAAGGTATTCTCTTTAGGGAATGACGAATTTATTTCTTTTAAGGAAATAAAAATAAAAAATATGGGGGGTTTAGAAAATTAACTAAACTAATAAACTAAAAATAAAGAACTCGAAATTAAAATAATAAAAATTAATAGGAAATCAATTTTCTAGGCAAATAAATTATTTCCATCTTGATGTACTTGATTGATTATCGATACAAAAATTAATTAATATTATGCAAATAAATTGGTAAGTATCACGAAACGACCAATCTCTTTTTACTTTCTTGATAATTAAGATATTATTATTAATTACTTTCTTAATTGAAAGACAACACAAGAGACTCTCATTAAATTTAATGTTTTGGCAGCCTTAAGATCTAGAGAGCATCGATTCTAATCAATAAATTACAACTTGAATTTATGTAAATTAGATTATCTAATCTTTTGACATAAGTTAAATTGCTTATAAGACCATAAAACTATGCAAATTACTACTTCATTAAAAACAAATAAATCTTGTCGATTTTAAATGGTTGTAAACTATTCTAGAGTTATCAAATATAGATCTCTATTTAATAAATTCAAAACAATCATAAACATTAGGGTATAAAAATTAAATAAATATTTACAAAATATTGAGTCAATAATCTCATTTAGATTTCATAATTTTCATCTATCAAGATTTCAATAACTTTTTGATTAGGAAATTAATTTAGAATGAAAGCATGAAAAAAGAAAAATTCACAAAATAATTAAATTTCTGTTGAAAATAAATGAACATGTGCCGGAAAAAATACATAAATTAGTTGCCTGTTGCTGCTGGAAGAAAACAACAGGAATTGTGGCTTCCTTGCTTTGTTGCTTACTGCTCTTAGACGTGAACTACAGGGACATGGTGGCTGCTGTCCCCCACTGCTGCCCTTTCGGGCTGCCCCTTGCAACATGTTATGTCCCGTGTGTGTATATATATATATATATATGAGTTACCTGTTTTTCTAAGATAAAATCTTTCCAAATTCTAGATAATTACCAAATAAAAAAAAAGAGTTTTTAATAACAAATAACCTAATTAACTTGCTAAAAAAATAGTCAAACTAAAATAGAAGATTATAAAATTGAACTTTCCCAAAATTTATATTCCTAAATATTAGGAATAAAATAATATCTTCAAAGTTTTAAATGTTTCTAATTTAAAGTTCTTCATTCCTTGAATTTTTGTGCAACTAGAAAGGGAACATGTTAATTTGGTCTTCAAAAGAGTCTTGTAATATCTTCATGAGATCCACGTACCCACGAGGAAAAGCATTGCTGTCAAAATTTTCCATTTCTTGTATAAATGCTCTAAATTAGCTCATTTTTCTCCATTTTCCTTCATAGGTTTCCTCCATCACTTCTAACATATCAATCATCATAAAATACAATAATTAGTGTAATATTTATTCAAAAATCAAGCCAAATAAACTATCATTATTACATCAATTAATGCCCCATCAAATTCCTTCACACTTAGATAATGCTTGTTCTCAAGCATTTCTAACTCAAATAAAATTAAGACTATTGTAATCAACTTATTTTTTCTTTCAAACTATCAAGTCAATATATGCCATAAGAGTCAAACTAGAAAAATAATTAAAACAGTAAATACTTCAAAGTATTTCATACCAAAACAATCATTGCAAATCTCAAAAGCTCATTATAAAATCAAAACTATAAGATTCAACATTTCTTTCCAAAGATTCACTCAAATTCACTTAAAATGGAGAGATTATGGAGATTTTCTTCTTTATCGGGAGAGATTACTCCCAGATTTAGGGAAGGTTCAAATATAGAGTGATCATGATCTTGATTTACTAGGTAGAGATGTTACTCGTTGGGAGACTACTCGGCAGAAGCCAAAAGGTCGATGATAGCCGAGAGGTCTAACTGAGCAGTGGTTGAGAGATATAGGCGCGGGTGTTTGACCAAGAGAGCTCTATTTCAGTCATTTTAGGGTGTTTACCAAAAGGCCCCTTGGTGACTTGTAATTATGACCGGATGGGTTTGATAGCCTTTGGGCTTTATGGCTATGGGTTTATTAGACCATGGACTATTATTTGTCCCTGCTTCTAATGTCATTTCGAAAAAATAGCATTAGGAGTAAAGTTAAAGTGATAGGAATTGGAAAATTTGAAAGTGTGTGAAGGTGGAACACTTCAGGTAAGTGAAAAAGGTGTAGTAGTCAAATATTAAATTCAAAATGTTCTGCTTTGATTGCAAAGTGTACTGCTTCGATCACCAAAAATCATGTTTGACACGTTTCCTATTGTTATAAATAGTAAAGGCTACCTGGTGTATTTTCATTAGTTTGTTTTGTGAGATGAAATTTTAGGGGTG
This sequence comes from Dillenia turbinata, assembly GCA_037126225.1. Lineage (NCBI taxonomy): Eukaryota > Viridiplantae > Streptophyta > Magnoliopsida > Dilleniales > Dilleniaceae > Dillenia > Dillenia turbinata. The sequence goes on from JBAMMX010000012.1 coordinate 25,170,315, forward strand.
TGGTTTTAAGTTATGACTGGTGAAATTTATGAAAAATTGAAATGGCAAGGGGTTTCCAATTGCCACTATATGGGTAAGGTCAGGAGTATAATGCTGGTGAAGGAACTATAGAGCTCTAGAAAGTTTTTATTGAACATCTTGAGATAGTTTTGTCTTTCTGATAGAAAAAAAAGTAAGAACTGTGTAAGTATACAAGAGGGCTCACGATCACAGCAATGCAAAGGGATTTGTGTGGTGATCGTCAGCTGCATCCCATTGAGGACTATTGGGATGCTTTGGAGAGTCCTTTGTAAGGTGAGACTATTTCCACTCTTATCCGTGAGTCTTGGGTAGGGAGATGAAATATGAGAAGGATGGAGTTTGGAGGATGAACCTGGTTAACAAGGCAGAGAATAGCGACATCGGGCCCTGAGTTGCTTGTCGGTTATGGGATAGTCTTTTCGTCTATGTACTTTATTCTCCATGTAGCTTGTATTTCCTTCCCTTTAATGATGTACTCCGTTTTCATGTATGCTACCCCAATTTGAATGAACTTTGTTTCCTTCACATGTGTAATATATGAAAATTTGAATGAATTTGTTGAAAGCTTGTTCTCTTGCCTTTGTTTTATTTTCATTGTCTTGCTGATCATGTGTCGGAACAAAAAGACTTGAGCTCAAAGTTGTCTTTGAGTGCATTATAACCGAGAGGGGGATGTTAGAACCCTTTCTGAGTGCTGAAGTGAAAAGAATAGGAGTTGGGCTTCGCTCAAACGTTAGGACCTGTAGAGTCGAGAGATGAGAAGTTGTATCCTATTAAGGCCTGAATGAGGTGTAGAGCCGAGAGAGGGGTATAGGGCCGAGAAAAAATGAGTTATATCCTACTAGGTCCTATAAGAGGCGTTGAGCCAAGAGAGTAGGTGTGTCAGCATAGTCGGGTGCTAGGACTCATATGAGACACATTTAAGGCATAGTGCTGAGAGAGTAAGTCATGCCAAGCAAAGACCTTAGGATGCATTTGGGGCGTAGAGCCAAGATTGAGGCATAGAGCCAAGATTGAGGCATAGAGCCAAAAGAGTAGGTATGGATGCCATATGTGTCGTAGAGTCAAGAGAATGGGTGTGCCAACCTGCTTAGGTGCTGGGACTCGTATGAGACACGTAGGAGGCGTTGAGCCAAGATTGAGGTGTGGATATGAGAGAGTGGGCTGTGCCAAGCTACTCGAATGCTAAGACCCATATAAGATGCATTTAAGGTGTAGAACTGAGATTATGGCGTAGAGTCGAGAGAGTGGACCGTGTCAACTCACTCGAGTACTAGAACCCTTATAAGATGCGTTTAAGGCGTAGAGTTGGGAAAGTGGGTATGAAACTCATATGTGGTGCAGAGCTAGGAGAATGGGTACATTAGCTTAATCGGGTGCTAGACCCCATATGAGATGCATTGTTGAGGCATGGAGCTGAGAGAGTGGCATAAAGCCAAGATTAAGGCATAGATCAGAGAGTTGGGCCTGCAAAAGAGAAAGTGATAGACTAGGGGTTTGTGAGTTCAAGGCCTAAGTTGCTCATAATTTATTAGATAAATGACATCATGTTCAAAAGTATAATCTTATTACTGATAAGTTGTGAAATGATAAATATTGAGACTAGGAGAGTGATAAAAATTATTGATAGTATATACACAAGTTATCTAAATTCCATGTTCTGGGTATGGTAGAACTATCTAAGAGGCTGAGGCGATATGTTCTGGGATGAATTGCCACGCGCACTCGATACAGACCTTCCTAATTTGGTGCGAGTTTATCTCCTTGTTGGGGTTAACCAATTGCCTCTGCTCTTCAAAGGACAGATCTCCTAGCTTAAATATTGTGGTTCTCACCTTTTTGTTATAATAGGGTAAAATACACTTTTCCCTTGTGGTTTAACTAAAAATCATATGCTTCCCCTATGATGAAAAAACATCTATTTATACTCCTATGGTTTTAAAAAGTGTGATAAGTGGATAGAAAATTTCAAAATTTACAGAGATTTAATGGGGTGATGTAAAATACCGATTATACCCCCACTTAAAAGGTTAATGCTTTTGAAACCCTAAAAGACACTTTGGTTTTCTCATTCTAGAGAGTTCCATTAAAAGTTTGGCATGGGGTTAAAGATATGTTCGATTGAAACCCATCTGCTAGGAGGTATCCCAATAAAGGAGATCGCAACTCAACCATTGGTCAACGAAGACTCTTTTTGCTATGTACTGGTCTATCTTGGCGGTGGTCGTGTCACGTTAGTTTCGACTCCACCCCCACAGTGTCATTATCAAAACTGATCACCAGCCTTTTTCCTTTTGATAGCATGGTAATAGGAAAGATGGAGTAGAACAAAGTGTAAAGTTTCTTTGGCTAAACAATTAGTTTGTTCTCATGGATGGTGCTAAACTGTTAGAGGTGGGTTTTAATCCACAGATGAACTGTTTTGCTGACTTGAACGGGAATTGGTGCCAATATGTGTTCTGGGCCTTCATGAGTAGAAAGACTTGTAAATGTCCACTGAGGGTGGCCCGATAGACAAAACTTCAACGCTCAAGTCAGAAAGAGAAATAAGAGAGAAAGAGAATAGACCGAGTAGAGCCTTAGAATAGCTCTGTATAGTCTCTGTGTGATATGTATATGTAGAGTTGTAGAACGTATATGGTGGGCTGCTTGTGTTAAATATATATAGCATGTACATGTATGATAAGTCTCCTGCTTGAGAGTGTAAAACCCTAGTTATCTTATAGAGAGATCACTGAAGATCTTTCAAAATTACAAGGATTGTACTCAAAGATGTTTAGACAATATAGGATCCTATGGATTAAGGGAAGTTCAAGTTGTTATGAAGATTCACTACCTTTTTGAAAGAGATTGTGGAGATTTCATTCCCTATTGGGAGAGATTACTCCTGAGATCAGGGGATGTTCAAATCTTGAGTGATCATGATCTTGATTTGCTAGGTAGAGACGTTACTCGATGGGAGACCACTCGGTAGAAGCCGAGAGGTCGATGGTAGTCAAGAGGTCTAACTGAGCAGTGGTTGAGAGATATAGGTGAGATTGTTTAATTGAGAGAGCTCCAATTCAGTTGTTTTAGGGTGCTTACTGAGAGGCCCCTTGGTAGCTTGTGATTGTAGCCAGATGGGCTTGATAGCCTTTGGATTTTATGGTTATGGGCTTGCTGGACCATGTACCATAAAAAACTTTATTTAAAAATTATCAATACCTAATTATTGAACCAACTAATCATTAGTTAACAAAAGTTTTATTATTTTATTTAATATATGTTAATTTTTTTGTTATTGACTTTGTATTTTTATCTTGTTTTGGCTCTCTTAGAAAAAAAAAAGGCTCCATCCCTGATGTTTACATACAAAATATTCTCTTTTTATTTATCCAAAAAATTCTAACATATTTATTTATTTATTTTTATCCTTTTTACTATTTAATCCCACCAAAAGTCTCTAAAATTGGTTGATTATCATCTATATTTCTTTTCCAACATAGGGAAAGAAAAAGCTAAACCCGTTGGAGGTGGGTGTTGCTCCACAAATAAATCCCCTATTGACTCGAGTAGGGAATTGGTGCTGGTGTGATTTCTCGGCCTTTATGAATGGAAAGACTTGCAAAAATCTATCGGAGGTGGTTCGGCGGAGGAAGTTCTGATATTCAAATCAGAAAGAGAAGTGAGAGAGAGGAAGAGAACAGACGGAGTATAGTCGTAGAATAGCCATGTGTAGGCTCTGTGTGATATATGTATGTAGGTCTATGGAATGTAAAGAACATACCTGGTGGATCACCTATACTTAGTATATATAGCATGTGCATACATGGCAATAAAAACCCTAATTGCCTTGTGGAGAGATTGCTAGAAATCTTCTGAGATTACAAGGACAGTAGTCAAAACTCTTTAAGAGATTTAAGATCCTATAGATTAAGGGAAGTTCAAGTTGTCAAGGAGATTATCTACCTTATCGGAAGAGATTATGGAGATTTCTTTCCTTATCGAGAGAGATTACTCCCCGAATTAGGGGAGATTCAAATCTTAGGAGATCATGATCTTGATTTACTAGGAAGAGATATCACTCAACAGGAGACCACTCAAGAGTAGCTGAGAGAGTAGGCACCTAGAGGGTTCAATTGAGTAATGGTCGAGGGACACAAGTAAGAGTATTCGACCGAGAGGATGTTCAGTCACTTTAAGTATTTACTGAGAGATCCCCTTGGTGGTTTATAGACTTCATGATTATGGCCCTAATGGGCTTGGTAGTCTCTACACTTTATGGTATTGTGCTATTGGATCATGTATCATCATTTGCCCCCACTCCTAAAGTCATTTTGAAGAAGTGGAATTAGAAGTAGAGAGTTAAAGTGATAGGATTTGAGAAATTTGAAAGGGCACGAAGATGGAGCATTTTGGGTAAGTGGAAAAGACATAGTAGTGAAGCATTAAATGTGAAAGGTACTACTTTGATGGCAAAGTGTGCTGCTTCGACCGTTGGGAATCATGTCTGATACTCTTCCTTTGGTTATAAATAATGAAAGGCAGTTGGTGAAGTTTCATTAGTTTATTTAGTGGGATGAATTTTTGGGCTCAGGCTTTGATTCATGAGTGGTGAAGTTTGTGAAAAACATAAATGGCAAAGAGTTTCGAATCATAATTTCACTATCAAATCGGCAAGATTAGGAGTATGATAACAGAGAATGATCTATGGAAATATATGGGAGGCTCACGATCAAGGATATGCAAATGGATTGGTATGGTAATCATTAATTACATCCCATTGAGCACTACGAGGGCGTTTTAGAGACTCCTTTGTAAGATGAGAATATTTCCACTCTTATCCGTGAGTTTATAGGTCATTCGATTGGAAGAGGAGTGGGGATAAGAAATATAGATCGTAGGCGAACTTAGTTAAAAAGAGTGGGGAGATTAACCATTGGAAGGAAGGAGTTTGGAGAACAAACCTGGTTGGTGAGGCAAAGAGTTTAAGATCTGAGTTATTTGTCGACTGTGGGACAGTCCTTCCTTTTCCTCTAATTTTCTCATTTATGTACTTTATTTCATATGTAGCTTGTGTTTCCATCTTTTCAATGATGTTCTCTTGATATGTAAGCATTACATTATATTGAAATGAAATTTCTTTGTTGCTCACTGTTCCTCTGTTTCCGTTTGCATGAATCTTGTCGCCTTTTATTTTGACTCATTGTCTAGAAATTTTGAGTAATGAATAAATATAGAGCTTCCTTTATTGTCATTGTGGTGCTTTCGTTACTTCATTGATTGTATGTTGAAAAACCTAAGTGTTAAGTTCTTCAAAGGCGTTATAGTTGAGAGAGGGTGTTAAAACCCTTTTAAGTATTGAACCCAAGGGAATAAGAGTTACATTCTACCCATATGTTAGGATATGTGTGAGGTGTATAGCTGAGAGAGTGAACATTGTATCCTGCTAGAGCTTGCGTAAGGCATAGAGTTGGGACAATGGATACAGAATCCCCAAGTGGTACGAAGCCAATAGAATGGTGTTCTAACCCGCTCAGGGCCTCGGACCCATATGAGGCATGCTGAGAGGCACGGAGCCAAGATAGTGGGTTCAGAACCCTTATGTGGTGCGAGTAGGTGCAAAAATCCATATGTGATACGTAAGAGGCGTAGAGCCAAGAGAGGGGGTATGGAACCCGCTTGAGGTGTAAGGCCGAGAGATGGGATACAGAACCTACTTGAGGTGTAGAGCCAAGAGAGTGGGCCACGTCTATGCGGTCGAGTGCTAGGACCCATATGATTAGGTGTTTGGGGCATAGAGCCGAGAGATGGGGTATAGAACCCGCTTAACGCGTGGAGTTGAGAGAGTGGGTTGCATCTACTTAGTCGGATGCTAAGACCCGTATGATAACACATTTAGGGTATAGAGCTGAGATATGGGGTATGGAACCTGCTTGAGGCGTAAAGCCAAGAGATAGGGTATGGAGCTCGCTTGAGGTGTAAAGTCAAAAGAGTGGACCACATGTACTTGGTAGTGTGCTAGGACTTGTATGATGACATGTTTGGGGCGTAGAATTGAGAGATGGGGTACGGAACCCATTTGAGGTGTAGAGCCGAGAGAGTAGACCGCATCACCCGGTCAGGTGCTAGGACCCATATGATGATGCGTTTAGTGTATAAAGCTAAGAGATGGGGTACGGATCACGCTTGAGGCTTATAGTCGAGAGATGGGGTATAAAACTTGCTTGAGGCGAGAGCCGAGAGATGGGGTACATAACCCGCTTGAGGCATAGAGTTGAGAGATTGGGTTGCATCTACTTAGTTGAGTGTTAGCACCTGTATGATGATACATTTAAGGCGTGGAGCTGAGAGAGAGAGTGCGGAACTCATAAGAGGCATTTCTGCTGCTTCCAAATTACTTTTGATTGTTATGACATCGATATGATCAGAGCGTTATGAAGAGGTAGTAAAGCATGTAAAATGGGGATATTATTACAATGATAATTGTAAGACAAAGCTTTAAATCAAGATAACTAATTAACAATATTAGAATACTGATAGAGTAATAGTGGGCTATAGATAGAGATCACTAGAATGGGATGTTCGATGGATTTGGATCACAGTTGAGCATCCTGATCCCAAGAGGTGTCCCAAACTTGATTTTCATGTGCTTGGTGCTCGTCAGTGCCTCCAGAGCTTCCAAACTAGGTCAATGCAAGATGACATTGTAAGGTGATGGTAGTTTGACCACCTTGAATGTGGTTATGGTAATTGCATCGTTGGGTGGCATTCCCAAAGTTTTCGTGAGGGAGATGGTGCCTTCGGAGTACAGCCACTTGCCTAAGAGTCCCTTCAAAGGTCTAGCATGAGGTTGGAGATGTTCTTGGTTGAGGCCCATTTGCTAGAAGGCATTCCAATAGAAAAGATTGCAAGTTGCCCCTTGGTCAATGAAAATTCTCTCTACCATGTGCTGCCCCTTTTTGGTAGTAATGACCAATGGATTGTGGCTGCTTGGATGGACTCCTACCAGATCATCGTCATTGAAACCAATCATTGGTCTCTTCCTTTTCTGCCCTTTCTCGATGTGAGCAATGAAAAACTCCTTGGAGGTAGACGCCTCAGTCATTTAAAAGTTTGGAGCGACTATCTGCTCGACCTGGTGTTACCATGTTTCTGCTCGATTGGTTGAGTTATGGACTGGAGGACCGTTGCCAAAAGTGAGGGGTGCAGAAGAGGGGTGTCCACCCTATATGTAGAGGATTACTATGTTTGCTTGGTTTTGGGTGGCTCCTACGACTTATGGCTTGTTTAGTTCGTTTGTTTGTCCTACAACATGTGGTCTTCGAGGGAGGTGATCTTCCCACTTTGTGTTGATAAATCTCTGGAGTCTGCTATCTTTGTGTTGATCTAAGTTGGATAGGACAAATCAAAATTGCAAAAATATTAAAACTATGAAAATATCAAACTGCAGAAATAGTGATGAATAAAAATCCTAATTTTATAAAACCCTAGAATATCAATTTCATTTGTTTTTAATTTTTTGACATGGTCGAATCTTTCAAATCTCTTAAAGTTTTTTTTTTTATATGAGTTAAAATTTATTGACTAAAGAATTATTCTTGCTTATGGCAGACTTCCATAAATTAGATTCATCCAATGGTCGTACAATGAAATCCTAATTCGACTAACCAAAACTTAATAGTCATGTAATCTTGATTAGACCAAACTGAATTAAAATTTATACAATATCTGTAATCTAGAGTTTTTTCTAAAATCCCCATATATAGAATTAATCATCCATCGATCTCATGACTATGTGTGGATTTTATTGTATTGGTCTGATTTTATGCAATCTTTTCTTGATCTTATACATGTAATCACAAATCATCAAAATATAGGGCCCTATACGAATAAAGCATTAAATTCAATAATAAAATCTCATCAAATAATGAACATGTCAATAAAGACTTAAGGGAAAGCAATAAATCAAACAATGCCATTAATCAAAAAAACAAAATTCATCAAATTCTAAAACAAGAAATCTAACTAAACATAATAAAGAAAAACAAGAAAGGTAAAAAAAATATCACTACCTCTTTACACTCGAAGGAACAAGTGAAATCCCATCTGAGAAGGCGGCTGCTAGGGTTTTCTTCTCTCCTCCTATGTGTAAAGATGTCTCCTACTTATAAACTAAGTCCTAAGTGTCCTAAGTGAATAAGAATTCGTGGATATTTATAAGAGCAGATTATTTCACTTTGACTTGGGTCTTTTGAACTCGTGGGCCTTAATTTCTAGTACTGTAGTAGGTTGTTCCCAAATTTTGGACATCTTGGTCTTGAATCAGTTTCTGCACTCTTTAAAAGATTTATAGGCCTTGAAGTCTTCAAATTTTTTGCCTAAGAGTCCCTTCAAAGGTCTAGCATGAGGTTGGAGATGTTCTTGGTTGAGGCCCATTTGCTAGAAGGCATTCCAATAGAAAAGATTGCAAGTTGCCCCTTGGTCAATGAAAATTCTCTCTACCATGTGCTGCCCTTTTTTGGTGGTAATGACCAATGGATTGTGGCTGCTTGGATTGACTCCTACCAGATCATCGTCATTGAAACCAATCATTGGTCTCTTCCTTTTCTGCCCTTTCTCGATGTGAGCAGTGAAAAACTCCTTGGAGGTAGACGCCTCAGTCATTTAAAAGTTTGGAGCGACTATCTGCTCAACCAGGTGTTACCATGTTTCTGCTCGATTGGTTGAGTTATGGACTGGAGGACCGTTGCCAAAAGTGAGGGGTGCAGAAGAGGGGTGTCCACCCTATATGTAGAGGATTACTATGTTTGCTTGGTTTTGGGTGGCTCCTACGACTTATGGCTTGTTTAGTTCATTTGTTTGTCCTACAACATGTGGTCTTCGAGGGAGGTGATCTTCCCACTTTGTGTTGATAAATCTCTGGAGTCTGCTATCTTGAGCCAAGACCTTGAGTTTGCTCTTCAACTTTTAGTAATCATCTGTCAGGTGGCCATAATCGCTGTGGAAGTGGTAATAATGAGTTTTGTCCTAAGAATTTTTTTCCATTGGACACAAGGCTATCTAATGGCTAGTCCAGTAGATGATCGCGCTTTAGATAGACTTCTATGGAATCTTTCTAGCTAGGGGGTTGGTCCGCCACAAGAATTCTTTTGGATTCATCGATATTGGGGTATGGTAGGCTCTCGATATAGACTGTTTGGCTAAGGGCGACTGAGTCTAAACTAGCTAGCTTAGAGACTGTGTCAACTCATGCATTCTCTAATCGAGGGATTTGTTGATTGTCAACTTTGTCTAGTTTGCTCATCGTTTTGTGCAGTTTGTTTAAATACTTGGCCATGATTGGGTCCTAGTCTCTAGACCCATTCGATCTGCTTAACAACTAGTTGGCTATCGATGAACACTCGAACACTTCGAGCCCACATAGTCATTGCTATTCGAAGTCCTGTCAGCAAAGCTTCATACTTAGCTTGATTATTTATGACCTTAAATTCGAAATGAATGACATATTTTACCTTGAAATCATCAAAACCCATCAATATGAGCCCGACACCACTCTCTGAGGAGTTTGATAACCCATCGACATGTAATGTCCAGTCCGGTAGTGACCACTCTTCATGGCTATCGATAGGCTCATGCTTAGCTAGATTCGAAAGGGTGCACTCGAGGACCCTTAATTATAAGTGTTGGTTAGTACTAAATGTCAAACTCGCTCAATTCTTTGATCCATTTGATGAGGCGGCTAGAGGTATCTCTTTTCTAAAGGATTTGTTTCAGCAGTTGATCCGTAAGCACCATGATAGTATGAGCCTGAAAGTACAGTCGAAGACAGCTAGTTGAGACGACTAGAGTATAGGCTATCTTTTCGATCGATAGGTAGTCAGTTTCGAATTATTTCACTATTTGGCTGATGTAGTATATTAGCCCAGCTGGAGATAGAGAGGTATAGGTAGAGTTTCTCACCAGGAATAGGACGAGAGAGCAATGTGGTTGACATAAGATATTCTTTAAGTTGCTCGATGGCCGATTGACACTCTGGCATCCATGCGAACTTCTAGGTTCTTTTTAGCGCATCAAAGATGGGTTTGTACTTTTTCCCCACTTTCGACATGAATCGGTTTAGGACTGATATTCTACCGGTGAAACATTGTACCTTATTCAATGTCTGTGGTGGTGTCATATCCAGTATGCATTGTATCTTTTTAAGCTTCACCTCAATTCTTTGGTTGGCGATCATGAAACCCAAGAACTTGCTGGATGCTATTTCAAATGTGCACTTTGCTAGGTTCAACAGCATGTCGTAGTGCTCCAATATTTGAAAAGTTTCTTCATGTCGGCAACATGGGCCTCTGAGCTGGTGCTCTTGATGAGTATGTCATCAATGTATGTTTTCACATTCTTGTCGAGTTGGTCCTTGAAGATCTTATTGACCAATCGTTGGAAAATTATTCCAGCATTCTTCAAGCCAAATAGCATGACCCGATAGTAGTACGTGCCAAACTCTATGATGAAACTTATCTTTTCCTCATCTTCTGGCACCATTCATATTTGATTATAGTCAAAATAGGCATCTATGAAATTTAGAAGTTGGTAACCCGACAAGTTGTCTACCAGCTTGTTGATATTGGGAAGTGGGTAGTTGTCTTTTGGGTATGTCTTGTTGAGATTGGTAAAGTCTACACATATTCTCCATTTGTCGTTAACCTTTTCTACCAGGACCATATTGGCTAGCCATTTGGGGTACTTGATATCATGAATGAATTCGGCCGTCAACAGCTTCTGGACCCTTTCTTGTATGACATATTGGTGCTCTAGGGCGAACACTCTTTTCTTCTGTTTGACTGGCTTGTATCCGACATTGACAGTTAGCTTGTGGACTATAACTGAAGGATGAATACGTAGCATATCTTCAGGAGACCAAGCGAAGACTTTCGAATGTGGTCGTAAGCAATCAATAATTACTTCTCGCAGATGCGTTGGCAGATTTGCCCCGACTCGCATGGTCTATTTAGGGTTGTCAGTTAAGGGAATCTTGATTATTTCTTCCACAGGTTTAGGCTTGTTCATCGATTCGACATCGTCTCTGAACTCTAGGGTATCGATTGGGAAGTTTTCTTGTCCACCTTTGACTGCAAGAAGTGTGTGAGGATCAAGGTCGCTACAAAGGGTAGTGATTCCCTTCAATGTTCTGAACTTGATTTTCATGTGTTTTGTACTGGGTAGTATTTCCAGTTTGTCCAAACTAGGGCGACCAAGGATAGTATTGTAAGGTGAAAATACTTTCATCTCGTGGAAGATAACTTTAACGGTTGCATGATTGGGGGGAGTTTCCAAGGTTACAGTAAGAGGAATGACACCTTCAGAATAGATGCATTTGAGAGACCTGGTGGGAGGTTGATGATGAGATGAATTAAACTTCATTCGTTGGAAAGCATCCCAGGTTAAGTGATCAAATCTGCTCTTTGATCGATGAGGACTCTTTTAACAATGAAAGATCCCAGTCTGATGGTGATGACTAAGGGGTCGTTGTGATCAAGATTGACTTTGATTAGATCATCGTCATCAAAGTCAATGATTGACATTTTTCTCTTGACAGTTGTCATGTTTATAGTAGCAACAAAAAGCGGATGATATGCTTGTCTATAGAATCGGTCTATTCCTATGGACGACGTTAGTCTATTGGAGGTGAGTTTTGACTTCACAAATTTTGGCTCCTTGACTTGAATAATTGCTCCAAAGGATAAATGAAAAAACCAATAAAAGACCACCAAGAGTGCTCCGGCAGGAGGGATTCCGATATTCAAGTCAGTACGAGTGGTTTTCGATTGGAATAAAACAGATTGAATAAGAGAGAGGGTTGAGTATGAGAGACCTGTGGTTTATGTGTCGGGTGTATGGTATCAAGAGAGCGTACATGAAATTATAATGCTGAATGCTTTTATATGTTTCCTGTCTATGAGTCGTGTGTACCTTGAGCGTTACATCCTTAGTTTTCTTGTGAGAAGTTCCAGGAATCTTAGGACTTCTTAATCAAATATTCTCAAAAGATTTAGAGTTTTTGTTGTTTGAAAAGTTTATCGTACTGGGGAGATTCGTTACTTATCGTTTAGATTTCAAAGATTTCATTTCTTATCAAGGAGATGTATTTTGTGACTGAATCGAAAACAATTATTGATACATGTTTACGCTAAATATTAACTTTAGCTGATGAGGATCAACAATCAGCTCATTAGCAAGTTTGTCGGTCATCAATCAAGAAAAGAGGAGCTTCGGCTTGAAGTCACCGAATGTCTATATGAATTGATTGAATTTCCATCGTTAGGAATTATCTAAGAGATCAATCTACGTCTGTCCTTTGTGAAGATAAACCTCTTGTTGTTATGCCAAAACGTTCATCAGGTTATGGGCCTTTTGACCTCTGAGCGCTATCCTGACGGGCTGCGGAGTCATGTCCCATCACTCACTAATCCTTGGTGGGAAAAAATCTGTAAGCTGTGGTCGAACGGACGGAGGCTATCTACCTCATCACCTCTCTTTTGAATAAAATATCATAAGCAAAAGCAATTAGTTAATTATTTGAAGGGACATTGTATATATTTATTTTTTTTCAACAAAACAATTTTAACAATAAATTTCTAGGATGACGTGTGCTGCATATTTTTATTAGGAATTTAAATACTATAAAAATCTTAAAGTGACATTTTATACATTATATTATTTTCTTAATAATATAGTAATTGACATTAAATTTAAAAAATCTTTCAACTTTGCATTAATTAAATAAAATCACTACTTTTAAAACATGAGGAGTGACATAATTTTATTAACAATTTAAATAATAAAAAAAAATTACATATATATTATAAAATTTTCTAACAATAAATTATTTTAACAAAAAGTTGCCCAAAAAAATTGACAAACCCCTTTCCCCAACACCCTTTGCGCGCGCAAACGCGCGGAGCATGGACCACACTCATAGAAGATCAATTCCCAACACCTGCGCGTGCAAAGCATGGACACTTCCCTATATCTCGCGTGTACACATACAGCATCAATTCCCAACCCTTGTGTACAAATAGAATGAATTAAACATGACATTCAGAAACTATACATACCTAACGCCGGCCGTGCATGCACAAACTGAAAATATCGGCTGCCGCCACACAGCCGGAAAACCCAATACACGGTGATGCGATAAATGAGAAAAAGCAAACGGAGTATCGAGAGGTTGGGTACACGTCACCGATGGTGCTGCACTAAACTGATAAATTGATTCCAATTTCGCTGGCGGTGAAGACAACCAAAAAAAAAAAAAAAAAAAACACCTTGCTGCAAGATGAAGGAATAGAAAATGGAAAGTGTAGGAGTAAAACAACCAACAAATTCATTTTTCTTACATGCAAAAATTCTAGGATCCGAGATAGGTTAGAATCTAACGATTGAATATCCTAAGTCTAGAAAAGTGTCACAAAAATTTAGATCCCTTCTTTGTTTCACAATCCAAATTTTTCGGTGGAGAATGATCAACCCTTGTTCAAACTCTTTCTATATCTTTCTTTCTCTCTTCTCTCTCTTAAATTACTTTTGTTTTCTTCTTTTTGTTCCTTGTTCATGTTTGAAAAACCTAAAAAATAAAAGGGAAGTCTAAGCTTTCGAGAGAGTTAGAGGGAGAAAGGAGTTGAGGGAGTTGGGGTTGGTTTCCTAAAATCCACACCCCTAATTCTGTCTCATTTTCAAATTCAAATTTGAAAAGGGTTTTCTTTTGGGTTGGGTTTACCATCATGGACACCCGTATTTATTTCCAACATCTCCCACTGGTACACAAGGGATGAAACCACACACAGTGTGATAATTATAATTAAACACAAAACTGAAACGTGAAGTATGAATGCATCCACTGTGTTTATAAATGCATGTGTGTCATATGTTATTGAATATTGTTTTATAAATTGCTATGGTATGAAATTGGTGATTATTTGTTGAAAATTATGGCACATGATTTGTGAAATGGTATGTTTGAGAAATGAATGGTGCTGTTAGTTGATGGCTATAGTCGTTCTCTCTACGGAGCGACCCGACGATGTGACGTGGTTAGGGTTTAATTGCGAGGGAGGTCTTTGCGAGGGAGGTCTTCTCTACCACGTCGGACTATCCGGATTGTATCCCGGTGAGGTACGAGCCAACGCCAAGGAAGGGGGTAGTGTTTTGAAATATTGAATTGAAAAATCCTTGGCGGGATTTCGTCTGGGTTCGGCCAAACCTAGGACAGAAGTGTTTTTGATGGGACCTCATGATTTTCTGAAAGAATGATTGATGTGGATGCATGTTTTATGAATTATCCTGATTTACTGCGAATGTCTTTATGTATATAAAGTTTTGTTTATGAGATATATTTTGACTTTTCCATATTCACCCCTCATTTATGAATACAATCACACCATTGCATCCACTCACTGAATATTCCTAATATTCACCCATTTCTTTTATATTTTTTAGAGAAAGCATAGAGGGACGACACCTACTAGTGCTGATCGGAGGTTTATTTTGTTGGATTTAGGTAGGTATTAATTAATTTGGGAGTTGTAGATCACTGGACCATGGAAAGGAAGTTCTGTACATCTCATACCGTGCGGATTTTACTGATACTAGTTGAATTCTTCAAGCAAGTATCGGTAAAATCCGAATGATTTTGATTTGGGATTTCATTTTTTTGCTTCAAACTATTTTTGGAAAAATATTTTATCTTGTACTGGGACATTTGGAATGTAATGCTGAATTTCGATACTTTATTTCGGTTTTATGAAATTCTGTACATCTTATACCGTTTGGATTTTATTTATGTTGGCTTGTTTTCCTCAGGCAAATATTAATAAAATCCCTATGACTATGATTTGAGACTCCATCCATTTTGATTTTGGAATATCTCTGGAAAATGCTTTATTTGTACTGTGAGCTCTGGATTGGCTAGAATGGCCATACTGCATGCATGCATGTACATGAACTCTCTCCACGAATGTGTGCTGATACATGCTTGTATGTTCAGGGATGGACCGGATGAGTCCTTTGCATTTATGCTGTTTACATGTTTTCTTATTTTGGATAGATTTGTATATTGGAAGAATTATTGTACTATCAGATAGCCTTGCGGAGTTTCAGTATATGGGGAGGTTTTGTCTGTATACCGAGACAACACGGCGGTTGTTGTGTGCTCGATCCAAAGATCGGGGCGTGATATCATGCATGTAATTACAAATCATCAAATCGTAGAGTACTTTACGAATAAAAGATTAAGTTCAAAAATGAAATCTCATCAAAGAAAGAACAAGTCAATAAAGATTTAAGAGAAAGAAACGAATCAAATCATTTTATTAATAAAAAAAATAAAATTTATCGACTGCTAAAAATAAGAAATCTAAGTAGATATTTAGAAAAAAAAGCAAAACAATGAGGTTAAGGAGGTGGCTGCCAGGTTTTTCTTCTCTTCTAAGTGCAAATGATGTCTCTTTCTTATAATCTAAATTCTAAGAGTTCTAAAAGTCTTAAAATTCATGGGTTTTCATAATAGCTTGATATTTCAATTAGACTTGAGTTTTTAGAACTCATGGACCTTGATTTCCAGTACTGCAGTAATTTCGACTCAAATTTCGAATATTTTCTAATCTGACCCAACCTTTGAAATCTTCATAAGATTTGTAGGGTTTGAAATTTTCTTTCCAACCCAATAAGAATCAGGTCAATCGGATATCAGAGTACAAAATTATACCAAAAATACTAACAGTTGTTTGTACAGTCTAATATCCTTAAACAAACCCAATAATTCTAAAATAAAACTCACAAAATAATCAGTGTAAAATTATGAAATAAAACTTAAAAATAGTTCTAAAAGTCATAAATAAAGTCTGAAATAAAATAAAATAAAATAATTTAAGTGTATAAAAATGTTGCTATTAAACACCTCCATACTTGAATGTCTACTTGTCCTTAAACAAGAATAAATTTTCTCCGAAACCAACTCAACCTCCCAAATCTCTAACCATGCATATGATAAGTTCAAAGTTGAGTTGCAATTAAAACAATCAATATTTCATAGTATCTAATACTAGAATAACTATTGCATCTTATATAGTCTCATCAAAATAAAAAAACAATACAAGACTCAATCACCTTCACAATTGGTTCACTTAATAGAATGAAAGAATATATTAATCAACTACTCAAAATACTTATTTTATGTAAGAGTACGTGTATCACTCAAATCAATATAATAAGATGGTATTACCATAAGTTTGTTGATATATCAAATCTCAATCACTTATATATGAATCTACACACTAATCAAAAAGTCTTTTATTTGGTTGTAATGGGGTTAAAGTAAGGGATAGAATAATGGAGAAGATGTAGGGTTAAAATAATTCACTAAGTATACCTAAGATCAAGACTTGGCTTTATTATATCAAGACAAAGAAAATACTAACTCTAATTACGAACATATAATGTGATATATCACTTATTGTAAAGAACAGTGACTTTACTATAAGAATGAATAATATTAAAAATGAATTTTTTTTTCTCTTTTTCTTTTTTTTTTTTTTCTTTTTTTTGTTTTTCAATTTTTTGTTTTCCTTTTTTTTTTTTTAAACCAGCACTTTTTTTTTCTTATCATTTTTTTCTGCTGATTTTTTTTCATAACTCAACATGATAACGACTAAAAATATATATAAAACTCAAACAAAATAATAATATCTAAAAAGATAATGCCATGCTATCAACTATAAGTATATTAATAAACTCGGGTTCAAATTTTAGAGTTAGAAAAATATAGAATATAGGGTAAATTATGTGGGTAACATATGAAAAAAAATGTTTAGACTCAAATTGGTTAACTAGGGGGTAAAAAATGATTGGGATGTTATTTTTTAGAAACCTAAAGTGTGTAATCCTAAGTGGCCTAATCATTTTGGTGTATGAAAATCATGAATATGGTCTTAAAATGCATAACAAAATAAGTTCTAAAATAATTATATCATGTGCGATATATGCTCAACAAGAAAAATGATGAAAATAAAAAATTGCTTTATAAGACTCAAATCTTCATTAAGACAAATTTGATGTTAAATCTTGCATGTCGATCATTCAAATCAACCATAAAAAGATAAATAGCCACTTATGTACCAAATAATTACTAATACCAATCATTTGTCATGCAACCCAATTCAAGACAAGTAACATTCAAGGAATAGAAAACTCAAGAAAAATTTTCATTGGCATGAAAGAATTCAGCAAAAATTTTTGAGAATGAAACAAAAATACAGCATTCAAATTTCTAAAAAAAATAAAATGCAAGCTATGCATGCCTATTCCGCCCACACTTAAGTTAAAAATTGTTCTCGATGTGAAAAATAAATAAAATAAAAGTAAAGAGAACAAAGAACTCCACTAAAATGTGGCCTTCTTTTCGACTTCTTTCCTCTTATGCGAAGGGTTTCTTATTCACCTATAAAGTGTAATCAAAACTCAAAGTTAAATTAAATCAACAAAAATAAATATAAAAAAAATCATAAAAGTATTGGGCTGCCTCCCAATAAGTGTCTTTTTTTATTGTCTTTGACCAAACATTATCTCTTTATTTCAATCCGGCCCATAGATCTTCATATTGTGATCATTCATGGTGTCTTGCCAAGCTTTTGTCATTCCCTTGTTAATTCGAGCATTCTTAGATATCTTTTGTTTATCTACCAATACAATGAATTACAACTCTTTTTCTTACCTGCATGCAACCTTTTCTTCGATTTACACCTAAGGCAACATATGCATCAACATATTCATTATTCAAAAAATTATGTTTGACATGCGAGGTATTGACAATGCAATTTTTAATAGGATCAATAGAATGAGAGATATTATCATCATGTTTAGAAAACTTTTTAGTACACTCAATTCAAAAAACCTCTTGTTTAGAAAATTTTTTCATATGACAGAAAACATTAAATTCAATTTTTTCGTCATCTATTCTCAGAATCAATTTTCAGTAGAAATATCAATTAAAATACGTGCAGTGTTTAGGAGAGGTCGACCTAATATTAATGAAGTACTCTCTGCATCTTCCATATCCAAAATGACAAAATCAATAGGAAAAATAAATTTATTGACTTTAACTAAAATATTTTCGATAATGCCTTTTGGATATTTTATACTCTTATTAACCAATTGCAATGAAATATTGGTAGATCGACAATCCTTTAACCTTAATTTTAAGAATGCAGAATATGATACGATATTAACACCAACACTCAAATCATACAAAATATCAAAAAAATCAGAAAAACCAATTGTGTAAGGAATAAAAAACCTCCCTGGATCAGTAAGTTTCAATAGTGACTTCCTTTGCAAGATTGCTGAGCATTCCTTCTTTAACTTGACTTTCAGAACTTCATCCAGTCTGTTCTTCTTTTTAATCACATCCTCGAGGAATCCCCAATAGTTTGGTACCTGTCTGATGACATCCAATAGAGAAATGTTAATGTGCAGTTTCTTAAAAATTTTTAAAATTTTTTCAAATTTTGCTTTTACTTGTAAAGGATGTCTAGGAAAAGGAAGAGGGAGTTTATACTGACTGAAACATAAAGTACTTTCCTATTTAGAATCCAATACCTTAACCTTCTCATCGGTAGGTTGATGGATTTTTTCTTTGACCTCTTGTTTTTTCTCTTTTTTCTGAGATGGATCTGAAAGCTGCTATGATTCTTTTTCATTATTCAATAAGATTTCATTTACTTGTACTCTTGAATTTATCTCAGTATCACTCTGCAGTCGACCTGACACATGAGAATAAAAGGTGTTAGCTAATTGATCAATCTTAATTTCAAGCTTCTCAAACCTTTCACTTGTTGTTTCCAATTGTTCAATTTTTTCATTGGTCCTTGTTACCAAACTCTCAATTCTTTCACTTGTCATAGTGGCCGAGCATTCAATTCCCATTTCCCAAGAAGACTTGTTCTCCCTTGGTTGTTAATTTTCTAAGCTAAATCTCGTTGGATGATTTGCTATTTGTGGTGTCCCTTGACTCCATGAAAAATTTAGATAGTTTCTCCACGTAGAATTGTATGTGTTTGAGTAGGGGTTGTTCTGAGGTCTATCAAATTTAGACAAATAGTTCGTTTGTTGCACCTACAGATACTCAGAAGACACATGAGTAGAATCACCACACGAAACACAATATAAAACTTGACTAGCCACAATATTTGTTTGATTAGTTTTCAAAACATGTAATATAGAATCCATTTTGACATTAAACATGTTAAAAGTATCAACCTCGTGCACATCAGCCCTCTGCTTAGGAATTTCACGCTCACAAGACCAATCGTATTGATTAGATGCCATATTATCTAATAATATACATGTCTCGTCATATGGATTACTCATGAATGCACCCCCAGTCACAGTATCAATGATAATTTTCACAGAATTTAAAAGACCATCATATCATGATGTGGGCACCTTCTAATCAAATACTTAAACCATTTCCAAGCATTATACAAGACTCACCCTCAGATTACCTAAAACTAATAATTTCATTACGTAATTTAGTTATCTTACCAGATGAAAAATATTTAGTTAAAAATGTCTAAAAAAGAATCTCCTAACTCGTAAAATGATTAGTAGGGAAGGAGTTCAGCCATACTTTTGCCTTTCCTTTAAGAGAGAAAGGGCATAACTTTAACTTGCTAGCATCGAGGTTGACTCTATCTAGTTTAATGGTGTCATTGATTTTCAAAAAATTCTTCAAGTGGCTGCTTGGATCTTTGAATGCTTCACCACCAAACTGATATGCTTGCACCATCCTGATGAGACTCAACTTGACTTCAAAATTGTTTGCCTCCACAGTGGGTCGCGCAATGCTAGTCTGAATATCCTAAAATCTAGACTTCGAGTACTCTCTCATAGCTCTATTCTCATGGGTCATTGCTTCTTCCTTCTTAACTTCCCTAACTTGTCGACGAATGGTTCATAATGTTCTTTCAATCTTAGAATCAAAATCAGTTAGTACACAAAATAAACACAAAATTCATTCTTCAAAACCGAATGCAAGAATCACTCAAAAAAATTTGTAATACCTATATAAATGTATAAATTACAAAGACATAGTAAAATAATGCAACAATCAGAAAATTCTAAAAAATCACGAAAAAAAAATCCTATGAAAATGACGAAATTTGACGAAAATAGAGTCGTGCTCGTAGCTTAGCTATAGCTACGGGTTTTGTTCAGTAGGCTGAAATCTTTCGAAACAAATGGTCACTTGGCTTAATTCCTTAATCCGTTTTCAGACAACCAAGAAAAAAAAAACCCTAAAAAACCTAATTCGATATGGATGAAGTAAAAAATATATGAAAAATTCTAAAATCTATAAACTCTATTTACCAAGAACAAGAAAGAGATAAGAAAAAAAAAATAATGTTCAATCTCAGACAAGATAATTTTTATTGATATGAATGAATATCTCCGACAACGGTGCCAAAAACTTGTTACGCGATTTCTGTGTATCATGATTTCGAGTAAATATACCATAGTCGAATGTTGTGTATAGTGCGAAGTAAGTGTCGTTCTCACGAAGATATTATGTATTACCAAATATAAAATTTTCTATTTAAGTTGGACAGAACGAATCAAAATAGCAAAAATATTAAAACTATGAAAATATTAAAAATTGAAATATTGATATACAAAAACCCTAGTTTTATAAAACCCTAAAATATTGATTTCATTTGTCTCTAATTTTTTTCACACGGTTGAATTCTTTCAAATTCATTAAAATTTATTGACTAAAAATTCATTTTTAATGATAGAAAATTTTCTTAAATTAAATTCACTTAATGATCATGTAATGAAACCCTAATTCGACTAACCAAACACAATGGTCATGCAATCTTGATTAGATCGAACTGCATTGAGATCTATGAAATATCTGTAATCTAGAGTTTTTCCTAAGATTCTCACACACAAAGTTAATCATCCGTCGATCTCATAACCCTATATAGATTTTATTATATTGGTCAGATTTTATGTAATTTTCTCTCGATCTCATGCATGCAATCACAAATCATCAAATTGTAGGGTTTTTTACGAATGAAGCATTAAGTCCAACAATGAAATCTCATCAAAGAAAGAACATGTCAATAAAAATTTAAAGGAAACAAACGAATCAAACCATGATATTAATTAAAGAACAGAATTTATCGAGTTCTACGAATAATAAATCTAAGTAGACATAATAAAGAAAAGTAAGAAAGGTAAAGAAAACATCTCTAGATAGAAGAATGCGTCCAAGAAGGTTAAGGAGGCGGTTGCTAGAGTTTCTCCTCTATCCTAAGTGCAAAAGATGTCTCCTTCTTATAATCTAAGTTCTAAGAGTTCTAAATGACTTAAAATTTATGGGTTTTCATAATAGCTTGATATTTCACTTGGATTTGGGTTTTTAGAACTCATGGGTCTTGATTTCTAGTGCTGCAGTAATTTTGACTCAAATTTCAAATATTTTCTAGTCTGAACTAGCCTCTGAGGTTTTCATAAGATTTGTAGGCACGAAGTTTTCTTTCCAACTCAGTAAGAATCAAGTCAATCGGATATCAGAGCAAAAAATTATGCCTAAAACACTAATAGCTGTTTATACAATCCAATATCTTTAAACAATCCCAATAATCCTAAAATAAAATCTACAAAAATAATCAGTATAAAATTACAAAATAAAACCTAAAAATAGTTCTTAAAATCATAAATAAAGTCTGACATAAAATAAAATAAAATAAAATAATTTAAGTGTATAAAAATATTGCTATCATTAAGATATAGAAAGATGCCCTTAAAGATAGACCAAGTTCTTTTTGGTCTCCAATTAAATTAAAGATGCCTAAAGAGAGACCTTCTTGCAGTAATTGAAAACTTCATGTCAAAGCAACTTCCATTCATTTGCATGGTTCATTATGCAAAATGTGGCTAATTGGGCTGAAAAAATATATATTTGATATTTTTTACTACATTGCTCAGTTGCATACATGCCTGTTTACAAATTCACATGTTTTATGCTAAGGTATAGTTATGAGTGTATCAATATTATGAGGTATAGTTGCTTGCTCCAATATTGTTCCTAAGTGATTGTTTTTCCACTTATAATCTTATTCACTCTTACTCTTGTATGGTAATTGATCGTTATATGTTAGATAAGGGTAGATGGAAATAAAATGTATTCTTGTATAGTAATTGATCGTTATATGTTAGTAGAGACTATGTTTTTTTTATATATATAAAATATGGTGGATTCACTCTTATTTTTTTATATATTAAATATGATAGATTTTGTTCTACTTATACTTTTTAAATTCTATAATATTTTGTTCTTAGAATATATAATATATTTGGTATATTGGCTGTTGTGCTTAGAGTGAGAAGGTGGATGCTGAGAAAGTATGGCTTAAGAGATAAGAGCTTGACTGATAACAAAGAGAAAGTTGATTTAGTCCACCTTTTGTGTATTAATTCACTACTATCCATGTGTCAAAATGTATTTTTCTTTGTATATAATTATTTCAGTTGAAGGGATAGTTTGTATTCTATTCATAAGGAATGTTACATATTAGATTAAAGTTTGCTTGATTTTGTTCTTATTAACATTTTATTGAATATTTGAATAATTATGGATAATATCAAGTTTATTGATTTCGAAAAATGTTTGGAATCTGATTATTATGTAATTTTTAGATTTATTGGATGGATATTTGTGACTAAATTTGATAATTATACTGGTTTGACAGGATATTTTTTTAATAGAAATTTTTTTTTTATCAAATTTTCAAATTCGTCGCTAAATACGTCACAAAAAAATTAGTTATAAAATTCGTCACAAAATATTGTACTGAATTTAGCGATGGAAAATAAGATCCGTCGCTAAATTTAGTGACGGATTTCGTTATCCATCACTAAATTTAGTCATAAATTTAGCGATGAAATTATTTTCGTTGCTAATTAAGCCATGAATTCTTAATTTTTGTTATTAAATTTTTGCGACGCATTATTAGCGATGAAATTGTTTTCGTCGCTAAACAATTTAGTGATGAATTTTTTCTAAAATTTTTGTCATTAAATCTGTTGTTAAAACTGTATTTTTTTAGTGGGAATTCTAATATCATATTAGAAAAAATTGAACATAAGAAGCAACATAAGAATATGAAAGTCTAATTATCCATTATTTCAAATACAAAATTATAATGTGTTGTATTTATATATAAAACTCATTATTACAAATATAAAAATATAAAAATAAAAGTCAAATAATCTCAAAATATATGACATTTTCTAATATTCTCAAAAATTAATGTGATGTAATGAAAATTACTTGAATTTAAAAAAAATTATATATCACAAATGGGCTATTAAATTTACCAAGGTTACCAAGACACTGAAGTACGATAGAAGAGCTCTAATAAGAGCAATAGTAGAAACACTCCGATAAGAAAGCAATATATGCTCTAATAAGAGCAATGATAAAGTGACTTTAATAAGATTTGGTTACCACTGTTGGAATCGTCGTCACAGAGAATCATAAAAGATGATCTTAATAAAGAACTATTTTAGAGATTCGAGTAGCCGTTGTATAGGATTTTGGAGGCACGCTATGCATAGTAGAATTTTTGGAGGTCTAATTTTCGCTGTTGGGATCGTCTCGAAAATTAGAACTATTTAATATATACCAAATGATTAATAGATGACCTAATGAATGACAACAAATCAAATAGGATTTAAATATCTAAAAATGTTTTTGCAACCCTTTTGTAATGGGAGATCTGATACCATATAAGAGATGGGCTTTGATACCATAAAAGAACTTAAACATAACTCTAATACCATCTTAAAGATGGATATAAGAAACAACATAAAAATTTTTGAACATGGCTCTTTAATATGATATGAGAACTATGTTCAATTTTTTTTTTAATAAGAAATAAGCGGAAAGAGAGTGAAAGAAATAATTTTTTGTTTGTTTTTACCATAATAAAATATAATAATAATTTTTGCATTATTATTATTATAAATTTGTGATTGGTTGATTGCTATTATATCATTATTTTATGATTATTAATTGTTCTGTTATCTAATAATATAAGAAATAATAGTTATTAGATCTCTCAAGAACAGTTCAAACGGTATAGTTTTCCTACTTCCATTTTCGCTTTCCCGATTCGATATCATTTGATTACATCTTCTTGTACTTAAAAAAGAAAAGAAATAATAGTTATTAGACTACGGTCTTATAGCTATTAATTCCATAATATCGATGGCCCAAGAGAGAAGATTATCCCTAAAATAAATTTGTTTTGCTGCGTAAGAGATCACAATTAGAACTAGAGTCCCCACCCCAGTTCCGACCTCTCTCTCTCTCTCTCTCTCCCTCCCTCCCTCCCCTCCGATGGCAATTTTCTCTTGTCTGAGAATTTTTTACAAAACCAAAACCCATTCCTCCTAACCAAAAAGTGAGGCGAAACCAATCTTACCCTGTTCTAGAGATGAAGCCCTCAATAGGAGAGAATTTGTAAAGAGTAGAATTAGAAATGAACTAAAGCATTCTGATGGTACATGATCCAAATAATAGTCAGTGCGGTATCCGAGTGCCCGAAAGAGATACCCATGGTCATGAAGGGCCCAGCTCTTCCAAGCAACGAATATGTCGATCTAGATATTACGACCGACTAGCAAGCACGTTCGGTAAGACCGAACGACTACCCCCTCTATTCGACCACTGAATACTAAAGGGATTGAGTGCTTTGACTTCTAGATGGTAATTTTTAATCGAATCTCACCTTGATTAAACTTTATATTTTAGTATGAAATGTATCTCATGGATAAGAAAGAAAACCCATGAGAATTTAATCGATAAGAGAAAAAATCTCTTTGTGTAATCAAATTTTCTAAATGGTAACGATTTCTAATCTCTAACGTTTGAAACCTGAAATCTTCAAATCTCTTCATAAGGAAACTAGAGTTGTAACACTCCGAACGCATGTCTCTTGCAGTGCTTCATATAAGAACCTTTAATACATCGAGTCAGGTAAATTCTCTTGACTCAACACCCGACACATAAGTCACATGGAGATCCATCCTCCCCTCTCTCAGTCTTTTTCTTTCCATTCGAAATTATTCTTTCTGACTTGAGCGGCAAAACCTCACCCACTAGAGTACCCTCTGGCGGTCTTTTGTAAGTTTTTAGCCTCTTAATTAAGCACCCATTCTAGTTACAAGGAGTCGGATCTGTGGAGTCAATACCTACCTTCAATAAACTGGCATCGTCCATAGGAAACAGACTAATCACCGGTTTTTCTCACTAGCTTTTGTCACCAAACAAAGTATGACTATAGTCCAAAGAAAAAGGCCAATCATCGGATTCGATGATGATGATCTGATCAGAGTTGACCCTAGTTACAACGATCCACTAGTTATTACTATCAAAATAGAGTCTCATACAGTAAAGAGGGTTCTCGTCAACCAAGGCGCGAATTGCGACATCCTTACTTGGGACGCTTTCCAACGAATGGGTCTCAATGTATTATATTTTTGGTCCCCAACTGGATCCCTCAAAGAATTATTCGATGAACGCATTTATCCAAAGGGAATCATCTCCTTCACTGTGACTTTGGGGACTCCCCCTAACCACGTGGCTATAAAAGCCATCTTTCATGTGGTGAAATTATTTTCACTGTATAACGCTATCCTCAACCGACAGAGTCTAGACGAGCTGGAAGCCCTATCCAGCACTAGACATATAAAGTTGAAGTTTCGAACATCAGAAGGGGTCGCTACTATTCGGAGTGATCCCGATCCCTACGCCCTCTTTGCTGATAGAGACGGGCAGGAGAACTTTCCAATTAACATTTTAGAACTCAGAGGTGATATCGAACCAACGACAAGCCAGAACTAGGAGAAAAGGTGATTGAAATTCCTCTAACCAATGATCCTACTCGAATTGTTCAGATTGGAGCTAGCCTATCTGTGTCCTTGCAAGAGGCAATTATCAATTGCCTGCGACAACATTCCAGAATTTTCGCTTGGTCCCCTAAAGACATGCCTACCATCAACCCGTCAATCATCATTCACAAGTTAATCATAAACTCGAACTACAAGCCAGTCAAATATAAGAAGAGGGTGTTTACCCTCGAACGTCAGCGAGCCATTTAAGAAGAAGTCCAAAAGTTACTAACCGTCGGGTTTGTCCATGAAGTCAAGTATCTCGAATGGCTAGCCAACGTGGTCCTAGTGAAGAAAGTCAATGGTAAGTGGAGGATATGTGTGGACTTCATAGATCACAACAAGGCATGTCTAAAAGACAATTATCCTCTCTCGAATATCGACAAATTGGTGGACAATTTTTCAGGTCACCAACTCTTAAATTTTATCGATGCCTACTCGAGATACAATCAGATATGTATGACACCTGAGAACGAAGAGAATATGAGTTTTATCACTGAATTCGGTACATACTATTATCGAGTCATGTCTTTTGGTCTAAAAAATTCGGTGGCAACCTTCCAACGATTGGTCAACGAAGTTTTTAAAAATCAAATCAGCCGAAACGTAGAAGCGTATATAGATGACATGCTCGTAAAAAATACTGATGCTGAGACTCATGTTGTTGACCTTGAGGAGACCTTTCAGACACTCGAACGTTATAACATGCAATTGAATCTTGCCAAGTGTACATTCAGTATCGTATCGAGCAAATTCTTGGACTTTATGATCACCAATCGCGGGATCGAGGCAAATCCCAAAAAAATACAAGCTATTTTGGACATTTCGCTACATCAAACATTGAAGAAAGTGTAGCATCTTACTGGTCGGATGGCGGCTTTGAGGCAATTCATGTCAAAAGTTGGGAAAAAATACAAACTTATTTTCGATGCTTTAAACAGATCTCAACGGTTCACGTGGACACCCGAGTGCCAAATGGCCTTTGAACAGCTCAAGGAGTACCTTATGACTCATCCGTTACTCTTCCGACCGATTCCTGGTAAGAAACTTTACCTTTATCTTTCTATTTCTGATTGGGCACTTTGCTTTGTCCTTGTGACATAGGACTAAATTATTTAGAAGCCAATCTATTACATCAGCTGGATACTCAAAGAAGCCGAAGTCAATTATCAAATGATCGAGAAGATAGCATACGCGCTGCTCATTTCGGCCAGACGCCTTCGGCCATACTTTCAAGCCCACACCATTATGGTGCTTATCGACCAACCGTTAGAACAAATCTTTCAGAAGAGAGACATCTCTGGTTATTTAATCAAATGGAGTGTTGAATTGGATGAATTCAATATCCAATATCAGCCTCGACCTGCAATTAAAGGCCAAGTCTTGGTTGACTTCATTCTCGAATGCACCCTCCTGGTAACAGCCCTAACCAAAGGTCATTACATGACTGGACCATACATGTCGACAGATCCTCAAACTCTTCAGGTAGTGGACCAGGCTTATACTGATGGGTTCAGACAACTTCAAAGCAGAATATGCCATTGTTTCAACTTTAGAGCTACCAACAATGAAGCAAAGTATGAAAACCTGTTGATGGAACTCCGAATCGCAACCAACATGAGAGCCTGAAATGTTCGAGTATTCACCGACAACCAACTAGTAGTCAAGCAGATTAAGGGGGTCTACGAGACTAAAGACCCGACCATGGCTATATATCTAAATTACGTGAAACGATGGTAAGACTAGACAGAGTCGACATTTAACAAATCTTTCATTCATAAAATACACGAGCCAATACACTCTCTAAGTTGGCCAGCTCAAATTCAATTGCTTCTAGTTAAACAATCTACATCGAAAGTCGATCATACCCTAGCATCGATGAGCCTGAAAGGGTCCTAGTAACGGACTAGCCTCACAGTTGGAAAGAACCGATCGAAGCATACCTAAGAGACAACCAACTACGCGACTCGCCATTGGAGGCAGCTAAACTAAAACGAAAGGTCACCCATTATGCAATCATTGATAGGAGACTATACCGAAAGTCTTTCACTCATCCGTACTTGAGATGTTTGATCCCAGAAAAGGGAAACTATGTTTTTCGGGAGATCCATAAAGGGATATGCGACAATCACTTATGGGCTCAAAGCCTAGTCTACAAAGCTTTACGACAAGGGTACTACTGGTTGACCATGAAAACCGATTCGAACAATTATGTCAAAAGGTATGATTAGTGCTAACGATTTTTTTCGGTCCCATTAGTACCCTTCATTGAGCTTAGCCCTATAGTGGGCCCATGGCCATTCGCCTAAAAGGGAATGGATATTCTCAGACTGCTCCCACCAGCTACTGGATAGAGGAAATTCCTCATAGTGCCTATTGATTATTTCACCAAATGGGTGGAGGTTGAACCTCAAGCCCAGATAACCGCAGCGGCTCAGTCATTCGTATGGACTCACATAGTCACTCGGTTTAGCATACCTCACGTGCTTATCATGGACAATAGAAAATAATTCAACAATACTAACTTTCGAGAGTTCTGCACAAAACTAGAAATTGACCACTCATTCTCATCGGTCGCTCATCCACAGATCAACGGACTTACGGAAATAATCAACAGAATGATCCTCCAGGGGCTAAAAACTATGCTAGATGAAATTAAAGGACGATGGATAGACGAGCTCTACAGCATCCTCTGGTCATACCTCACTATACCCCGAAGGATAACCGGAGAGACTCCGTTTAGCCCAACGTACAGAAGTAAAGTTATCATACTTGTGGAGATCGGGATCCATTCACTTTGGGAGACCTAGTATGATTCCAAACATAATGAATCTGCTTTGCGTGAACACCTAGACCTACTCGAGCTATGGGAATCCGCATCCGCCCAAATGTTTGCATATCAATAACAATTGATGCAGTACTACAATCGGAGAGTCAAAAGTCAAACGTTCAAACTAGGCGTCTTAGTGTTAAAGAAGGTAGAAACTACTCGACAACCCCAACCTGGGGGTAAACAAGCCCCTAATTGAGAAGGCCCCTATCAGATACGCTTTATAATTCGTCCGGGGGCTTATCGCCTCAATAACCTGGATGAATCAGCTGTGCGCAGGACCTGGAACACGGAAAACCTACGGATCTACTATTAGTAAGTCATATCGTTTCTCCTTTAATAGAACTATCTCCTATCAGGTAAGCCCCTTAAGATTTTCCTTTCGATGTCCTATCATTTGATTCTTAACATTTTCACTCTAATCGGTTATTGCTTACCAAAGGGACCTATCTCCCCTAATGGGTATCCGTCACCCCGTCTAACTAAAAGGATTTATCTCTCCGAACGAACCCCTACCGCCCTGTCCTACTAAAGGAATCTATCTCCCCGAATGGGTTTCTGTCACCCTATTCTACTAAAGGGATCTATCTCTCCGAAGGGGCCTCTATCGCCATGTTTTACTGAAGGGATTTGTCTCTCTGAACGGGCGTTTGTCATCCTGTTCTATCGAAGGGATCTATCTCCCCGAATGGGTCTTTGTCACCCTATCCTATTGAAGGGATCTACTCCCCAAATGGGTCTCTATTGCCCCATCCTACCGAATGCAAGCCCCTATCGCCCCGTTCTACCAAAGGGATTTATCTCCCCAAACAGACCTCTGTCGCCATATCCTATTGAAGGGATCTATCTCTCCGAATGGACCTCTATCGCCCTATTCGATCGAATGGATCTATCTCCCCGAATGGATTTCTATTACCCCTTTTTGACAAAAGAATCTAACTCCTCGACGGGACTTTGACCATCCCCTCTTACTGAAAGAATTTGTTCCAGCAATTGAGTTCGCATCGATAGACAAACCGAGCATACTCCTACTGATCAGGAAAGCGTCATTTACACAAGCAGGTCAATCATATAAGTAGTTCAACAATAGTATCATGCAAGTAAACATACAAAAGAAACTCTGATAGATACAACAAAAGGTAAGTAAGTAAAATAAAAATCTTTCACTTCCATACAACGAACACATGTTTGATTATATGAGTAATTACACTTCACAAGTCCCTCGGTCGGACTGATTACATTATAAGAAATATATAAATGACTATATCGTCTCGATCGTTTGACAATACTGGAAAGTACAAAAATGGTAAGTAGAGGAACAATGAAAAACAATAGGCAACCCTACTGACACAATAGCACTACTAAAAGGAGGAACAAACTGATCGAGAAGGGATTCTGAGAATGCATCAGAATATCATCAAACTTTCTTACATCACCTAGCTCTCTACTCACAACCAGTACGCCCTGCTACCTGACTCAAAAGGAGACTCTTTTCTTAAATCTGAGTCAAGGACCCCAACGGGAACCTTGATAGAGCCTATCGCGACATTCAGACATTGAATGACATGATGAGTCCTCATACCAACAGTCTCCGTTCTTGACGAGACCTCATACCAACAGAACCAACTCACACCACCGAGCTCTACAAGGAATGAGCATCCTTTTGAAGACCTCTCATGGAAGATAACACTCACAAGAGGAAAACCCTCAGGTATGAAGAAGCTCGCTGGAGTAATGCAAGGTCCTACAGTCTCTATTTATAGACATAAAGAAATCTCTTCAGATCTCTGACTAGTTGAAACACTTCTCAGAAAAGTGTGCAAACTAAGTGGGAAGGTTCATACTGCCTCACCTTCGTACACCACATCAATTTCGAATTAAATCAAGTGGATGGTAAGGCACATTAACACCAGTGGAAGACGAAACAATTGAGGCAAAAGGAGAAATTTACATCTCATCTGCTTTAATTTCGTATCGGTTGTAGACGATTTGCATGATATCAAGAGACACGTGTCATAAGCTTCCATGACTTTTTAACTTCTTGAGAAGTGAACTTTACTATGGTGTCTCTCCTACAAATCGATACTATGAGTCTGGAGCAAATAATGAAATATGATCTAAACAACAGTCGATGCGGGATCTGGGTGCCCAAAAGTGATACCCATGGTCATGAAGGGCCCAGCTCTTCCAAGCAATGAACATGTCGATCTAGATAGTATGACCGACTAACAAGTGCGTTCGGTAAGACCAAACGACTAACCCCTCTAATCGACCACCGAATACTAAAGGGATCGAGTGTTTTGACTTCTGGATGGTAATCTTCAACAGAATCTCACATTGATTAAGTTTCATATTTTAATACGAAACGTATCTCTTGGATAAGGAAAGAAATCCTTGAGAATGTAATCGATAAAAAAATCTTCTCATATAATCAAACTTCCTAAATGGTAACTATTTCGAATCTCTAACGTTTGAAATCTGAAATTTTTAGATCTCCTCGCAAGGAAACAAAGGTTGTAACATGCCGAACGCATACTTCTCTTGCAGCGCTTCATATAAGAATTTTTAATACATCGGACCAGGTAAGTTCTCTTGACTCAACACACGGCACATAAGTCACAGAGAGATTCATTCTCCTTTCTCTCAGTCTATTTTCATTCCATTCGAAACCACTCTTTCTAAATTGAGTATCAGAACCTCCTCTGCTGAAGTACCCTCCAGCAGGTTTTTATAGGTTTTTAGCCTCTTAATCAAGTACCCGTTCGAGTTGTAAGGAGTCGGATATGTGGAGTCAAGACTCACCTCCAACACATTTCAAAGAAGATCCTCTATTTCACTGTAGTTGTGGACCTATCAACCAAGACGACTACTTTCATTGGACAGGAGCTATAATTGGTCCCTCAAAAACCCCATATGAAGGTGGTGTCTTCTTCCTCTCCATCAAATTCACTGATCACCACCCTTTTCGTCCTCCCATAATCAAGTTCCAAACTAAGGTAAGATCGCTATTCAATTTTCTTCTTTTCTTTTTGGGTTAGGTAGTTTTTAAGCAATGGTTGGAACCATGATAAATTTTATAAATTCATAATTTTTTATTAGTTAGAATTGAAATCTAAAATTTTGTAGAATACATTTGATTCTGATGGGACATGGACCAAAAGCCCAAATCAAAAGAGTCAATTCTCAAGAAACCCACGAAGGGCACCTACGGACCGGTATCTGAAAATCGTCATGATAATCTATCAAAGGGTCATAGCCGCCCAGATCAATCCACCGAGGGACCTCAGTCGCCCGAGTCTACCAAACGATAGGGTCTCAGTCGCCCCGCCAGCCGAACGTAACTCACCGAGCAAAAGTAATCACCCTGATCGATAAAGCAAACACCAACCTATCAATCGGATGAGTCCTGATTAACTCTTTATCGGTTGGGCGATCAAATGATAGGTAGCATCCCTATCGATTCTAAAAGAAAATCAAGATTCCTTAATTTCAATTTCCTATTTTCATAACGGCAACTCTAGGATCTTTCAGATAAGAAAAATATCCCTGCCGAAAATGGAAGTTTTCTAGAAAAATAAGGATCGTGATCAATTCGGAATATTAACTTCCGAGATTCCAGGATCAATTCGATAAGGAAGATAGGGTTGAAGTCCCTCAGCAGCGCACGACTCTCACAAGTATAAGAGATCTCAAAACCCTTGAAGTCAGGGACGCTCTCTTGACCTAACACTCGGGGCACACTATTCACAGAGAACAACTTTCTCTCAACTCTCAGTCTGTTTTCCATTCATACGAAAACCGCTCTTTCTGACTTGAGCGTCGGATTCTCCCCACCGGAGCATCCTCCGACGGTTTTTGCAGGGTTTCCACCCATCAACGCCTACTGCTTTTGTGAAGAAGGAGTCGGTATTTGTAAAGTCATAACCCACTTTCAACAAATTCAAAGCAAGAATTATGCGTTATATGATGATTTTCATCTTCTTTTTTGGTGGGTTTGGCATTTGGTTGGATTTCAGATTTATCATCCAAGTGTAGATCACGAAGATGGGACAGTTCGTTTGGACTTGTTGGGGCGTTATTGAAGTGGTGCACTTGAAATTCATAAGGTATTGCTGTCAATATGTTCATTTCTTTCAGACCCTAATCCTGATCAAGACCCATATAACCCTATTTCCAATCTTTACAAGAATGATAGGAATACCCATAACAAAGTGGCAAGAATGTGGACCCGCAAGAATGCAGTGTCTTAATTTTTTGGGGTGGATAGGATATGGGTATAACATATAAGATTATCCTTTTCCTTTTTTAATCTATGTATTTATCGAATGAGTTGCCTTATTTAATTTTAATCGGTGTTTTAAAATTCGAATTAAAGTACGAAACGGTTGCATCAAGAGGTCAATGGATCACTGAGTTAAATCGGTCATAGCGAACAAAATACTCGAATGATATTATTATAAAATCATAAATAAATATAAATTATAATACATTTAAATACCAAGAGATTATGGTGTAATGGTTAAGACTTTTTATTTTTCATCACAGCATCCGGGTTTGATTCCACAACGATGTAATTTTCTCACATTTAAGGAAAACCCGGGTTTGGACTACTGGTTCAATCCGGTTTCCCTGGTCTAATCGGGGGTTTGATTGTTTTTCTAAAATTCAGATTTGATCGGTTTTTTCAAATATCGGTTTTGCATATAAATCCGGATCTATTGGTGCTTCGGTTCCTGATTTAACTGGTCAGATCGATTGGACTAGTTTGGATTTTAAAATACTAACTTTTTTATTTTTTAAGACTAGGGTATTTATTTTTTATCTTTTTTTAATATGATGAATGAATAATGAAAACTGTGATGTTAAAAAGGTTCTAGAGTACCATGGTTCTGTGGAATATAAAAGTAGGTAATGAAAAACGCCTCTTTGTATGACTAAACAGTTGGAAATTGAAAAGTTAAAATAATAATGTATGGACAATTATCTAATAATATTGATATGCTACACGTTTAATTGATTTAATGGTTAGATATTAGTATTTTTAAGTAAAATTTTAAATTTGAGTATTATATATAATAAAAATAGGTATTTGGAAAGATTTACTTCTTAATAGTCTAAATTAAATTTAATTGAGTTTAACTTAATTATCGAATATCGATGGCTTATTAAAAAAATATATTTAAATGCTATAAAGGAAAAACATATACAAGGAAGCAAAAATGGGGGAGAGAAAGAGAGAGAGAGTTATGGAAAACATTCTCTATTACATTTTCAAACAAAACGATGTGAGAACATAAGTTGGACCACAACAGTTGAAGTTAGTAGTGGGAGATAAAATTGAAGTTCATTTTCAATTGCCATATTTGCAAAAAGTATTGGTGTTTGAAGCATACTATTCCACAATATTTTGCAAATTTGAGCTACTATACTTCTATTTAAGTGGGTTATGCTAGCTGTGATGAATAAATATTATTGGATACTTCGAAAAAAAAAAACCCTAATGTGTGAAGGAGCATCATTATGGATTCAAGGAAGCTTTTATAAGTTTATATGATTACCATATAAATTGTCCCTTTCCTTGATCCTTTTGAATTTTTAGTTGTATTTTTGTATATTATTTTTCCTTTGGCCCTCAATATATGAAGTTAGCCTTTTTGTCAAATTTGTAAATAATTTTGAGAGAGAGAGAGATTGTCTGGATAAACATTAGGTAGAGAAAGAGAGAGATGAGAGAGAAATTTGAGAGAAAAAGAAAAATATTTTGTAATTTTAATTTTAATTTTACAAAGAATTTTTTAACTAAAGATGGGATTATATTAGGGGATAGGACAGCGACTTTAACTTTCAAATTATTTACCAAATTGACAAAAAGCTAATTTGGTTAAAAAAAACTAAATCAATTTTGGTCAATATTGAAAAATAGAAATAGATGATTTTTTTTAATAAAAATAATTTTAAAAAACTTACGGTTTAAAATCATAATATAATGTTTTTTTCAATTTGAAAAGTTCAATGTGTTACAATTTTTCAATGTGTTTGAAACTTTGGTGAAATGCATTTCTCATTTATGAAATTGATTTTTGTAAAATCAGTAACATAAGGTATAATGAGCATCCACAACCCTTTCCAAGCACCAACCGCCTTTTCCACCAGTCTGAATAGGAAGGCTAACTAGAGAAGTGGCCAAATGACTTTCGTCTGGGGAGGGTCCACCAAAGAACATACTTGGACAAAAGTCCCGAGGGAGTCCAACTTCCAAATTGCAGCGTTGGATAATTGATATTTAGATTTCATTTGATTTATTTAATTTTAATTTAAATATTAAAATATAATTTCTCAAATTTCATTTCTCCAGAAAGTCTGATGTATCTTCGCACCAGCATGTGCTTGTACATGTGAGGCCATGAGTTTACAGACAAGACAACCTGATTAATACTCCACAAGCCCTGTTTTCTAATCTGTGGATAGGAACTCTTCTGACAGTAAGCGGCGTGAAATTGCCCCTTATGCAAATGAGACTATGTTTTCCTACTTAAGATGGGCCCATATAGAATCAAGATGGGCCCATACAGAATCAAAGCATCCTTCGGCGCCGTTCGTTTTTTTTTTTTTTTTTTCCTCCCCATATGTAAAGATATATTTTAATTAATTTAAATCAAACTATTATTAAACTCTTTTCATAAAAAAAAAATTTTAATATAATTTTTTTCAAGAATCAAAGTTGGTTTTTGATTTTTACACTTTTTTTTTATATAATAATTCAATGACTAGCTATTTGGAGTACATAATACTTACAAAAAAATCATTAATCTTGGAAAGAAAAAATACCCTTTGTTAAGGTTTAACATTTTAACAATTATAATTTAGCTGGTATAGGTTTGCAAAAAATTATCAAAAAATATAATGACTAAAATTGCAATAAAAAGTAGTTTGATGTTTAGAAAGGGAGTTGCTATTTTTCATTACTTATTAAAGAAATTTTTTTTTGGGGGGGGGGAGAGAGAGTGAGAGAGAGAGAGAGAGAGAGAGAGAGCAGCAAGCTGAATTATAAACATTCATTCAAGTAGAAAAGACTGGATTGATGCTAAAATCTCTGGCCACGGACAAAGAAAGAACAAACTAACATGGATCCTACTTAAAACAAAATAACTTATCTGGGTTATATTTATGTATGAGTTTTATGCAATAACGTGTGCAAAAAACATCATACAAACACACATGAAGATCTCAAACTAGAAAGACACTAAAATTCTCAAGTATGAATTTCATACCCAAACACCAAAAAGAAGGAAAAAAGAAAAACTCAAATATGATCATGATTCAGACACAAGAAGAGCATCCCAGATCATATCCATATCCAAAGAAGGCATTCTACTCAACTGCACACCATCAACATCAGACGCCAAAACTTCTCGATTCTTCTTGTTCTCACCCACCACCAGTTCTGCATCAATTTTCAACTCTTTGTCATTCAAGTTTTCAACATTTTTCTTCGTGGGCAAAGATGAGCCAGTGCTCACTTCCTTGTTGCTAGAAGTCCCTTGTAGAACAGCTTGTAACTTGGCTTCAAGAAGTGCAGACATAGATGCATTGATAGAATTTGACTTGAGTTGGTTCTTGAGATCCGGAAAGTTCAAGTGTGCATACTCTCCTCTTAATTTATAGGCTGCAGTGTCATATGCCAAAGCTGCTTCCTCCGCAGTGTTAAAGGTTCCAAGCCACACCCTTGTTCTATTCCTTGGTAATCTAATCTCTGCCACCCATTTTCCCCAATGCCTTTGTCTCACTCCTCGGAACAGCTTGGTGGGCGACATTTTAGCCTTTTGATGATGATGGTTTTGATGAATTCTGCGATGACTACCAGTGAATTTCATAGATTGTGTCTTAGGATTTCTGAGCCAATAGTCTGCAAAGTCTTTCGACGGGTACTTTGTGAGAGATTGACTCATTTTGAGCCAATTAAGGCCTTGTTGGTGATGGTTTTGGCTAATTTGGGACATGGGAAATAAAGGATTTGTAGCGGACAACGTCGTTGAGTCATGTTTTGGATGATTCTTTGGATCTAACATGGTGGGTTCTTCCAAGAACAGGCTTAGGTTTGGGAATTTTGAAGATGGTGAATTTGGTTGCGTTGTTGGTTCATGATGTGCCAGTTTAGGAAATGCTTCTAAAAGGTTCAATGGGATGAAGGTTTGTTGTTTGGCTGATTTCGCATGATTTGATCCTGAAACAAAAGGAAGAGCATGTCTGAGTCCTCCTCGGATCAAATCCCGTTTTGCTTCTTCAACAGAACTTGACTCACAACTAGATGCTAATGGTGTTGACGATGATGATATAAAACCTTGTCCATCTTCGCGATCCGAAGCACTCCACATGACATGAAGATGATCATATGGCAATTGCTTTTCCATCTTAGAGAAAATTTGAGAGGAAAAAAAGAAAAGTGAAAAGAAAGAGAGAAAGATAGAGAGAAATGATGCAAAATCAAATGAAATGGGACTATATATATTCAACCTATAAAGCACTTCTCTAAGTGTCAGGTATTGGTTAAGCCTTACATTAGAAAATTTTAAAAGAAAGACCAACTTTTGTTGTGTTTACAAAAAAGAAAGAAGACTGTTATTTTACCTAGTCAGATCTGCTTGGTATAGTTCATTGCTCTATTCTCTTTAACACACATTCAACTCATCCTTCAACATTCGTGCATCCCATACTGATCATGAATAGCCAATCGAAATTCGACAGGTCATCTACTTTTCCTTGGCTCACCCGTCTCTCTAGGCTTTGCGTGGGAAATGAATATTCTTTCATGTGACAATGACCGGAGAAAAACCTCAAATCCTTCTTAAACTTTTACTTTTCTACGGTTTGTTTATAGAACTCATCGTGTGATTATCCTAAGAGCCCACATGTTCTTTTGCTCTTTTCACTTTCTTTTTGTATATAATATGCATAATTAGACATTTTAACAATTGGTGTTTCACAAAAGAAAACCCTAATATGTTTTTTTTGGTTCCATAATGCTGTATTTTCAGCTAATCATTATCAAAGAATAGTCATAACACGATGCATTCTCTAAATTAACAAAGTTTGAGGGACTAATTGTGTGAGAAGGGACCCACAAAAGGATTGGCGACGCATCATAATTAATGGGGTAGGGAGAGCTATACAAGTGTAATTAGCAAAAAAGAAACATTTTCAACATCATCATAGAAGCAAATCATTATTAGCTTTGAAAAAAAAAAACCCTAATCAAATATTCAAATGAATTGTGTTAAGCAAGTCTGAGGAAATCATGGGTCGTCCTTTCTAGATCTGGTTTATTAAAAGAAAATTAATTGGGCAAAGGCATCACCAACACCTGTGCCTTATTTGGCTCTTCTCCAAGGGGCACTTTCATTTTTTATGTCCCTTTTGAAGATGTGTTTGGGACATTCACCTTTAACACCTCATCTCCTCGAAAGAAAAGTGAAAAAAGTAGTGAACAACCCAATTCCACCTCTCCAACTTGAGACCCAAATGATTAAAATTCCGCATTTTTATTCTAAATTTTGTTTGCTGCCTGCAGTCATCTAAAGATACATGTTCACATAGCACACACACACATAGAAAGAGAGATTCCAAACAAGCTTTTGGGGTTATCTTTTTTAAGAAGGGTAATTAATTTTGTGAATAAGTGCTTCCAATCCAAATCTAAAACATTGGTGATTTTGTTTGGTTATTGGGTATTTTAATGTGAAAGCACATGGATATATGGTGCCAGCTAGTCTACATGCCCCTTTACCTCTCTACAGGATTATTAGTTTGCAAGGCTTGAGCCCATGTTTCCTAACTTTTGCTTTTTGCATTTTTTTAATTATTAGAAAAATATTTTTCATAAAAAAATATAAAATTCAGTTTTTCTTCTAACTTATAGTCTTGTCATGTGTTCAAAGTATCTCTAAAAGAGACTAATTGTGTTTTAATAAGCAACATGATACATAGAGTGAGAATTTAAATATTAAAATAGAGAAGTAAAAGATTAAGAGAGAAATCACATTTTGATCTAATATTTTAAAAGAAAAAAAAAAGGCACTGAAACCTTTTAGCTTATTTAAGGAACACAAGTGTTCATTCGCTCTCCGAAGTTTAAGCCTCGCAGACATTTCATCACAACCAAATGCATATCCATTGCTTGCATTGAAAAACACACCACCCCCACTTCTTTTCTCTCTCTCTCCTTCTTTTTTTTACTTTTAATATTTAAAATCATATTATTATTAAATCAATTTGAATATTTATAAAAATTTTATCTCTGCAACAGCTCTTATAATATAATTTTTTTATTTTTAAACTTTAAATTTTTATATTTTATTTTAATAGATCCCTTGATTTCTTCTCTCTTTTAAATGAAATTTAAAATTGAAAAAGCACATCAGCAGACTGTTTAATTTAAAAAGGGGAATAGACATGTAAACAAGCCTTCGCCAACCACTGGATGACAAATCATCTACGGATTGTACATGCCGGTGATCAGGCCATATCTTTATTTTATTCTTCTGACTTTCTCGTCCTAAGTTTCTCAGTTTCTTTGCAAATGAGAAATTGTTTTCTTTTTTTTTTTGACTGGTTGGCCATCTTCTTAACCTATCTTCGTAGTTATCTCCTTCTCCATATGCTTACCTCTCTCTCTCACACACACACAACATCTATTCATGTGCATGTATATGGAGTTATATATGTTCATATGTCGCTCATTTTTGTAATACAATAAATAGATTTTCCAATGAGGCAAAGACATGCTCACCACATTGGCCTGCATTGAACACGCAAAATATTTGCATTTTTTTTTTCCCAAAGACTCCAATATATGAATGATATATGCCAATGAGTTTCACTACATTTCCCCTCTTTCTTATTATAGATTTGAGTTTGGGTGTCCGTGTATACACCCAAAAAAATATATGAATGATATATACATACATATATATATATATATATATATATATATGTATATTAAAAATAGATAATTTTTTTAATCAACAAAAGTGATTAATTTTCTTCACGATTAATGTTACTCGTTTCTCAACCACCCATGGATTGGGAACTCAAGAATTGCTAATTTGGGTACAACTTCTTGAAGCACTAGTATGCTATATGATTCTTGCATAATGGAGAATCAAGATTATTTCTATAAATACATATTAAAAGTATTTAAAAATGATCTCAATTGTGTTATCTTTATATATAATGAAAATTACGTGGAGTTTTCGTATAAAGGGATTGGCTAAAATAAAAAAATATATATATATTTATATACTTTTTATTCTATTGGTTATGGATGATTCCTACGTGGCATTTTAAACTTTTAAAATTTAAATTATGAGGTTAGTGGGAGAACACCAACTAACCCACTAACACCCTAAGAAAATAACTCTCATTCTCTCTCTAATACATTCGAGACTTTTGTTTTGAGTGAAAGGGTGATCTTCCTGTGTTGAGGAATAATGGCCGACTGCTATGAGAGCAACATACAGAGAGAGAAATAAATATTCTCTAGAGAGAATAAAAATGACGGTTTGAGAAAAATTTCGTATAGAGAATTTTTCTCGTCGTAACGATCGCCTGACTGAGGGTTGCAGTATTGTGATATTACGGTGGTGTTTCGATTAATATCGTGATCACCATCCCGACTGCGAGATCCGATCGAGAGACGTACAATCGATTTTCCACATGATGAGGTATTTAATCCTATATCCGAAATCTCTATTTTTTTCTAAAAATTATTATTTATGCTTTCACTGTGATTGAGTCACTAAAAATATCCAACATATTTATAAAAAAGTATAAATTAATTGCGTAAACTTATATATTTTGCCCACATTGATACAAAATACCTGCAATCCTCAAGAACTTGTGGGTCAAGTCCACATTCGATTAATACGCGTGAGTACGGGCGCGTGACCCGCACACTTATGCGTCTAGCGCTTGCGCCGATGCGCTAGAAGTTGTCCCCGGCACGTGAGGGCGCGTGGGGACGCGCCACCAGTGCATGGCGACGCGTGGGACCGCTGGCGGCGAGTGAGACTGCTTAGAATTGAAATTTTTTCAATTTTTGAAGGTTCCATATCCATAAAAGTGACTTTTGTGGGTTTTTGTGTACCGGATCCTAGTCTGAATAGTGAGATGCAATCCCAGATTGTGGTGTATGGTATCTGTTGATTTA
Organism: Dillenia turbinata; assembly: GCA_037126225.1. Classification (NCBI taxonomy): domain Eukaryota; kingdom Viridiplantae; phylum Streptophyta; class Magnoliopsida; order Dilleniales; family Dilleniaceae; genus Dillenia; species Dillenia turbinata. The sequence goes on from JBAMMX010000012.1 coordinate 25,211,363, forward strand.
TACGCTCATCTTGGGGTCTGCATTCGAATCATTTGTGCCATGTTGATTCGTAGGGTATACAAAATATGAGAATAAGTATCACAAGTCACGATTATCTCTATGACTATTTCTAAAATTGTTGTATTAGATCTTTGCAAGAGAGATAAAATTGAAAGGTGATAATTATGAGATTTTTCACCGGGAAGGGTACCACACCTCAGAGAGATGAGATTAAGAGACATTACGTGTATGGAATAGGAATGATGGTCGAGTTAGGACAATCCTCCTGAGTAGTATGCACGATGATGTGATCCCAGTCTATAAGTAATATCCTACGGTTTTATCGGTTTGGCTCACCCTATAAAGAGTATTGTGGTGCTCTTACAGATCCTGAGATGAGAATGCTATCTTATAAGTTTAATAACTTATAAGAAAATGGTTAATCATACGATGATGTAACATTTGATAAAAATATCGAGTATGATCGCCAAGTTGGAGAACGTGACCGAGCTCATTTCAGATATGTTTTCTTGTACTAGATGCGATCCAGTTCTTTACCTGATTCATGAGAAATCATGAAATTCTATTTCACATATGATAAAAGTATTCGTACTTTCACTAATATGAATAGGTACAGTGAACTCGAGTAGGAGCATCTAGAGGCGAGTAGGTCATATTCGAATCTTGCTTATGCGGTGGAGTCGAGCAAAGACTCCTGTGGGACTCGAGATTCAGGTAAGAAGAAAATATCTGAAAAAACTGATAATAATAATACGCAGTGAGAATGACTTGGATACGATCAAGGTGTAGTGCTACATCTGTAGTAGACTTGGTCATTTCGCTCGTGAGTGCGACGAGTGGAAATTATCTCTTCCTTCTTTACGTGGTTTGAGATGCTCATTGTTTTCTCTCCTTCATGGGTCATGAACACGGGAGCAACCGATCACGTAATTCGAGATAGGAGCGCGCTTATATAGTTCCGCCCAGTGAGTCCTCAAGTAGAAGGATTTACATAAAGAAACGGAGCGTTTGTCGACATCAGAGGGAATAACACTTGTAAGTTGGAATTGCAAAGTTGCTAAACTCTGTATGTCCTTTACGTTCCGAATGTTCGACAAAACTTAATTTCAACCTAGGATATACTCTGTTAATTTGGAAATTTTATAGTTTCCATTTATTATGACAATTGTTTAATTGGTTCTGTTTTGGTCCATGAGGAACTATGTGCACTAGAAGAGATTCCTTTTAATGGTATTTCTTGATATCCTACTATGAGAGAGGATGAACCGGTTGGTAGAGAGTGGTCTAGTGGACCCGCTAACCAATTTTACCTATGTGGCAAAATTACAAGAAAACCATTCGACATTACAATAAGAGCTAGGATTCCATAGCAGTCGGTTCACTCCCGACATCTGTGGCCTTATGAACATGAGAACCTGAAATGGTGTTAGGTACTCTATTACGTTCATAGACAATTATACGCGTTTCGATTACGTTTATCTGATCTCGCACAAGTTTGAGGCATTGAGATATTTCAGGAGGTTTACTAGCGAGATTGAGAATCAATTAGACTTGAGAGTTGAGATTCTCAGAACCGATCGAGAGCGCGAGTATTTGTCTGAAGAGCTTTATTTCAAGAAGGGCATTACGAGAAACTGACTATTCTTTGGTACTCAATAGAGTAGAACAGCTGTGAGGAGGAATAGGACTTTTTTTGAGACGGTGAGGTCAATGATGACGCGAGCCAATTTACTCGCTTCCTATTGGTGAGATGCGTTATTGGCTGCAGTTTACGTCCTCAATCGTGTTCCATTGAAGTCCGTAGTCAGTACTCCATATGAGTTTTGGATATGGAGGCAGCCTGACCTTAGCCATTTGAGATTATGGGGTTGTGTCGCGTATGTTCACTATTTCTCGCATTTACACGGCGAGTTAGGCCTATGAGAAAAGAGATGTATCTCAATGAGATACTCAGAACACTCCAGGGGGTTGTGTTCTAATAAGTATACAGATGGCACTCTCACTGAGATTGAGTCTCATGATGCCGAGTTACTTGAAAATGATTTACCTATGAGAGGTGAAATCAATTGAGACTTTACCTTCTATCTGATGGATGAGCGTAGTAGTTTAGCTTATCCCAGCGACGGAACCTAAGAATCTATTACGGATCTTGGTTCTAGTGGGAGCAATCCATCTAGAGGTAAAAAAGTTTCCCCTCCTCTTAAGAGTAGTCGAGGACGTGTATCTAACCGTTGCTTCCCGATTGAGGGAGAGGCTCTCAGTGTGACTTTTGAGGATTACGAGAAACCTTTAACAGTTCTAGAGGCTCTTGAGAGTTCTGTGGAGTACCATTGATTAAAAGGCCATGGGTAAAAGGAGTTGATGAGAATCAACGGGATCTGGGATCTAGTTGAGTTGGCTGAGGATAGTAGGGCCGTTGGGAATATGTGGGTTCTCAATATCAAGAAAAAGGCCGACGGATCGGTGTAGAGGTATAAGACCTATCTGATAACCAAGGGTTACTCAGACTGAGGGCGAAATTATCTCGATCCGTTTACTTTTACCGATTGTTGTAGACATAATATGGATCTGGAGTGAGACCAGATAAACGTTGAGACTGTTCTCCTGAGTGGGAGTTTTAGATGAGAAGATCTACAAAAAATGGCCATCTGGCTTTATTCTTGTAAATCTGGATGATAAGGTTTGTCGACTTCGGAAGTTGACATCAATCCAGACAATGACATTTGAGATTTCACGAGGAGGTGATATCTCACGGTTTCGTGATGATCAAGGAGAATCATCGCATATACCCTTTTACGTTCTTTTGATTCTTTTGTGATCATATCCTTATGTGAATGACATTCTGTTGATTGGGAACAACAGAAAGTATCTAATGACCACGATGACGTAGATATTGTCGAGTCTAGATGTGAAGGACATGGATGAGACTCAGTTCTTCCTCGAAATTAAGATCCAGAGGGATCGCTCGAGACAAGTGTTGACTCTTTCACGGAGTTCAACATCATGGGAGTTCTCGAGCGCTTCGAGAAAATCGACTACGACTTTAAAGATACTCTTATCGCTAAAAGGTTAAACCCTAATTCTTAACATATGCCTTAAGACTCAGGAAAGGACAAGGGAAATTAGCAGAATCTTTTGTTCCAGTGCTTTGAGAACTCTAATATATGCAATGTCGCATACACGATCAAACGTTTGCTTTGTAGTCAGTATGGTAATTAGGTATCAATCAAATTCTAGAAGAGATCACTGGAGAGTAGTGAAAGGATTCTGAAATATCTCGAGAGAACTGCGGACCTCTCCTTGTGTTACGGAGGAGGTGATTTACATTTTGATGGGTATTCAGATACTGTTTGGGTTGACGATCTGAATGTATGTAAATCAATATCAGGTTTTGCTGTTTTGAAGTAGCAAGAAGCAAACCTGTATATCTCTATCCACCATAGAGATTGAGCTTATGAGATGCTCAGTGGCAGTTCAGGAAAATATTTGGTTTCGGAGATTTCCGGATCACTTAGGGGTTGTAACAGACAGTGGAAGGCCAGTGGATGATTTATTGAGAAAATCATGCCGTTATTGACCACACCTAAGACCCTAAGTATCACAGTAAGTCCAAATACATTGATATATAATATCACGTTATGAGTGACATCACCGAGAAGGATGAAGTGACAAATTAAGTACACTAATATACAACGTGTTGGCTGATCACTTCAATAAATCCATTGTGAGAGATTCCTGTATGAGATATAGGAATCATAGGGTTTGCATGTATATTGACATTTCTCACATTGTACTGATGCTTATTGTGTTATATATATGACATGTGTGTATGATTTAGTCACTTATTTATTGCACTATTTTATTGTCATATATTTTGTGATTTATTGTGATAAATGATATGTCAGGCAGGCGTGTTCGACTCTCTCACACAAGTGACCACCTTCAGCTCTGAGTGAGCGGAGATGAGACGGTTTCTAGTTGTAAGAGACTTTGAGAATATCCCTACTAGAACATAAGTCGTCCTGATATGTGTTCAGGATGAGGTCAAATGCGATATGACCGACATGGACGTACCTACATCCATGTTGCCTGTAAATAGCCAGATTTGAGATCTTAGATATCACCTGCGTCTCTGAGATATCTTTCTTAGATATTTGGGTAAAGTCTTATGTATAGACTGAGTCACATACCTGCACAGTATTAGATAAATCTGACATATGCCTTTTGAGAGATTGGAAAATAACACTGTGGCACGCGTTTTATACCGCGTGTGATATGACGACCAGGGATAGTGGAAGCATTATTTGATATATTGGTGTTATTTAGATTTCTGTTCCCACTGTGTGAGACCCGTGATCCATTGGGTGAAATCTCTTATACCCTTATCACTTTCGACTGTTTCTAGAAGTTTTGACTCAATATTGCTACTTTAGTCTGTTTATCGATGATCCGGAAGATAAATTGAAGTCTGAGAGACAGGTCTAGGAAAGCAGCTGAATTGAGGCTAATAGATTTGAATTTGGGAAAAGGAAGACCAATTGACATTACATCATTGTGTTGTATTCATCGGCATGCCTATTATACCTATCCATGTTGAGATGTAAGCATAATAGTGGATACATAGTCGAGCGTTTAGTGGGGATTACTTTTGATGAGAAAAGTAGATCGATGGATGTAATTAGTCTTGGATCTGGGATGTAACGACTTATTTTGATACTAACGATTGCTTCTCGATCATTTTAACAAGTGCATCGAGAGGTCTTTGTTTGCAGATGTACTCGCAAGTCGTACGACGACCAATCCTGTATGAAAGTCCAGTAGGGTGATGAGAAAGATCGCATGAGTTGTGATCTTATAACGAAATTAAATACTCTCGTATGCAAGTGGGAAATATTGGTTATGGGTGATGCCCATGTGGCATTTTAAACTTTTAAAATTTGAATTATGGGGTTAGTGGGAGAACACCCACTAACCCACTAACCATCCTAAGAAAATAACTCACATTCTCTCTCCAATACATTCGAGACTTTTGTTTTGAGTGAAATGGTGATCTTCCTGTATGGAGGAATAATGGCCGACTGCTATGAGAGCAACATACAGAGAGAGAAATAAATATTCTCTAGAGAGAGAATAGAAATGAGAGTTTGAGAAAAATTTCGCATAGGAAATTTTTCCCGTCACAAGGATCGTCGGACTGAAAGTTGCGACGTTGTGATATTGCGGTGGTGATTCGATTAACATCGTAATCACTATCCCGACTGTGAGATCCGATCGAGGGACGTACGATCGATTTTTGGAGACTCCACATGATGAGGTATTTAATCCTATACCCGAAATCTCTATTTTTGTTTTCTAAAAATTATTATTTATACTTCCGCTATGATTGAGTCACTAAAATATCCAACATATTCATAAAAAAAAGTATAAATTAATTGCATAAACTTATATATTTTGCCCACATTGATACAAAATACCTGCAATCCTCAAGAACTTGTGGGTCAAGTTTGATGGAATTTAGAATACAAACAATTCCCATGTGTCACTTGGCAAATTGCAGAAGGAGAAACAGGAAAAAGACAATAATTTGATATAACTTGTGCAACTAAACCTAGCTTTTTGACTAGTTAAATTCTTTTTCCACAAGCATTTTCTACCCTTTCTCAAGGTTTATCTCCCCTTCTTAAGTAGTTGGGGAAAGGCTTATCTATTCATGAGCCCTCTACTTTTTTATCTTTTCCCCTTGTCTACTAATGCAATTATAACAGCCCACAGACTCGAGATAGATATTCTAACATGACCCACATGAAAGGCAAGAACAAGATAGGAAAAAAAAACACTACAAAAGAGTGTAAAAGATGAAAGGAATTATGTGGCAAAGTGGAATCCTTCTTGTACAAATAATTTTCCCTTCTTTTGTGTATCACCACTTGCCCTCCTCCTTTCTAGCTCAATACATTAGCTTGTCTACATAGAAGAGAATCTATCTTTATTTATATTCTCTCTCACACGCATTGACTTATGGACAAATCCAGATCTTTAACCAGAATAACAACAATCTCAATCTTAATCCTAAATTTTAGAGTTGATCATTTAAGAGATAAATATATAATAGGAAATATATATATATAGTTAAAATTTTAAAACCAAATAAAGAAAATAACACTAAAAAAAATAAAAATAAAATTAATGACAAGATATATTATTTAATTTGTTCGAATTATCCTACGTCATTTATTTCTGTCTAAAGTCATCTCCTTAACTAAACCTTTAATTATCATATTTTTATATCTAATTTGTATCTATGTTTTTAATGATCTACTCCGATATTTCACATAATCTCTTATATTTAAATTTTCGATTCTCCTAACTGAGTGAAAAAATATACTAATTATAATTTTTAGTGAATAAATATACTAGAAATTATAACTTTATATAGAATATTAATTATAATTTTTAGTGAATAAATAATATTTAAATTCATAATTCTTAATAATGATATACATAATTCTAAAAATTTCGGGCGATTTTTTATTTCTTTTTTTTTTTTTCATACAACCTCCAATGCCCTGAAGGCAAATCTCATTAGCATGTGTGTTTAATATCTCAATTATGAAGATCATAAAAGAAGCCATCATAACATACAGAAAACTACTATTTCATTGCCTCTCTTGGTCATGGCTTTGCTCAAGGTTGGACATCAGCACCATTGACAGCCAGATCACGAGCACTATAATTTTCGATCAATCATATAGCATTGAGTGTAATACTGCAAATTGGAATTGAATTAACTTTAAGAAATACTATTGTCCTAAACATCCATCAATTTTAACTTGTGAAGTACTAAAAGCATAAAAGAAGATTACATTATTAAATGTTCCTGCCGTTTTTATAATGTTAGTGATCATTAAATCATAATATCATAAAATAATTAACAATTATTGAATGACGATCAAATAATCCATGATAACTCTTTTAATATCAATATTCATGAAAATGACAAACATTGATATTAGATAAGGGTGAAAGTAAAGATCATGGGACATTCAATCTAATAGGAGAGGGTATTAGTTTTTTTAATCAAATCTCGAATTTAAAATTTAAAAATGAAAAAGATTAAACTGAAAGAGCCGCTTTCTAAATAGGGTTTTTATATATGTTCAAATCAAATTAGTCAAATACGATTCGAAAAATGGTAAGGATATACTTAAAGAAGCAGCAAACCCTGAACAAGATAAACTAGAAAACATTATCCTTTTGGCAAATGGAAAACCAAGTTGTAGTCGCCCAAGTCCTCTCATGAGTACCATCATAACATCCACCAACACAAGTAAACTTAATCCAATTGTCAATTAACTAAAGCCGACTGCGCTTTTTAGTACTTTTCTCAGGGACAAAACATGATTATCAATGTCGCTACCTTTGTCATCATCATTGGATCATTAGGGTTTTCTTAATTTGATTAGATTAAGATAATGACATACACTGATTAAAGATGACATCAATCAATTAATTATTTTTAAGTAAAGGCCTATTCACCAGAATCCAGGAGATGGTTAGGCGGATGAAAGCAACGGTTAAAATAGCGGGCGGCCAGCCAATGGTGTGGCTCCACGTGTGTCTAAATGTTTGTGAGGGAATTCATAAGCTATTTCGCCACCAATATTCTTTTGTTAGTGCTGGATGACCAACCAAATAAAGATTCAATTTGTTCACGACGATTTTTTTTTTATTTTTAGTTATACGAATTTGAATATAAAATTATCGGATTGAAATAAAGAATTATAATCCTTAGACTGTTCTCTTAAAGATATAATTTTAGAGAATGTCCATATCTAAAAAACTTGGAGAGGATAATTAGTGTTATCGAACCTAATCTGTAGTAAATAGAATATTTAGTTTCGATAATAGTTATTCTTCATAAGACAGATCATATAACTTAACATAACTCAAACCCTAAGCAACTACGATTTCTGATTGGTAGATCTAAGTGTATTTATAATTTTCTTTGCTTATTGATTTGAATCTAAAACCTTACAACTCATCAATCTCCCTCCAAAAGAAAAGAAAAGAAATGTTTGTAACATGGTTGTCATGCATGTGTGTAAAAATTTTGGGTACTATTATGAAAAATTAGCTTTTAGTTGTTTCTCTTCATTTTCCAAGACATACAAAAGCTCTCTCTCTCTCTCTCTCTCTCTCTCTCTCTCTCTCTCTCTCTCTCTCTCTCTCTCTCTGTGGGGCATATACTAAACCACAATTAGGTGTGAAGTTTTGTATACTTTGCTATAGGTGTTTTATGGGGCCATATTCGTTCCCCCTTTGACATGTGAAATACCAGGATAAGATCATTTAGTTGAGATCAACGTTTTAGCAAATGACAAACAAGTCATTCTTTATTATAATCATTCAATTACAAATATTCAACTAAGCACCCACAACAACTCCATCAATACCATCTTTTATTGCCATTGACTTGTTTTTTAGCCATTATTTTTTGTGTTGCTATGTCAAAATCATAGAAAGACAAAAAAGTATTACATAATAATCAAGGCGAGAGAGAGAGAGAGAGAGAGAGATGGCACTTAAAGGTCATAATGCATGCTTGAAGGTAGCTATAGAATAGTTTCCAAAAGGGTTTTGTAAAATTGGATTTTGCATCCTAAGTTGTCCATTTTTGGTATAATTTATGCGTAGGGTGGGAGCGGGAAGTGAGTAGTGACGAGCCTATTGTGTGCGTGCAGCGTGAGAGAGAGAGAGAGAGATGGTATGAGAAGGAAGAGAGAGCACTAGCGGACCGTGGATCTAGTAAGAAGAGGTGTTAAATCCCTAAAATGAATCGCGGATTTAAAATTTGAGAATGAAAAAAATTATATTAGAAGATAACACTCTAAATAGGGTTCTTGTAAATACTCAAATCGAATTGATCAAAATATGATTCTAGATATTGATGATAAAAAAATAATAAAAAAAAGAATGAAGAGAGAGTGGAGGCCCATAGACTAGAGGCCTTTGATGATTTTATTCCAATAAAACGTGCTTGCTAAGTGGCGTGGATGGCACGTTAATTTGCTTAACTTGAAACATTTTGGACCACTGCGTCGAGGCATGTCACCTCTCTCTCTCTCTCTGTCTCTCTACATGCATCAATAGTATTATTTGTATCATAAAATATTAAACTAAAGGAATAAAATTTAATAAATAGGAATTAAATCTTTTAAATATTATTGTAGTAGACATTAGGTTTTGAATTAGAATTAGACGTGTATAAAAAGTTAGGGAGCCTTTGGCACCAGTCTCTTCTATAGTGTTTGTTTCAGTATCAAAGTTAAAAACTTTATACTCTTTATAAAAGGTTTTTTTTTTTTCTTTGAAAAATTTTACAACTTGCTAGTAATCTTTGTATAATTTAAAAAAAAATGTCAGAAATAGAATTTAAAAAAAAAATTAGTAAAGGTTAGGAGAGGATAAAAATAATAACTTGGCCTATGTGACCATGTACTTTAATGTACATAAATTTCTTAATATTAACATTTTTCATTTTTGAACAATTTTTATTTTCAAAACGGTTTAATATATTAAATTAATTAATATTTATTCAAAAATATTTATATTTTTTTATTTACTCATTTTATTATATTTTCGTTTCTAATATTTTTACAGGGTATCATTTTTTTGTATTGTTTCGTATCTGTTTTCGCTATCTACCAAGAAGTACATTTCGCATGTTATTACTACTATTTTTATTAACTGGCACTATTGGTACTATTTTGTTATAATAATAGTTATTATTCTAGGGCATAATGCTCCTATATAGTAACTCTGCCCATGACATGCTTGGCTTGCATTTTCCCCTTTTTCCAAATACAGTAGAGGGGGCATATTTCCGAGAAGATGAATGGCATTGTTGGGATTATAAATCAAGAATAAGGTAATAATTGGAGATTAGGAAACTTGTAACCAAAGCATGTGGGAAGAGAATAAGAAGCCTCAATTTTCTCATTATTAATACACAAAATCTCCCATGGCCATTGTGATGGGAGTGTCCTAATTAATTAAGGCAGATAATTTTTAAGATATATATATATATACATATATATTCCTTTGTGTTTGACCCACCATATCATACATGTAAATTTGATCGGACACTATCTTTCTCCTTTCAACTCCTTAAGACTACATACCAAATTTACCATAAGTTGCACCTACCTTAATTAGGTTAAATACAGAGCTTAGCAGTGACAGTGCTTTTGGACATTGTTTTCATCACATAGGCCGCCACTGGGACATTGCATTGGGAAAGCTCCCGTGATAATTAAATAATAAAAAAGGAAATAATAAAGGAAATCAAAATAGAAGTAACAGTTTCAACCCAGAAGATTTGACATGATTATTGATCCTTCAATTTCTTAGATGAATCATAAATTTTCACAGATTGGAAGGACAAAGATTTATCAAAATTTTAGTCTCCAGTTGTTTATTAATCATGAGAACCTCTAAGCTGAATAAGGATATCATGAAGAGGAGACTAGCGGAATTGGAGTTGGAAAAATAGCTTAGTTTCCATCCCAAATAACACTAATTTCCTCACCAAAAAAATAAATAATAATAACACTAATTTCTAGGCCACACAAATAACATAAAATGTTGTAATGTAAAAATATAGAGCACTATAAATTTTGCAAAATTGTGACACAGAGAGAGAGGCATCATTAACTCAATGGATCACACCACACAAATGTGGAATTAGAAAGTTACAAAGTAAAATTGTGACAGGAAAAGCACACGCCTGAAGAAAACCCCAAATGAGCCGTGCAATAATCAAATCGAATTAGTCTGATTAATCCAGATACCAGTCAATGAAAAAAAAAAAAAAAAGGGACACAATAACTGTCTCAAGTAATAAATTATCCACTCATCCTACCGAAAAATCTAAAAGGGTAACCAGACAAAGCAGTATTCTACTACCAAACATTAATGAATGGCTTCAAGCAATGTTATTTAGAAATCCTAAAAGATCATGTTATACTTTCTACTAGTCTTGATAAACTTCACCTTCCCTACATGTCTTAAAGCATTTACATTCTAAATGAACATTGGAAGAAGAAGAAGAAAAAGAAGCAAATCTTGATTCTCTAAAATTTTTCTACCTCATTCCAATCACATCATCAACGTCCATGCTGCTTTCTTATTGTGAACAAAAATGATGAACAGTGTTCTTTGCCCTCAATTTTCACTCTCCTTACGTTTCTCTCTCCCCTCTTTACATTGCTAACAAGTTCAGCCATACATTGTTATATCTGAGACCTGCAAATTACTTGCCTCAGGCATTTTGAAAGAACCACAAATTTACTTGCAAAACGCAATTGAAGCAACTTATATTCCGGAAGAATAAGACGATTTCAAGTGCTTTTCAGTCTCCAAGTAATTCAACCAACACGACATTTCTGGGTGTGCCCATGAAATTTTGCCATAGAGTTGATATGACCCAACAAATTGCTGCTTCAAGCTCTAAACTACTTTATCATCACAGAAGTCGCAGCAAACAAATTTACTTCCAAAGGCTACCAAGAAACACAAAGAAAACTAGGACATGGCCACTTCATTTCCCCTTAGCAGAAGTCCTAAGTTGTGCTTAAGAAATAACAGCCCAGCCACCGTGACCTTCTTTTACCAACTCAACTGCATCTTTCACGCATCACCAGACACAACACTCTCACAGGAGTCTAGATAAATGTATAAACAACACCATAGAATGGATGAAACAAAAATCATATTCATTTACAATAAAATCAAAACCACCAATGTGACCAATGAAACTAAAACAAATAGCAAGATTCACCCTCTTAATGAGAGTTGAGCAGCTCAGTTAAAGCCAACCGGGGACAAAAATTATCTAAATTTTAGGAACAAGTCTACCTCATTAGACTCTTTAGTTCTTTGCAGCAAAATCAAGTCCTGCTCTATTAAGATACAAAAGAATTTATAACCTCTCTCTTGTTAGTTTAAACTTTTGAAAGGAATGGTAATTATATAAAAGATAAGATGATGTTCGAGTGGGAGGTTCTAAGTTTTAAATCATGCCAAACCCCTTTTCACTTTATTTAGAATCCTATGCAATTGGATGTGTATTACCCAATACATGAGGATGAGTATTAAGATATGAAAGAATTAGTAATACCTCAATCCACAAACTTTTGTAAACGATGGTAGTCAAGCAAAATACAAGATGCTCAAACATATTATACATCTCTGTAGCATAATATGTGGTTAATATTCTAAACTTCATTCACTAATAAAGTTTTCCTTTGCACCATATTCTCCTAATATCCCTGGGCACATGACGGCTTTAGAGGCTTTTGGAATGAAGGATCTAGGATTTTACAGGACAAACTTTGATGTCTAATGAATGAGGTTTCTTGCATCTAAATTGCAACAAATTAGTTTGAAACAAAGGAACAAATGAAAAGAACAGAACAAATCTACTGCCATCATACTAGAAATCATTTAGGCATCACACATAGGGCAAGAAAGCATCAAAATCTAAAGTTATGAGATTGAAGCCTTTTAATAGACCATCCCATCACTCTAAACACAATTCAAGCTCCTATTTGGAACAAATATAGAACCTTCTTAGCATTCTCAGGTTCACTCTTTTAGTAATAACAATAAACTAAAATGAAACCATTTTATAGAAATCTACATATTAAATATAGGAAGTAGCATAAGCAAGAAATTTTAAAAACCATGTCTAGTTGTTGCCACAATAGCATGAATAATATGTAAACTGTTCATTGCAACACCAACAAGTAGACTGACGACTCCTAAAATTCAATCAGGTTTCCAAAAGGGTCTGGCGCATTTCATCACCTACCAAATTAAACCCGGGGTCCGATTACCCTTCACTTCCTGGTCAAATCAACTTAGGTGACTGATTTCTTTAACCCCCTAGCAAATTCCAATCATTGTAGCCCTGTAAGGCTTAAGAAGTCCAGATACAGAATTCTAGCATCCAGATTTCAAACCACTTCATCTGCCCTTCCCCACACAGAGCATGTTCTTTGAAGAGAATTGCTATGATTGAGAGAATGGAAAAATCCTATCCAATAATCAAATTCAGTTTGACTGCATTCCTTTAACAGTAATGAAAGACCATGTATTTGATATATCATGTGTCCCCTGAACCTTTATTGCAGCCAACTATCCCCACCAAAGTTTTGAAATAGGTTTCAATTTGCTTCCCAAGTTGATGACATAAAAGTTCTCTATGTGATCGCCTCCCTCGATTTTTTGTGTGGAAACTAATCCACCTTGTATATTGTGCATGTGACTTACTTTCTTCATGTTTCTTCTCTCTCTAGCAAAAATTCTTTAAATTTCTGGTGAAAACTAACAAATTTCTTGTGATAACTAACATTTTGACAGACCATTTTTGATTTGACATATACTGAATATTAATTTTTCCCATTTTTGACTCTCCCAATGGTAAATTTCACCCAAAGAAAAAAAAGGATATTTAGTCTTCTGTTTCTGTTGTTTTGTATTCCTGCCTATAACGTGTTCTTTTTCTACAGAGAGATGACCAAGGGAGAGACTTGCATCAGGTGGCTTGCACGTGGCCTTTAAATGGACAAAATTGTAACCCCTGTTTGTGTGTTTGATTGACTTTCATTTTAAAAGTTTTTTAAGGGTAATTGACCAACAGGCCTAAAGTTCAGGGGGCTTGTTCTGGTTCTGACCTTTTAGATATGGTACTTCAGCATTAGGTCAAATACCTTTTTAGTTTATCCCCTTTCGGCCATCCTTGCAAGTTAAAGGTTCAAAGGATTTCTCAAATCTGTTCCTTTTAGACAGTATTTTCAAATTCCACAATTTGTGGGAACAGGTTGCTCAATTCTCTGAGTTTAAAATCAGAACACAAGATCCCACAAATGAAAAGCACTCCAATCCACAAAATCAACATACAAAGTAGTCTCCTGGTCCACCTTGACCCAAAATAAGCCGGGATTTCTTAGCTTTTTAAGACATATTTTCATTTCACATTATACATCCCTAGAAGCTGGCTATCGACTATCCCAATTACAATTGAACATTTTAAATATCTATTAACCCACGTAAATACTTACAACAAACTAAAGCCATATAACTAGCTAGAAATTTATTTTACTAGCCCCATACACTGAGGATTTGATCCGATTGGCACAATACCATAGACATTATTAAATACCACTCCAAAAGAAAGAATGAAACCAACTAGATGAGTTGCTGGGATATGCTTTCTTCCAGCAAAACATAACTTCCATTCTTTCAGAACAACACTGTGCCTTAATTGAGATCCAAAACCAAATGTTGAGGATTTGGTCCCATTAACACAATAACTCAGGCGTCATGACTACCCCAACAAGAGAAGAAATGAACACAACTAGATGAGTTTCTGAGATATACTTTCTACCAGCAAAACACAACTTCCCCATTCTTTCAAAACAACACCAAGCCATAATTGAGACCCAAAAGGCAAACCATGCATTATTACATTGAGATATTCCACTGCACACCTACTTTCTCATAATACAAGACCAACATTTTTCCCATTCCACAAAAGAAGAATCTCACTATCACCAACTTCCCCACTGAGAAATACGTATACCTCCAGGACCTATACAGTTTGCTACAGAGAATACATGTAGATTTTATTTCAGAAGATTCCATAATTCGCAACATTAATTAGTTTGGATAATATGCCAATTAGTTAAATTCCACAATCCGCAAATATTGACGAGAGCCATCAAAATTTTGAAGTTTATATTTTGATTTATGAGGAACCACTCACACATATAAAGCCACAATAAGATAAGAATGCCTGATTTCTGGGCAACAGCAAATTTTCACTAGTAAGAAATCAGAGCCCAGTTCTACTCAGCCTCCTACATATCGTTCAATCCAAATACAATTTTCCACATAAGGTTTTCAGAATCAAACAGCAGATAGAAGGCCTATGCATCACAAGCTGACATCTGCACTACCAACCGTGAAACATTATTTGTGGCAACTGATTAATGTATGATAATGGATTAGGATTTATATAGGAGAAGTACAATGATATTTCAAGCTTTCTTATTTAAATCAAGACTACACGATAATGCTACTTTGATAAAGGAAAGTATATCACTAGCAGACAACAATGAAGAAAATTATGGATGCAATGCTAATAGCCTATCCTTTACACGATAATGCATGCATGCATCATAGAACTACTTTAATCATTAGCACTCAACTACTAAATATATAAGAACCTAAATAAGCCCCTCATCCATGCATGGTTCATTTTCTATCAAGCAGGAATTCAATTTTCATAACCAATACAATTGAAATACTTGTATAGTCAATTCACCGTTTTATAAAGTAGATCAGACAAAAGTACTTCTGATGAAACCTGTTGATATGCAAGCCGGGCAAAGAAAACAAAAATATCTACTCTGTATGAGCAGGTCCAATAGCTGTGTCTCTGTCTTGTTCACGTAGATAAGTTTATTCCTTAGAGTGAGAGAGATAGCCTTGTCTTGTTTCCTTTCTTTCTCATTTTCAAATTTCACAAGCAAGTAAGCATATAATCTAACTTTGGAAAGTTAAGCGGGTCCTTTTTCAACATGAAAAATGGACTCAAAATATAACAAATAATAAGCAATAAGTCACTTCCAGCATTTTTCTTCCAGCAACAACAACACTTCCAACCCTCATAATAATCATTGTGCCTTTTTGTTTAATTTTCACTCATGGTTCTTTCACCTTCACTCTGACGAGGAAAATTTCGACTTCAATCTCGTTTATTTACACACTACTTAAAGAGAGATCAATTGACAATTTTAGAACAAGTTTGGACCACCCTTTTAGTATTGAAACCAAAAAACTGAGTTGATGTAGTAAATGACCACTCTCAGCCATAACCTTTGAAACACATTTTTTTTTCTATTTCCAGAACAAATAATTCATACCCATGCTCAAACTCCAAAAGGCATATGCAAAAAACATAAAAACCAAACCACACCTAGATTTACAAAATTACTCTATTTGGATGACATAAAAGCACATAGATGCAAGAAAAGCAAGGACAACAAGAACAAATGCATAACTAATTAGAAAGAAATCTTTCTTTTAAATATCAATAACGGAGATCCACAAATAAACACAGACCACTCTTTGTCAACTGAGCAAAGAGAGTAACCATAGAACCTTATAACTCAAAGTACAAGAGACACTCAACCACGAGAATACAACCCATAAAAACTAAGACATAGACAAAGAACATTCATACACCATATTACCTAATAATCCACATTAAAGCACTTATGTTATTTCTTGCTACCTTTAGCACCTGCATCTCCACCTGCAGCCGCCTGTGCTGCCTTTTTTGCTGCCTTCTCTTGAAGTGCCTTAGCATCCCTACCCCCATAGTCACATCAAAAATTCAATCAAGTTAAATAAAAATTTGGTTTGAGTGCACTTTTGGCAATTTTCCCCCTACCAGTTTTGTTCAATTTGATTTGGAAAATCTTATTCAACATTCACTTTAGCCTTTACTTAAATCTTGTACACCGGAAACTTATAATCTAACCTTCATCTAAGACAAGCTAAAGTGATAATGAGATAAAAGTTTCAGGGAATAAATTGCATTATGAACTAGAGATTGGAGGCTAAAGTGTGCATAACCCGGAAATTTCAAAGAACATAACATCAAACACATAATAGACAATAGAAGAAATTCAAAAAACAAAGATTAAGATTGAAAAGTAAACCTTTCTCGGCGCTGTTCTGGCGTCAAGCCATCATCTTTGACCTTCCCACCTTTGCCAGCATTCCGGGCCTGAGCCCTTTCACGATCACGCTCTCTCTGGTTACCACTTTCGATGAAATTAAGGGCAAACAACACGAATTTCACAAAATGCAACCATTTTTCAACAAAAAGGAACATCAATTTCATATATCATTGACAAACAAATCATTAGAGACTGAGCTAATACAAAACCTAATCAAATCAAAACCACAAAAAGGCATAAAATCAAACGGAAAACGCACAATTAATGAAATTGAACGTCAAATCGCAGATTAGCAGAAAGAAAGATTAGGGTCTCATGAACAAGTTGAAGAAATTAAATGTTCGATACGGTTTGAAGGATATGAGCCATCGGGAAGCAGCTAAAAGCGGAGAAAAAGACCTGCAAAAATAAAGCAATTGAACAGACCCTGATTACAAACAGATCCAATTGAATGGTACAAAGAGAGAGACAGAGAGAGAGAACCTGTTCGGAATACGCGACCTATGTTCGGATGTGCGAGAGAGAGAAAGAAGAGAAGGGACTTAAATCGGTAGAATGCAGTGACCTTTTGAACAACCGAACGGTTGAGTTATTTTAAACCAAGCATACATCCTTATTTTTTCCCAAAGGACTCGTTTGGCAGTGTTCGATTGAGCGGTTTAGGTTTGGCCTGCCTCAACTTTAGCATTTCTTTTCTTTTTTTTTTCCCCCCTTAATCACGTAATTCAAAACCATACATGAATTAATTCAATTTAAATATTTACAAAATTTTATATAAAAAACATCTATCTCAACTTCGGCTTTTAATTTTAGCCTTCAATATTTACCTTTTTTTTTTATTATTCTTTTTCTTTTATCCAAATCAAGCAAAAGGACTAACCATAACAAAATTAGAAAAAAAAAAAAAAGGCTACAACCTATATAGCCTAAGCAAACCCTGGCCTTGCACATCCCCACCCACCAAAGAGTAAAGACCCATGGGGATACAAGTCGAATTTGGCTGAAACTTGTGTCTTGGAGACTTACCATTTGCACACTAATTAGCCTCTTTTAATACATGGTTCACTCAGTATTTTCAACCCTAATTCAACATCTTCTTCGATTGTTTTTTGGTTGGATATTGAGCAGCTACTTTGGAGTCCATCTCTTCTATTAGCTTGGAGAGGTTCAAGTTCCATCCATGCCAAAGGCCCAAGGTTGCCTCACACAACATTTTATGGCTTGACCTGTAGGAGTGTTTGGTTGGGTATGGAATTTTGCGGTACGTGTTTGACAAGACACACCTAGAGGAAGCATGGAAATGGTAGACACAAGGACTTGTAACATATATAGTTAAGGAAGTCGCAAATCCATCAGCTTAGAACTATAGACATGATGTGTACATGCAACATGCATGGTGGGAACTATTTTAGAAAACATATTATGTATTAAAATTAAATTAATTATTGATTTAATTTTAATATATATTTAATTTTTCTTATTTCTATATTTATATATTTATAATAATTGTTTCTATATTTATGATAATAGATTTTTTATATAAATCTAATTTATTGTAATAATTTATTAAAACCATAGAGACAATGGATCATTAGGGTTCATATTATTCTATTGCTCTCTGAGACAATTGAACAGTAAGTGTTATATTATTATATTGCTCTCCATCTCAAATATGGTACCACAACCATGTTCATTTATCTTCCTTACCAGGGGTGGAGCCACCTATGGTCTTGGGGGGTGATGCATTGCCTTGACGACAGACACGCACCACTTGAATTTTCTCTCAATGCAAGGGGGTTTTGGGGGAGGTTGAGATGTATAGGTTGGAGTTCACCTTCGTATACAGCACCCATGTCCTATGCACTAAGTCAGCTTGCTAGAGAAGTGGATGGGTAAGATTACGATGGAGAATGATGGAGTGATTTGAACTTACTTTGATTGAGTTTTACCAATGGCAAGAGCCTCATATCATACAAAGTTGATGTAACCTAAGGGGGCGTTACACCCTTAAGCCCTACTTATATCACGAGAGGGTGATGTTACCCAAGGAACCCATGGTCACCTTAACCCCTAAGATAGACTTATCTTACGCTGGAGATAAGAACTGATTTTTGACTACTCAAATGGCCTGATTACAAGAGGAGAGGAATGCCCTATTATAGGAGAGGGCTAGGAGTCCAAAGGTCTCCACTAACATTCCTAATAATACCTAATAAAGACTACTAATTGTACTATTAAACACACCTCCTAAATACTAATGATAACACACTCATAATAGGCATTTACACACTGCCTTTATTACATTTAATACACCCTTAAGAGGGTATGATGAAGGGTATCTTGCATTGGTAACTCATGACCCTTTGTGCATTACCTTAGGCGATTGCTTTTGCTCATGTAATGATGATGTCTCTTCGCTGGCAGCCTCTAGCTTGCCTTGTGGAGAAGCACATTTGTCCGTGCGAAACTCCTTTGAAGATTCGTCCATACGAACCTCCATGTAGAAAGTATCAGTGCGAACCTCCTTAATTTTCTCATGTGCACTCCTCATAGCTATTGTCATGAGTGGCCTTTAGTATTGCGCATGGGCCTACGCAAGGTTGCAACATTCGCTCTTCCTTGAATATAAACCTTATCCTCAAGGTTTACTTTGGTTCTAAAGGGTCTTGTTGCCTTTAGTTCCAATAGTGGCTACATGTTGGCAAGTATCTCGAGTTTCTTGTCCAAAAGATGCAGTTTTCCAATAATCCATGATGTCCTTGGGATTCCAAACACCTTGTTGATGGATGTTACTTGCTGCCTTTGTTTGGAATGGACAGCTTCACTTGCCTTGGAAGAATCTTCTTTGGTGGTGACATTTGAATTGGGGGCTTTGCATGTGCATCACTTGTTTTGCTACCTTGTTGCCTTGCATTGGTGGCATGACATGGGATGAAAGAGTAGGTTCTTGCATCTGGTTGTTGGGTAAAGATGGTGGCCTTTCACAAGCTACTTGTATTGGTGCACTTTCGAGGTTGGCCCTCCATGGTGGTAACTCTTCCACTTGTGCATTCAATGTGGCATCTACTAAGCCACTTGCTGCTGGT
The DNA here is from genome assembly GCA_037126225.1 of Dillenia turbinata. Lineage (NCBI taxonomy): Eukaryota > Viridiplantae > Streptophyta > Magnoliopsida > Dilleniales > Dilleniaceae > Dillenia > Dillenia turbinata. Next base: position 25,231,260 of record JBAMMX010000012.1, read on the forward strand.
CCGAGCTTGCATATGGGCAAACTTGTTGGTGACCATCTGCTAGATGCTTTAAAAGGTGTCTTTTGGGGTTTAGTTGAATCTCCTGTCATTCTGAGGCATATTTGGCGTGTATGGGTGTGCATGAGATTATCTCTTTATGTGATTTCCCATATGAAGAGTTGGATGATCTTGGCGTGCACCTTGACAATTCCATTATATCCTCCTTCTTTTGAGACATGGAATTGAGCTAGGTTCATTTACCTTAAGCCATAGAGTGAAGGGACATACGCCTTGTCTTTCCAAAGTGTTAGGCCTTTCTTTATCTCATATTGGTTAGCCTTGGCTTGATTGGTTTCTAGCCATTGTATGATCTCTTTGCTCCTTTTATCTTCTTGAAGGGTTGCTATGATGTCTTCCAAATACTCCATTTGGGTTTGGAAATGGTCACTAGAGGGACAGATTGGGCTGCTCCTAAGTTGACTTTTGACCTTTTGCATAGGTCAACTTGAGTTGTACCAATTGATTTTCTTAAGTAGACTTCATTTCTCATTTGTTATAGTTGTTAATGACTTTCTCAAGCATTGCAAGCCATTGAACTCCTAAGACAATACCCATACCAATTAAAGTTGATGAATGAAGATTGTTAATGAATTTATTTCCTCGGATGTTTATGGTGGCTCCTCGGTGGATCTCAAAGTATTGTAACGTTTTGCCATTTTCAACATTGACCTTGAAGGGTTCTATCTTCTCAATGGGCAGTTTGAGGGATCCTCCAATGTTTCGATTGGTGTGATTTAAAGATGAGTCATTGTCTTCCAAGAGAATGACTTCTTAGCTTCCAACATGTTCCTTGGTCTGCAAGGTCTTAGGACCTTCTTGATTGCTTGCCATTTCATGTGTAAAAACATGAGGGTCATTTTTAAATGGCATCTCTTCACTTGGCTCTTCTTCACTAGGCATGATTTTGTTATGTGCCTCTTTGTCTTCAAAGGTCTCGATCATTTGTGGCCGTTAGCACTTGTGACCGATTGTGAACTTCTTGTCACAATTGAAGCATAGGCCTTTGGATTGCCTTGCTTCTATCTCAACATAGGTGAGTCTCCTTACTCCTTATGGTAGAGGGGTTGCCTCTTCAATGTTGGTGATTGCTTGGCTAGGCATGTGTGTCTTGCCTTGACACTTTTCGGTTTGCTTATGTCATTGCTACTCTTGAAGCATGGCTTTATTGTTTATTAAGCTTTCTTTAAATTGAGTAAGGTGCTGATCCGTTTCTTGCTTCACCTTTTGGTGGCTTCAAGGTAAAGATGACTACTGCTGCTTTGAGGCTTCTTTTGGCTTTGTGGATTGGCATGAGCAATGGCTGGTATTCAGGATTTTGTACCCTTGAACGATCGCTTAAATCCATAGTGTGGACCGTCTTGTCACAATTGCTGCTGCATGGAATGTCCTGTTTTGGGACAGTGAATTGCTGGGGCACTTCCTCAATGTTAGAAGAAGGCTTGCTATGATGGCGTAGCTGGCCCTTTCTTTGTTTGGAGGGCGATGTCGCCTACAACATGCTTCGGAGAATTCTCATCATCTTGGCAAAGTTTTGATCTATGCAATCAAACATTGGTTCCTGTGAACCATGTGATCTTCATCCTCTTTCCTTTATCAAAGACTCTTCTTGAGGGCTTGAAGGACCTTCTCTTTGTGCCATGAGATGAAGGGTTGTGAAGAAACATTTTTTTTTTTTGGTAAGTAGCAAAACACACCAAAAATCAACTATACTAGAAACCCACCAAAGGAAACACTCAAGAAAAACACACCCAAAAAAAAAAAATCTAAGGGGCTATTTTTTTTTTTTTTGGGTATGGACTCTCTTAATAAAAGCACAAAAAATGATGCGTTGCCTTGATGGTAGACACACACCACTTGAATTTTCTTTCAGAAAGGGGGTTTTGGGGGAGGTTGAGGTGGATAGGTTAGAGTTCCGATACCCATGTCCTATGCACTAAGTCGGCCCGCTAGAGAAGTGGATAGGTAAGACTAGGATGGGAAGGATGGAGTGATTTGAACTTGTTTTCATTGAATTTTACCAAAGACAAGAGCCTCATATCATGCAAAGGTGATGTAACCTAAAGGGACATTACACCCTTAAGCCCTACTCATATCACACGAGGGTGATATAGCCCAAGGGACCTATCGTCACCTTAACCCCCAAGATAGACTAATCTCATGCTGGAGATAAGAGCTGATTTTTTACTACTCAAATGGCCTAATTACAAGAGGAGAGAACTACCCTATTTATAGGAGAGGGTTGGGAGTCCAAAGGTCTCCACTAACATTCCTAATAATATCTAATAAAGACTACTAATTGCACTCTTAAACATACCTCCTAAATACAAATAATAACACACTTGTAATAGACATTTACACACTGCCTTTCTTGTATTTAATATACACTTAAGAGGGTAAGATGAAGGGTCTTTTGCATTGGTAACTCATGACCCTTCGGCCACTTGTGTGTTGCATGGTGCGCTGCACATGCGCTGGCATGCTATAGCTCATGCGCTGGTGCGTGCTGGTTTGTACAATGGCCAATTACTTCGAGCCATGTCTTTACTCCTTCGGGCAAAGGACCTATCACCTTAAGCATTAGTACTTCTGCTCATGTTCTTTCATTTGCTGGCTTGTTAGTGCTTGTTTCCTTAGCCGTATGCTCATGCGCATGGTGTGCTGTGCCACGGTAGTGCATTGTATTGCCTCCATCAGGCAATGACTCATGTTGATGCATATGGCTTGCAACTCCTTATGTATTGGGGTCTCTTGACATGGGCTGCTCAGCATTAGTTCTCATGTCTTATGCTCGCTGCTCAGGTGTCTTGTGCCTTTGCTTGGGTGCTGCTTGTCCTTGCGTATGCAGTCTAGTGCACTTTTGTGCAATGCTTTAGGCGATTGCTTTTGCTTGTGCAAGGATGATATCTCTTCGTTGCGGCCTTTGGCTTGCCTTGTGGAGAAGCACATTCGTCCGTGCGAACTTCCTTCGAAGATTTATCAATGAGAACCTCATGTAGATAATGTCCGTGCAAACCTCCTTAATTTTCTCATGTGCACTCCTAATGCCATTCGTTGTGCGTGGCCTTTAGTATTATACATGGGCCTGTGCAAAGTTGCAACAGGGGGCCATGGCCCCCCTAAGAATTTTGATTTTTTTTTAATTTTACTTTTAAACTTTGTGACAAAAAACAAAAGTGATGACGACTCCAAATATTTAAAATAATAAAAATTTTATATGTTAAAAGTTTAAAACAATATGGTATTTGATAATTGGGTTTTGTGGAGTTTGATCAGAATGCCATGAAATTTAAAATATATATTTATGTGATATACAATTTTAAAGAATATATTATTTTTTTTTTTATCTTTCTAAAAATAATATTTCTATTCTTTGTAGATAGTCATCAATTATCTCCCAATAAGGAAAAATAAAGGGTTGATTACTATAGAGACTGTATTTTGTTTATATGACTTAAATATTGCAAAATATTATATCAATTATATTAGGTAAATATGATATTCAATATTTTTGGTAAACCCAATACTCTCCATCATTAGAATTAGGGTTTGAAATTTATATATAGTGACCATCTTTTCAATAAAAGTTTAACCCTAATTTAATAAAATATTGAATTTTTCTTTCATTTAAATTTTTTATTCGACTTTTTTCTCTGGTGGCTTTTGGTTTTCTTTGTTTTATCATTCAAAAATTCAAAAAGACAGACAAATAATTAATTATGAGGGAAAAGAAAATCGATTCCTTTTTTAAGAAAAAGGTTACCAATGATTCAAATAATAATACAATTTCAAAAAAATCATGATTTTTTCTCCTGGTCAATAGCAATCTTCTCAAAAACATCCAAGATTTGTTGCAGAATAGATGTCTTCTACTTCTTTGGAACTTGATCCTGGCCTTCATCCATAAATATCAAAATTTCCTATTAATCAACATGATGAAATTCAACAAGCTTATATTAAAGTTGGTCTATACCAACCTAAACTTTTTGAGTTTCCATCTTCTGGTTCAGTGAATCATCCATGTCGATTTCAATAATCTTGGTACAAAGTACATTTTATTTGGTTAGAGTATTCACCTTCTAAGGATGCTATATTTTGTTTACCTTGTTATCTCTTTTGTAACAAAATTGGGACATGCTATGGATAAGAAGCCTTTACTGAAAAAGGCTTTAGTAATTGAAAGAAAGTAAATAATGGAATTAATTGTCCTTTATCGGGACATGTGGGAAAAGATTCTAATTCACCACATTTTATAGCAGTGAAATCTTGTGAGAATTTAATTAATAAAGGGCAACACATTGACACTTTCATTAGAAAGAAAACTTCGGAGGAGATTAAAAATAATCGGTTAAGGTTAAAGACTTCTATAGATTGTGTTAGATGGCTAGCATTTCAAAGTTGTGCTTTTAGAAGCCGTGATGAATGGTCAAGTTCAAAAAATCATGAAAATTTTATTGAGATGGTAAAATTGTTGAGAACTTATGATGATAGAGTTGGAAAGTTTGTCTTAGAGAATGCTCTAAGAAATGCTAGATACATGTCACATGATGTTCAAAAGGAGATTTTGCATATATTTGCTAGTAAGGTACGGAAGGTGATTCATGAAAATATTGGTATTATCATTGATGAGGCTGGGGATGAGTCTAAAAGGAAGCAAATGACCATTATTTTGAGATTTGAAGATAGAGATGAACATATTCATGAGTGCTTTTTTGACATGATACATGTTAAAAATATTGCCACAATGATGTTGAAGAATGAAATATGTGTTGTTCTTTCTCGTCGTAATCTTCTTATTGAGAATATTAGAGGTTAAGGATATGATGGTGCTAACAATATGCGTGGTGAATGGCATGGACTTCAAGCTTTATTTTTGAATGATTATCTATGTGCCTATTTTGTGCATAGCTTTGCTCATAGATTGCAGTTAGCACTAATTGCAGTGTTAAGAGATGAAATTCATGTTCAAGCATTTTTTGATCAATTGACTTCTATTGTGAATTTTATTGCTAGCTCTTGTAAGCGTCACGATGAGTTACAAGCCATCTAAGTAGCTGAGATTGCAACTATGATTAGTATTGATGAGATTGCAACTGGTAGAGAAGCCAATCAAATTGGTACTTTGCAGAGAGTAGGTGATACAAGATGGGGATCACATTTCCAATCTGTTTGTAGTTTGATCAAGATGTATAAAGCAACAACATCTATTATTGAAAACATCAAAGAGAAAGGAACCTCAGATGCTAAAAGAGGTGAAACTTATGGTATTCTTACTATTTAAATCTTTTTTATTTTATTTTCATCTTGCATGCTATGAAAGAGATTATGAGGATTACTGATATTTTTTGCCAAACTTTACAACAATCTTCTCAAGATATTATAAATGTTATTCATCTTGTTTCTACCACAAAATCCCTCATTCAAAAATTAAGAGAAGATGGATGGGATACATTAATTGAAAGTGTGAAAACATTTTGTGTTAAGTATGATGTTGATATTCTGGATTTGTGGGTCAAGGTAGATTGCGTAGAGAACAAAATGATTTGACACTAGAACACTTTTATCAAAGTGAAATATGGAAGATGAGTATCTTGCTGATAGTTTAGTTATTTATATTGAAAAAAAATTGCTAGTACTTTTAATTCAAAATCGATTATAGATGAATTTGAATCAATGAAAAAATATAGAGTACAACTTTCATAAATTATTTATTTTGTTTAATATTTTTTATATTTTTAATTAGAATTATGTGAATTTTTAATATATTTTTATCTATAATTTTTATTAATTATTGCTTTATGGCACTCCAATAAGAATTTTCTGGCTACGCCCCTATTCCTTATTCATATACATATTTTTATTATTTTTATTATGGTATCAAAGTCATATTCTTTTATTTTTTATCATGGTATTACTGCTTCCTTTGTAAAAGGGATTATCCACGTACTTGCATGTGCCGCCGCTAGCCAGAACCAATACTGGAAATCAATAGGTCAGAGCTAAAGCCAATGCTAGAGCCAAAGCCAAAAGCCAAAAGCCAAAAGCAAGATCTTGAGCTAGCTTGAGCCAAGAGCTAGGAGCCAAAGCCAAAGCCAAATCTAGAGTTAGATGTAGAGCTAAAGTGAGAACCTGAAGCCAATGCAAGAATTACATAAACACCCTTAGGATTTTAAATCTTCTATCCATATTCTCTTTCAAATTCAAATGATTTTCATTATATTATAATGAATTTAAGAAAATATTAGAAAATATATTATGTATCAAAATCAAATCAATTATTGATTTAATTTTGATATATATTTGATTTTCTTTATTTCTAAATTTCTATATTTGTAATAGTTATTTTTATATTTGTGACAATGAGTTTTCTATATAAACTCAATTTATTATAATAATTTTATTGGCAAAATATATTTTGATGATGAGCTAATTTAGGTTAGTTAATGAATGAATACAAGTGAGGCTGATAAAAGATTAATTTGGAAATATTTGGAATAAGTTTGAGAAGTGTAAAGTCATGTATTCAAATAGCAGACTTGAATAAGTTGACTTATATAGGGACCAAGTCAACTTGCTTAGTATGGAGTAACTTCCAAGTCAAATAGAAGGTTAATCAAGTTGACTTCCTTAGGATATAAGTCGACTGTGGGAGCAAACTGTGAACAAAAACTAAATATGAGTTTAAAAACAAGTCGACTTACCTAAAATATAAATTGATCTATTCAATAGATAATATGAGAATTCAAAATTTTAAATTTATAACAATTGAAAATTTCTATCATTGCACACCATAGAATCAGACTATAAGTGAAGCCATAGGACCACAAGTTGACTTGTTAAAATCTCAAGTTGAGCTACCACATTTGTACTTGGCAAAATTTGAGGAAATCAGAACAAGTTGGCTCACCCCATAGCTCAAGTCAACTCACAGCATAACACAAGCTGGGTTGCATGTTCTAAACTTATAAAATCCAAGGAAAACTCAAAATCATGTCGACTCACAGCATGACCCAATTCGACTTACATAGAATTTCGAAAATCTTAAGTGAGCATTAAATAAAGTCGACCTACTTGAGCTAAACACTTGAAGATTTAAATTTTAAGAAGGCTCAAGTCGACCAGAAAGAAGAGCAAACTGATCTAAACTTAGTTGAATATGTGCAGAATGGAATAGCACGTCAACACATTGGGAGAACAAGTCTACTTGATGTGAATAACAATTAATTTTTTAGAAAAGCTGATTTGAGTATTAAATGAACTTCAACCACCCCAACAACAATATAGATGCATTTAATAAAGCCCAATGGTTATCCCTTTAGAAATTTTATAAATACAATACTCCATTTATTAAAGAAGAAGAGAGAAAACTTCTACAACATCTGTGGCATCAAAGATTCTTCATCGAGCATTTACTTTTCTATGTTTTATTTTATGTTAGATCTTAAACTACACATCTGAAGTTATAAGCTTCATCTTGTATCTTTTGTTTCACCTACAAATCTTGTAAATGACTAGAAGAAAAGGTTTCTTTGGTCTAGGTGTTAAAGTATTGAGTGAAACACAAGGGATTTAAGGTTTTCTAGCTCCTGTGTAAAGGGTTAGTAGTAGGTGCTTGAGTGAAACACTATAAGATTTGACTAGTATCTAGGAAAGCTAATTGGTTGTACTATTTTTAGAGAAAATAGTGTATTAGAAAATTTAGGTTTAAGTCTGGGAGTGGATGTATAACAAGAAAGGTTGAACCACTATAAGTTCCGAGCATCTTATTCTTCTTTCTCTCTTTCTTATCAAACTCTCCTCAAAAACCCAAAAAACCAAAAATTACCAAAACAACATATTCACCCCCTAGGTTGTTACAAACTATCTTTCAATTGGTATCAGAACAAGTTTTTTGGTGAAAGGTTTAACAACCTCAGAAGTAAAGATCTAAAATGGCAATTAATGGTGATAGCGTCCCATTCAAAACCTGCTCAACCAATATAGGACTATTCTTAACGACAATAACTACAACTATTGAAAATAGTGAAAGAGATGGCCTAGGAGATTATTAAAAGGGTGAATAGAATTTCCTTTAGAGGAAATTGACGGAGTTTGAGTTTTAGCCAAAATAAAAAACATGACTGCCAAGGAAAAGAAAGCATATCAAGAAAATTGTAAGGCAGTTAATCTACTCTATCTTGCTTTAAGTCTAAATGAATATAATAGAATCTCTTCTTACATAACAACTAAGGAGATTTGGGAGAGATTGAGACCACATACAAAGGAACCAATCAGATTAGCAAGAATAATATTAGAATTCTAAAACAGGAGTACGAAACCTTCGAAATGAGAGATGGTGAAATTAGTTAGAGATGTGATCTCCAAGTTCAACACCATCACTAATGAGCTTAGATTACTAGGAAAAGTGATTAGCCAGGAAGACATGGTTAATAAGATCCTTAGGTGCATGGAAAAATCCCAGGAAGCAAAAGTTACTGTCATGGAAAAATCTAAAAATTTAGAAATCCTCACTATGAATCAGCTGGTAGGATTATTAACTACTCATGAAATGAAATTAAATTCTAAAGGAGTAGGGAATGAGGAAAAAAGGAAAAATCATAGCTCTTAAAGGCTAAAAGTGGAGAGAATAGCTCTAGTGAAGATGATAAGGACATGACACTTCTCATTAGAAAATTTAAAAGATCTATAATGAGAAAGAAAAATAAAGGGAAAAGAGAGTTTAAGAAATCAGAAAAGAAAGAGAAAATCAAGTGTTATGAATGCAAGAAGTCTAGCCACATCAAAACTGACTACCACAAATCAAGAAGACAGAGAAAAAGGAAAAGAAGGGAAAGAAGAAAGTCTTGACAACCTAGAGTAATGAGAACAACAACTCAAGTGATGAGGAGAATGAGCAAGAGTAGGCCAATCTATGCTTCATGGCACTGGAGGTGGAACATGATCAAGTAAGCTCCTTTTCTTATTCTGACTTTTCTGATTCTTATGATAAATTTTCTAAGAATGAGATACATGAGATTTTAATAGAAGCATTTAGAGAACTTAAAAAGATAAAACACAAAAAAACTCCTCATTAAAGAAATCAATGACTAACATGGAAAAAGAATCAAATAAATTAAAATTAGAAAATGATAAGATGAAAGAAAAAAACAATAATTGGTATGCTCAACTTAAAAAGGAAAATGAAAAAGTAAGTGAACTACAAACTAAAATTAAAAAGAAAAAGAAGAAAAGAAAAATACTTGCACATAAATAAATAATCACAAGGAAATAGAACTTGAATAAGAAAAACTAAAAAATAAAGTATTGAACTCTAGGTTATTAAAGTTTATTCAAGGTCAAGAAAAACTTGATTTAATACTAGGAGATCAAAGGGTAATATTTGATAGGGTAGAACTAAAATATAATTCTATTGAAATACAAAAGAATTATATATATATTTTTGTTCTTAGTATAAAAATGTTAAATCAGACAGAAGTTATCATATTTGCATGAAAATTGGACATAGTGCAAAACATTGTAGACTTAGAAAACACATAAATACCAAAACTAAAAGATCAATAATTCACCAGAAATGCATGAACTATTTTAAAAATGAACATAGCATAAATGAATGCTAGTTTAGAAAGAAATCATTGTCTAAAGCAAAACTAAATATGCCAGTCTCAAGAAGATTTGGGTACCACAGGCAACGATTAAGTGATCTTTTTTATGCAGACTTGCTTCATGTTCAAAGCATCTAGGAACACTTTCTTCCTAGACAGTAGATGATCCACACATATGATAGGAGACTCCACTATATGCATTGTTTACAAGAGAAGAAAGGAGGCAAGATTGTCTTTGAAAACAACTCAAAAGGCAGAGTCATTGGTATAAGAATTATAGGTAAATCCTCTACCAAAATTAAACATGTTTTGCTTGTTAAAGGTTTAAAGTATAGTTTATTTAGCATTAATAAATTTTGTGGTAAAGGATATATTATTATGTTTTACTGTGATTAATGTGAAATAATAGACAAACTGAGTAAATAAGTAAAATTTACTAGAATTAAAGAAAGAAACGTCTATGTAATTAATCTAGACAACATAGGAATAGATGATAAAGCTTGTTTAATGGCAATGAGTCATGAGAATGCACGATTATGACATAAAATGTTAGAACATGTGAGTATGAATTTAATTTCAAAATGAGTAAGATAATATATAGTTAAAGAACTTCCAAAGATGAAATTTGGAAAAGATAACCTATGTGACGCTTGTTTGAAAAAAGAAACAGGTTATATCATCTTTCAAGCTAAAGAATATAGTTTAAGTCAGTAGACCTATAGAGTTACTTTACATAGATTTAGTTGGACTAACTAGAATCCAAAGTGTAGCAGGAAAGTATTATGAATTTGTAATAATAGATAACTACTCTAGGTATGTCTGATTGTTATTCTTAACTAGAAAAGAAGAGGCTAGTAATGCTTTCATCAAATTGTGTAAAAAAATCCAAAATGAGAAAGTCTACACAATCACTAGCATTAGAAGTGAACATGAAAAAGAATTTGAAAAAAGGTTTATGCAAAAATTTAGTAAAGAAAATGGAATCAACCATCAATGATTGTCCATAAATTGATGGTGGATCCAAATCACAAACTGATGAAGTAGAAGAAGAGAATCTCACATTAGAACGCTAATGAGCAATATAAGAAGAAATCCAAAAACTCCAGGTGGCAAATTTCATTAGAGGGGTGAAATATCCTAAATGACTAGCAAATGTAATCATCGTGAAAAAGGGGAATGGCAAGTGGAGGATGTATGTCAATTTCACAGATTTCAACAAAGCATACCCAAAAGATAGCTATCCGCTCTCCAACATTAGCAAGCTCATAGATAATTCATCGGGCTATCAACTTTTAAGTTTCTTGGATGCATACTTTGGTTACAATCAGGTACGTATGACCCCAAAAAATGAAAAAAAGACTAGTTTTATCATGGAGTTCGGTACCTACTATTATAAGGTCATGCCCTTCATTTTAAAGAATGCAAGGGTAAGCTTCCAATGACTAATCAACAAGGTCATTAATGAGCAGCTCGGCAGAAGCATCAAAGCCAACGTAGATGACATGCTACTTAAAAGTACTAATCTGGAGAGCCATGTAGCAGATCTTGAATCCATGATCACCCATCGAGGAATTGAGGCCAATCTTGAAAATATCCAAGCCATCTTAGATATGGTGCCACCTAGAATACCAAAAGAGGTGCAGTGTCTTACGGGAAAAATAGTGGCCCTGAGCCGATTCATCTCAAAAATAGGGGAAAAGTATAAACCATTTTTCGATGCTCTAAAGAAATCTCAAAAATTCACATGGACAAAAGAATGTTAGGCCACCTTTGACCAGCTCAAGGAGTATCTCGCATCATCTCCTCTACTCTCTCAGCCTATCCTCGGTGACAAATTCTATCTTTACCTATCTATTTTCGTCCGAGCCCTTTGTTATATTCTCCTAAGACAGGAAACCAAAGTACAAAAACTGGTAAATTACGTTAGTTGGGTACTTTATAAAGCAAAAATTAACTACAAGCATATAGAGAAGGTGGCAATTGCCCTGGTCATTAGTGCTTGATACCTCAAACTATATTTTCAGGCACACACTATTGTGGTGTTGATAGAGTAGCCTCCTAAGATAGATCTTACAGAAAAGAGACACCTCAAGCCAGCTTATTAAGTGGAGTGTCGAACTCGATGAATTCAATATTGAATACCAATCGAGACCCGCCATCAAGGGCCAAACTCTAGCCGACTTCATCCTTGAATGCACCTTCCTAAGTCCCGCTTAGCAAGCTGCTAACAACCATTCGGAAGAGTGCCCCTTGCCATCTTGGACCTTCAGGAAGTGGTACTGGGCTCATCATAATAGGTCTCAACATCTTCAAATTGGAATACACACTATGCTTCAATTTCCAAGCCACCAATAATTAGGCTAAGTATGAAACACTTTTGATGGGACTATGGATTGCAGAGTCATTAGAGCCAAAGACATTTGCATCTTCACCAATAATCAACTTGTAGTTAAACAAATTGAGGGAACATATGAGACCAAGGAGCAATTTATGGTGAAGTACCTCTCTAAACTCCGAGATGAGATGAACAAGTTCAACACAGTCGATATACAACAGATCCCTAAATCTAAAAACACTAGAGCTGATACACTCTCTAAGCTTGCTAAATTTGACTTGGTGGCAACTAGTCAAATAGTCTATGTCGAAAGCCTCCCATATGTAAGCATTAACGAATCAGAATAGATTTTGACAGTTAATAACACATTGAGCTGGAAAGACCCCATCCAAAATTATTTGAGAAGTAGCCAATTATCGGCCTCGCCACACGAAGCAACAAAGATCAAACGCCGAGCCATACATTACGCCATCATCAATAGGTCACTTTATAAAAAATCCTTCACGCACCTATACCTCAAATTCTTAATGCCAGAGGATGACGATTATATCTTAAAAGAAATTCATGAAAGGGTATGCAGTAACCATGTAGGCACTCGAAACATTGCCAACAAAGCACTACATTGGGGGTTCTTTGGCCTACCATGAAGGTTAACGCAGAGGCCTACATTAAGAAGTGTGATAATGTGATAAGTCTCAATAATTCTCCTCAGTGCCACACCAACCTTCTTTTGAGTTTTGCCCGATCACAAGCTCGTGGTCATTCATACAATGGGGGATAGACATTCCAAGACCATTCTCGTAAACCACTGGACAATATAAGTTCCTCATCAGGGCTTAGATTATTTCACTAAGTAGGTAGAAGCCGAACCACTAATACAAATCACAACTAACAATGTGCAAACTTTCATATGGACATCCATCATTACGAGATTCGGCCTACCCCATGTTCTTATCACTGACATCGATAAGCAATTTGATAACGAAAGTTTTTTAGAATTTTGTGACAAACTTGAGACACAACATCACCTTACCTCTATCGCCTAGCCGTAAGCCAACAATCTTGCCAAGATCACCAACTGAACAATTCTTCAAGGGTTCAAAACTGTGCTAGAAGAGGCAAAAGGCTTAAGGGTAGAAAAACTCTACAACATTCTTTGGGCCTATCAAACTACACCTTGCAAGGCTATCGAGGAGACTCCATTCAACCTTACCTACAGGTGCGAAGCTATCATCCCAGTGGAAATCGGAATCCACTCGTTGCTATAGATCAATACTAGCCAGATTTAAATGACCCGTCGCTACGGAACAACTAGACATTCTTCTAAAACTGTAGGACACTGTATCCACTTGAATAGAGACCTACCAGTAGCAAATTGCCTGATACTACAACAGGAGAGTCAAAACTAGAATATTCAAACTAGGAGACTTGGTTCTTCCGAAAGTTGAAGCTGCGGGACAGCCTCACTTGCACCGAACTAGGAAGGCCCCTATTAAATCCGCTCAGTAGTCGCCCAGGAGCATATCGCCTTAATCACTTAGACGGCTCTACTGTGCCTTGAATATGGAATGCCTAAAACCTACACATCTACTACCAATAATCCTTATTACTTTTCAATAGTGCTGATAATTGTCGTATTCTATCCTATTGAACTACAACGTCACTACTTGTGCCCGTGAGCTCCTAGTCTATCAGTTCTCTTTTGTAGACCCAGATTCTCTTGGCTCTACGCCTCTAAGCATGTCATCAATACATCGAACTTAGAAGACACCGCCTACTCTCAACGTAATGTCTTCAAACTTTCTCTTGGTGCAACGCCAACAAGTAATCTCATGTAAGGCCTTAAACTCTCTCTTGGCACCATGCCAACAAGCATTCTCAGGGTAATGCCATCAAATTCTCTCTTAGCGCAATGCCATTGAGCACTCTCAATGCAATGACATCAAACTCTCTCTTGGTGCAATGCCAACAAGCACTCTTGATGCAATACCTTTAAACTTTCCATTGGCATAATGCCAATAAACATTCTCGATGCAATGCTATCAAATTCTCTCTTGGCGCAATGCGAATGAGCACTCTCGATGCAATGCCTTCAAACTCTCTTTTGGTGCAACGCCAATGAGCACTCTCTATACAATGCCTTTAAACTCTTTCTTGGCACAACACCAATGAGCATTTTCGGTGTAATGCCTTTAAACTCTTCCTAGGCGCAATGCCAATGAGCACTCCCGACGCAATGCCTTTAAACTCTCTCTTGACACAACAGTAACGAGCATATTCAGTACAATGCCATAAATCCTCTCTTGATGCAGTGCCAACGAGTCCTCTCAATGTCATGCCATCAAACTCCCTCTCAACACCATGCTCTTAAGCAATCTTGACACAACATAATAAAAGGATTCTCACTCTCTTCCCTTCAACTCTACACCTCAATCAGGTTCCTACCCATTTTTAATAAAGGATTCTGTACTTTCACGCTCAATGGTGGTGGTTTGATTAATCCCGTTATCACTATCCCAATCGTGCAATTCGTTCGAGGGATTTGCGGTTCACCATTCAATCAATTTGGGAAGTCTTATATATTGAGATACATACCTGAGATTTTAATCTATTTAAATTTTTCAAAAAATTACTTCCACTGCGTTTTGTGCATATTAATCCAATAGCTATCAATTTTGCAGGTTTCTTCTTTTTATTCCTCTCCTTCACTCTTCAGCCATAGCCCCTTGCTTCGGTTTCATCCTCTCTCTCTCTCTCTCTCTCTCTCTCTCTCCCAATGTTATTTTCTAACTATGATAGTTAATCAGAGTCATATTTCTTTTCTTCCTCTTGGTTCCCAAACCAAATGTAGTAGTAGCCTTCCCTTACCATTCAAAATGGAGCTTTTTCTATTTTGAAGACCAACCATTATTTTCATAGTTTTACTCAATTAAGGGTATGGTTTGGTAAAGCTTGTTATAGTCTCATAATTATTGCTTTAGACCTTTGGGTTGGCCGGACTTCCTTAGGCCCAGCCCATTTACCCTTGACCAGATCTTGTCGCGCTTAGAATGCAAATATCAAAATGTCGCCAAGCAAAACTTACAAACTATAGGTTGTATCCCCTGCTTATGCCTTGTAAAAATCTGCAAATGTCTTGTATTGGCTTTGTTGTCATCGTTATATTTCATGTTCTGAAATTGGGGAAATGTATCAGAGGGTATTCCCATAATTCAACTGCAAATGGTAATTGGGTTCCAGGCACATGCATGGTATGCCAGTAATTTTTGGTGGTTTGTGCCTGACAATTGATTCTGACAGGTGATTTTGACATTTTTTGTTTAATGCTTCAAAAGGTTTCAACCTTAGTCCTCATTTCTCCATGGCAGCAATTTAGTACCTAATGTACTGAAATCTGTAGTGATTAGGTTTCATTTGCTAACGGCTTTGATACCACCATCAGAACTCGGAAGCTTTGATATGGTTCTAAGTCAATTCCGCAGTTCTAGGCTCTAAGAAAACAACAAATCAACAACCTTGAGGTACTTGTTCTAGCTAATAAACAAACAACCAGAGAAAAAATGTGTCAGTTTTACTAGTTTATTAGGTATCACTTTAAGCTATCTACCATTGTGACCCCTTTCTGCCTATTAACCATTGTTTTGAAATTACAATTGAATATTTATAAGTTTACATCTGTAAGCAAATTGGACTAGTTTGATAGTAATTTTATTGCATTGTGGGTTGAATTGTCGAACTGGTATGCTCGTTTTAACTTTGTGAATGTTGAGGCAACAATGTACAATTTTAGGCTTTCTTTTTTGATAATCTAATTTTGAAATAACAAAAGCTACAGTTTCTAATCTGAACCTTTTTCTTGCCTCACCCTAGCTCTATTCTGAGGGTAACTATGAGATGGCAAAAATGTGCTTTGGAAGAGCAGAGGACACTGATGGGGAAAAGTGGGCACATGCTGTTGGCCTTCAAAAAGCTGCTAATTATATTCTTGGTTCAAATCCAAGAGCAGCTTATGTCGACCACAAAAAGGCTGGCCAACTATTGGCAGGCATGACTCTGCTGCCATATGTTTTATCGAGACAAAGGAATATGAAAAAGCAGGTATGGTTCCTTTCTCTTAAGAACCGTACAGGGTACCATGACACAATTTGAAGCTTTGTTGTTTTCACTTTGATGAAATGCTTCACGAGTTTTAAAAACCATGAGAATTTCATGGCTGATCATAAAGGTTCAGTGGACTGTTTTTGTAGCTATATACGGATGGTATCAGTATGCGGATGATGATAATGATATGGTCTTTGTAGGTGCAGATTTGACTTTTGTTTCTACATTTTAAAGTGTTATCTGATATATCCACAGACGGAGGTGCAAATTTTGAAGCTGCACATGAAGTGCAGCAAAACTTCTGCAGAGAATTTTAATACTTGGACAGAGGCTCTTAAGAAGGATGAAAATATCCGATCCGATTCGATAGATATCTAAAAAATCTGACCAGATTTTTTTCTCCAAAAATCAAGTTAGAGTCGGAATAGGGTCAGATTTTAATATTTGAGTAATCAGATCGGTTCGGATACTATTTATATTATAAATAATTCAATTCGATCTGACCCGATAATAATTTATAATAAAATAAAATTTTATTTTAATATTATATTATTAAATTGAAAAAAAAAATAGGGTTAACTAAAGGGAAACATCTCATTCTCAAATCAAAGTTACTGCAGCCACCTTTGTTCATCTTCTCACCTTCATCTCATCATCTTCTCCCTTCATCACCGACACCAGAAGACTTCATCATCAAAGCTGAACTACACGGATTTAGCTTCCCTTCATCCCTTCATCCTCATCACCTTCATTAGCTTCCCTTCATCACCAAAGCTGATCTTCGCTCTCACTGACCTTACCGACCTTCATTGCCGATGCCAAACCTCCCCTCCGCTGCAGCAAAGCCATCTCTGTGACTGTGAGTGTGGACTCTACAACCCTTCTCTGATTTTTTTTTTTTTTGAAATTTCTGAATTTTTTTGAAAAATTTTAGAAATTTCTATTCTGAATCTAGAGGCCACCTAAATCTAGGGTTTCTTGTGATTTGTTTTCTTGAAAATTTTAATTGTCATATAGCTTCTCTGAATTAGAATTAGAATTAGATTTTATTAACATTTTGAATCTAGGGTTTATTGTGATTGGGTCAATTTCTTGTGCTTATCATAGATCTGTGCCTATGTTAGACAAATTTTATGTAATTTTTACCTGCTAATATTAGTTGATCTTTGACATGAATATATGTGCAATTTTTATGAAAGCAAGTGAAATTTCTAGCTGAGGCTTCGAGATCCATAGATGCTGTTGTATTTGTATAGACTTTTGTTTTTAAACCGATAATGAGTCAAGTATGATCGGATTAGATCGAATTTTTAAACAACATATAATATATCGGATTGAATTAAATCGGATTGGATTTTTAAAAATGTTTATAGGGTGAGATATAATTTTTAATTTTTTAATTCAAATTGAATTAAAATTGGATATGAATATTGAAATAAAAATCTAAAGTCGGATATGATATTAATATGGCTCTATTGCCATCTCTAGCTCTTCCATAGATGTAACATGTGTCATGCTTATAGCATAAGAAGGAACAAATGTTCCCCCTAGCCCGAATTTTGAGCCTAGCAATTAGGCTTAAGCACTAACAACAGGCCAGGGCGGCCCGATTTTGAAAAGATGGCAAGAATGCCAGCTCGAACTCGTTCTAAACCCGTCCAAGAAATTGTAGAATTTTAGAGAATTAGCTCACATGAGTGCCGTAGGTGCTGAGAACACTAGTCAGATCAGCTTTGAGGCCGTCACCCGATTTAAAGCTTGTTTGATAATACTTATTTTTAATTTAAAAGTTGCTTTTAAATTTAAATTAAAAATAATAATTAAAAAAATAAAATTAAAACTATTTAGTAGTTTCACTTTTAAAAACTTTTTTTTATTCCTTTTTATTAAAAAGTTGTTTGATAAAATAATCTATATAAATTTTAAATTTAGTTAAAATTATCATAAAAAGTATAGATATATTGTAAGTATATTATTAACTATTCAAGTATCTACAATAATATGCATCAATTTTAACAATCAAAATAAAAAATAACAAATTATTTTTTATATTTACAAGAACTGTTGTCATATTACTTTTGAATATGTGTAGTGGGGGAAGAAGTGTTATTTACAAGAATTATTTTTATAGGTTATAGTATTTTTTTTATATAACAAATTATTTTTTACACTAATAATTTTATCAAAGAAAGATAACAACAATTATTTTTTATATAACAAATTATTTTTCGCGACTCATCCTCCACCCCCAACTTCTTCGACACCTGTGACTGCTCGTCCGAAGACGGTTAAGGAGTTCCAAAGACAAGTAGCTAAAGAGCTTTTGGTGGAAAATCTTTTATTCGCAAGCCTAATCAGTGGGGGGAGAGAGAGGGAGAGAGAGAGAGGGAGGGAGGGAGAGGGGGAGAGAGAGAACCCAGCCATAGCGAAAATGAGAATCAGGTATTGGGGTATTAGAATTTTCAAAAGGCAAGAGTTGAAATTATGATTTTATAAAAAGGGCATAAAGAGAATGAAAAAAACATTTTCTCCATAAAAGCCGCGAAGGAGAAGCAGCTTTTGGTGAAGCTCTTTTTTTTTTCTTCATTAAAAAAAGCTGTTTTTTTTTTTTTTTTTAATAGGATTTCTCCTTAAAGGAGAAGAAGAGAAGCTCATAAAAAGCCCTACCAAACACACTTAAAATATTATCCGCTATGTCTTTCGGTACAATTTTTTTGGCATAATATTTCTCTTCTTATAGGTGCTTTTATATATATGTGTGTGTGTGTGTGTGCGCGCCCGTGCGCATGTGTCCTTCATGATACCATTTTCCTGGCTTCACACGCAGTGAATTGAAATATTTACTCCACAGCTGGGTCTTTCAATTTTTACCTTTTTGAATTGTTGCTGCTGTTCTTTGCTGTGCGTATAAAATTAGTTAGTGTATCATCAATTCGACGTTTTAGTATTTTACTGAACCTTCTCGCTGATACAGTTAAGGTCTATATGGATATCAGCCAAGCATCAAGGCTGGAAGATGCTGGGAGACTGTTTCCTTCTGGCGCAATGTTATAAACTTGCAACTGAAGTCTATGCAAAGGGCAAGCACTAGTCTAAATGCCTGCGTGCTTGCTACAATGGCAAACTCTTTTATGTCGGTCTGCAATATATCCAGGAATGGATTGAAAATGCAACCTTAGATGGTACTATCCAAAGAAGTCAAGAATTGGACAAGCTTGCGGAGGCTTTCCAGAAGGAAGCTGCATTTCACTTTAATGAAGTTCAAGATAACACATGATGTGTTTTGTGAAGAAGTTCCATTCTATGGAATCCAAATGCTCATTTTGAAGACTATGGATTGCTTTGAAGAACTCGTCAGTGGCAGAAGATGCTTGGAATCTTTTAGGAGGCAGCAGTCATTGTACGGCACCAAGGTTATCAGCTACTTGAGGCTGCTTTGCTAGACAAGGCTGGCTGCTTCAAAGATTCAGTGAGGCTTATTCTCTCATCTGCCTTCACTAACTCCCTTTGGGCATGTGGAGGTATTGTCGAGTTTTTCAAAAGCCAAAAGTGTGTAATTTTAAGAATTTTAATCATTTTTGTACATGAAAATAAAAAAATATGGTCTCAAAATACATAACAAATCAAGTTCAAAATGACCAAATCACAACAAGAAAATGATAAGAGAACAATGAATTGCTCTTTAAGTCTCAATTCTTCACTTTGATAAATTTCGTGTGTCAAATCTTACATATCTATTTTTCAAATCAACCATAAAAAGAAGAATAGTTGATCATGTACTAAATAACCACTAATATCAATCATCTTTCATACAATGCAATTCAAATCAAGTAACGCACAAAAACTAGAAAATTTGAAAAAATTTTGTTAACAAGAAAAAAATTTAATAAAAACTCAAAATTTTTTCTTTTAAAATTTTTAAGTTTTTTTCTTTTCTTCTTATTTAAAAATCAAAAATCAAAAATAAAAAAGAAATCAAAATGCTCCTCTCACACTTAAACCAAATATTGTTTACAATGTACAAGAAAAATAAAGATAATAAAATAAAGAAAAAAGAATAAAAAACTTCTCTAAGAAAGTTGGTGAATTTATAGCCTCTGCAATTTCTTATCCTTTCTCCCCCATAGATCTTCATATAATACCCATTCATGGTATCATACCATACCTTTATTCTTTTATTATAAATTTGCGCTTTTTCATATATCTCGTTCTGCCTTAACCATAACTTCCTTTCTTTATCTACATCAAACCTCCTTTTTGGTTGAAATTCACCTAAATTCACATTCAAAGTAGCATATGTATTAACATTCTCATTGTCTAAGAAGTCATGATTCATATGTAACAAATTAGTAATGCAATTTTCAATAGAACTACTAGAGTAAAAGATATTAAAATCATGTTCAACAATGCTATCAATCTTATCAATGCAATTAACTCTAAAAATTTCTTATTTATCAAAATTTTCAATGGAATGAAAAATATTGAATTCAATTTTTTTATTATTAATTCACAAAATCAACTTTCCCCCATAAACATCTATCAAAATTTGTGCAGTTGCAAGAAAAGATTGATCTAAAATTAAAAAAGTACTATCATTATCATCCATATTTAAGACAACAAAATCAATAAAAAATAAATTTATCAACTTTAACCAATATATTATCAACAATACCTCTTGGATATTTTATACTCCTATCAGCCAATTATAACAAAATATTAGTTAGTCAACATTCTTTTGATCCTAAGTTCAAAAACATAAAATATGGTATTATATTTACACCAGTACCAAAATCACATAAAATATTAACTTCAAAATTTGGTAGGTATCAAATCAACAAAAATAAAAATACATATTTTACAAAAGATGAACCTATGGTGAGTAGGGTAGTATTCTTAGGGAAGTGGAGGATCCGTTTCTCTTAAAGAAGAAAAGAAAACATGGGGGTTGAGAAATTATCTAAAACTAACAAACATAATAAATCAATAAAAATTACTAAAACAAGACAATTAAATAATACCAATTAAAAGAGAAAAGATCAATGAGAATAAACTCTTGCCAAATGAATTAT
Source organism: Dillenia turbinata (assembly GCA_037126225.1). NCBI lineage: Eukaryota > Viridiplantae > Streptophyta > Magnoliopsida > Dilleniales > Dilleniaceae > Dillenia > Dillenia turbinata. The sequence continues at coordinate 25,252,403 of JBAMMX010000012.1, forward strand.
TTCTATCTTGATGTATTTAATTGATCATTGATACTAACATTACTCAATATCATGTAAATAAATAAATTATAGTCATTAAATATCATGAGACGACCAATCTCTCCTTACTTTTTCGGTAGTTAAGATATCATTATTAATTATTTTTCTAATCGAAAGACAGTCTAAAATACTTTCGTTGGATTTAGTGTTTCAACAGTTTTAAGATTTAGAGAGAATCAATTCTAATTAATAAATTCAAACTTGAACTTATTTAAATTAGATTATTTAATCTCATGACATAAAACCATACAAATTACCATTTTATTAAAAACAAACAAATCTTACCTTTTTAATTGATTGTAAACTGTTCTACAATTATCAAATATAAACATCTATTCAATAAATCCAAAACAATCATAAATATTAAGATATAGAGATTAAATAAATATTTACAAAATATTGAGTTGTTAATCTCAATTAGATCCCACAATCTTCATTCATCAAGGATTTAACAATCATTTGATTAGAAAATTAATTTAGAATAAATTCATGCGGAAAGAGAACTCACAAAATTAAACAAAAATTCTATTTGTATTAAGACAAAATGTTGAAGAAAAGAAATGTGGTTGTTGCTGAAAAAAATCCACAGGAATGTAATGTAATGTGCTGGACACCAAGAATACCACCCTGCTCTGCTGTTGGCTGCGTCCCTTCTTTATATTTTCAACCTTCCTATTTTTCAAAAAGGGAAAATCTCTAACCCTAAGGCAACCACTAAATAATTAAAAAGAAAATTTCTAATGACTACAAAGTCTAAAAAAATAAATTAAATAAAATAGAAGGTTACAAAATCTAAAGTTTCCAAAATTCCTATTTCTAAATATTAAGAATAAATCAATGTATTTTGCAAATTTTTAATATTTCCAAATCCATCTCAATTCTTCCTTGAATGTGCAATTAGGAAAGGAAGCTTACTGCAGTGATTTTTCAACAAAATCTTGCATTATCTCCTAAAATCTATGTGCCCATATGCTAACGAAAAATCATTACTGTCCATTTTTCTATTCTTGCATGAAAAGCTCCAAATTGGTACTTTTTCTTCACTTTTCTTCACGAATCTCCTCTATTGATCCTAATATATCAAATATCATAAATTATAGATATTAGTGTAATATTTACTAAAAAATAACTCAAAATCAATCACAAATATTATACTAATTTATACTTTATCAAATTCCCTCACATCTAGACGATACTTGTCCTCAATCATTCCTAACTAAAATAAAACTTAAACTTCTTTGCAAACCAACTTATTTTTCTTCCAAGCTCCTAAGTCAATATGTGTCATAAGAGTCAAACCGAAAACATAATCAAAACAACAAATATTTCACAGCATTATGTATTAGAACAACCATTACATATCCTAACAGTTTCTTATGAAATCAAAACTACAAGATTCAATACTCCTCTCCAAGGGTTCACCAAAACTCATTCAAAAAGGGGTGAAAAATATATAAATCACTCAAATCAATACAATGGAATGACATTACCATAAACTTACAAAAGTATCAAATCTCTACCACTTAAAAAATTTTGAATCTCAAGCACCGAAGGTCTTACGTTTGGTTGTAATGGGGTTAGGGTTAGGAGTAGGATAAAGGTAATTAAGGGTTAAAATGTACCAAATGACATATATAATTAACTACATAATTTTTTTTTGATATTGACTTATCTTTTCCATGAACAAACAACATACAAAAAAATGACCTTTTGTTGTCTACCAACAATTTTCTCTAATTTGCAACAAGATGCAACGCTTTTCTTTCTCATTTTCTTCTTCTTTTTTCTTCTTCTTTTTCTTTTCTCTCTCTCTCTCTCTCTCTTTTTCGCTCCTTTTGTAATTTTTTTTTAAACATCATATCTATGAAAATATCAATATCAAAATTCTCATCATCATCTTTCCTTCGAGGCAAACAAATTATCAAAACCATGCAATTAACTAAATATAACTTTGGTACAAGAGTTTGAAATGAAGGCCAAAATAAGGGGAAGAGAAAGTAAGGTAGAGGGATTTTTTTTTTTTTTTTTTTTTTTTTTTTTTTTTTTTTTTTTTTTACGAAAGCCAAAGTGGATGAAAGCTAGATACTTTTGTCATTTCAATGCATGAAATTCGAGAACATGGGCTCGAAATGCATAACAAAACAAATTCTAGAATGTGCAATCCAAGTGCATTAATCATGCTTCAAGAAAAACAATCCTGAGCATAAAGAATGAATTTACTCGTTTTAGACTTAAAACCTCACTTTTAAACGAAATTTACATCAAATCTCGCATGCTTATCTTTCAAAAAGAACTATCAAAGACATGAACATTCATTTCAAACACAAAAAACTATAGATACAAGTTATTTCTCATAAATTTCCAGCCAACCGAATAGCACACATGAACTAAGAGAGCTCAAATTTTTTTTTCAAATCTTCTCTTTTTATTTTTATTTTAAGAAACAAGACTTAAACAATTTCAGAAGAATGAAAGACCAATAAACCAAATCCAATGTGTGTAAACAGTAAAAGACCTAACATCTCTTTCACACTTAAATCATACATTGTCCTTAATATATACTTAAGTTGAAAGAGAAAGAATGCATCTAACCAATCAAGCAAAACAAAATAAAGAGAACCAAAAAATGAAAAAAGAAGGTGAGAACAATATTCCCCTAGGGTAGAGGTGGGAAAGGAGGAGCAAATCCAATGAACTCAAAGTATGCCATCATATTCTTCTCTAGTGGAGTAAGACGCTCATCTATCGCTTGCAACGGGCTGACTGAAGGATGGCCTGCAGGGGAAAAAGTGGCATCTTTGTACTTGAAAGTACCTGTATGGTGAAGAGTGGACTTTTCTCGTCATTCACCCGGGGGTTAAAGAAATAATTACCATTCAAAACAAAGACAGCACCCATTCTAACTAAACAGTCCAGATTAAGAGGGTCTATGGCACATGCTAGATGCAAATCATGATCGTTCAAATCTAAAATGCTCAAATTTACAGCTAAATAGGTCATGAGGGAGCCTAAAATCAATGGTCTCTTCTTTTTGTTCACACATGATTGAAATTGGGAGACCACTCAATACACAAAGTTGACCCTTTGATTTGTTGTCATGCACTACAAGAAAAACAACTCAGGTTTAATACAAATGGAAGAACTGTCATTTCTTCCAGAAAAACTAAAGGCTAAAAATCTATGGATGACTCGTAAAGCATTATCCTTTAAGTTATTACCCTTAGAGTGACTCGAGTGATAACTTTCTGAATCAACAGATAGCTCAGACCATATATTAATGTATGCGGAATTGAATTGTAGTGTGAAATCACAAATGCAATTTAAATATGCAAAAGATTGCGCTTGACTTGTACCAATGAACCCTAAAGCAATGTTAAATTCAGTTAATGACATATTAAATGAATGGTTGATTAATCAGAATCCTATCAACTTAGGAGTGTCAACACTGAAATCTTTAGGTGTGTGAAAGTGGAATGTGGCATAAAACTCATAGGTTTACTCTTGGAATGTCGGGTAATTGAGATTAATATATTGCTCCCTGCCAATTGCAGACAAATAATGAATAATTTTATCATGTATTTCAAGCATTTGCAGAGATGGTAAATGAAGGTATTTGCCAGGAATAATTGAATGAGCAAAGATTTTATAGTACCTCTTCCTTGCTTCGACTGTGTGGAATCGCAGATGTCCTCGGAGTTAAGCATGTGAAGGGGGAAGCACAGTCTTCTCCTTGGCAATCCTCAAGGAGAGGTCTTATTTGCGGAGGAGATGGTTCGATTGAAATAGAAGGGTCAGTCTCGATTGTGTTGGATGCGAGTCTACGGTGCAGGAGATGTTTGTCTAGGGCTTAACAGCAACTCATGGTGGCTTGCCGAGGGTTCGCTTGGTGTGGGTCTAGGGTCTTGTGAAATTGACCCACGATTGCTTAAAGCATTTGGGGATGGTGTCCTACGGTGGGTAGAGGTTGTATTTGCTAGTGAATCAGGTGTCGATCGAGAGGAAGAGGGCATCAAATTTGCTGGAGGGAATGAAGGGGCGTCATCACAGTCGGAAGATAAAGAGATGCGAATGGGTTCCAAAGGTCGTGGTCCTAATGGCCATCGTTGGCGAAGACCATATCAATGTTGAGGAGCCTATTTCTTTCCCCTGGTTGCCGACGAAGAAGGAGGGTCGATGGAGGAACATGAAGGGGCATCTGCGATGGCGGAGGCGAAGCAGTGTAGGTGGAGTGTGAAAGGAGATAGAAACCCTAGAAAAAAAAAAAAACTGAAATTCGAAGAGTTAGAAGGGATTTTTCAATTCTCTCTCTCTCTCTCTCTCTCTTTTTATGTTGTGAAGAGGGTAGTAATGAAATTAGTTTAGGGCATGGGCCTGCCCTAAATATAAGTGTTTCTGTCCATAGCCCTGAACCACCATATTTAGGCAGTAACGAAATAAGTTTAAGGCATGGGCACGCCCTAAATATCAAGCATTTCTGTCGATTCCCGAGGGTAGTCCTTAAATGAGCACTTAAATGAGTAGTAACAAACTTTGTGTAAGGCATGAGGATGCCTTAACGATATAACACTTTTGGTCATCAAAACTCTTCAGCTTATATTCATCCCAAAAAATAATTCAAAATCAAAATCAAAACTAAATCAAACCAATAAATATAAATATAAAATAAAAATCATAAAAGAAAATATTGGGTTATCTTCCAATGACCGCCTTTGTTTAATATTTTTTACTAGACTTGGTCTACTTGTTTCAATCTTCATTGTACATAGGATGTCTCAGTTGAATCTCCTCTACCGTAGAGACATCAAATCCTTCGATAAATGGCTTCAATCATTACTGTTCACCTTAAAATTTTGTTAGTCTCCAAACTTTGAATTTTAATAACACCGTGAGGAGAAATACTTACAATTCAATATGGTCCCGTCCATCAAGATTTTAATTTATCTGGCATAAACCTGAGTTTTGAATCGAAAAGGAAGACCTTCTGACTTATAAAAAATTGTTTTCAGTGTAGAAGTTTGTCGTGGATAAGTTTGGTCCTTTTCTTTGTAGAGTCTTACATTGTCATAGGCCTCCAAACAAATCTCTTCCAACTCCTAGAGTTGTATTTTCCTTTCCATTCTAGCTTCTTTGGCCTTTTGGTTGCATTACTTAACTGCCCAAAAAGTATGATATAGCACTTATGGTCATCAAAACACTTCAGCTTTTATTTTCCACAAATAAGGTTCATCTCATATATAATATTTAGAGTCATTTCTAATCTTATTTTTCTGCATAATGCTTAGGCCATGTGGTAAGATTCCGATCACTAGAAAATTAACAATGTCAGCAAACCAAGATTCCTTACCTGTCTTACCTTGTAAAGTAAACAATTGTCCATCCAGGAATATCTCGGATATGGGTAGGGGCTCTTCTTCACATACCAATCTGCTCAGATGATCAACCACATAATTTTCGACTCCTTTCCGATCCCGTGTTTCCCAATCAAACTTTTACAGTAGTAAGATCGAATGAATAAGTTATGGTTTTGATTCCTTCTTCAAAAGGAGGTACTTCAAGATTGCATAATCAGAATAAACAACTTTAGAGCCCAATAAATAAGATCTAAATTTTTCAAAAGTGATGGAGGGGGTTTTGGCTCCTCAGATACCAGCTCCTTATTTACTCGAACGATTGCCGTCAATTGTGGATATACCTGCAAAAACCGCTAGAGGGTGCTTCGGCGGGGAGACTCCGACGCTCAAGTCAATAAAAAGCGGTTTTCATTTGAGTGAAACAGACTGAGAGTAGAGGGAGAGTGGTTCTCTATGATCAATGTGCCCCCTGTGTTAGACTTAGAGAGCGTACCTGTTGTCGAGGGTTTTGAGGCCTCTTATACCTATGAGAGTCGTGCGCCGTTGAAGGACTTTTACACTACTTTTCTTATCGAACTAATTCAGAAATCTCGGGGGTTAATATTACGAATTGATTACGATCCTCATATATCAGGAAACCTTTCTCTTCGGGAGGGACGCCTTCCTTATCTGGGAGATCCGCAATTTACCATTGTGAAATAGGAAACCGAAATTAAGGAGATTTTGACATTCCTTTAGGATTGTTCGGAGTGTTGCGTACCGATCGATTGCTCGACTAATAAAGGACCTTCGGGACTGGTCCAATCGGGAGACTGACGTTTGTTTACTCAGTCGGGGTGACTGCCCTCACTCGATGGGTCATGATCGATTATCAAGGCGACTGAGGCCCTATCGTTCGGTAGATCCGGGCGACTACGACCCTTCAGTAAATTGGGTGAGATAATACTGTCAAATAATATGAATAGAATGCCTTATGTCGAACGGTATATAAAAATTGGATATACCGATGAGCATATAAAATTATAAAATAATAAGTCTACCCAAAATTATAACTTTTTTCATTTACTGATGGGACTTAATTGTACTGTACTGATGATAGGGAAATATACCGATAGTCAAATCATTTGTTTCACAATATACCGATTGGCTCTTACTATACCGACAGGAGTTACAATACCAACTGATGAGTAAATGACCAACAGGAGTTTAGAAACCTAGTACTGACAGATATAAATTTCATCTTCACAATACCGATGGGTGTCTCATAATTATTGATTTACCGATGATTACCATCGACTATTGATTGGGAAACAAAAAATTTGAGGGACTGTTCATTGAACTTAAATCTCTACCGAACACCAAAATTCATCTGAGTACCGAACGGTTAAAATCCACCAAGTACCAATTGTCGAACACCTAAATAACCGACGACTCTGGTGATCAGGACTCTAATGATCGGTAACTTAAAAATTTTAAAATACATCAACAAAATGTTTACGAAGTCATGACCATTCTGAATGACAAAAATTTATATTTTTATTCTAATAAATTATTCTCCCATATTTTCACATATATAAAATTTTTTCAATTGTCTATTTAAAACAAAATCATAATTCAGACGTCTCCGGTGTTACATTTCGCGCCTGCTTTTCTAAGTTTGGCGGCTACAAGTTGCTCGATTTGTTTTTTCAGATCTTCTGAGTTGTGACGAGAGGTCACCGATGGTTCATAATTCACAGGAGGCATATGTCGCGGAGGACGTTTATGTCCAGAATCCGTCGTGGATGAGTGACCATATGGCCTAAGGGCTCGATTGAGTCCTTCCAGTTGTTTGTTCATAATTTAGAGTTTTGACTCCAATCTTTCCATCTGGGGATGGCTATTTTGTTCTGGCGCAGGGGCCATGATTGATTGTTCTTGAGTCACAGGTTGTAAGACTTGCTCCAGATGAGATGGTCAAGGGGAGATCATACAATCACAAATGAAGTGATCGGGTACCACAGGAAGGGCGGCTTCAGAGCCTGTTGTGGTGCGTCTGTCTACAGTGGGGGAGACTTTCGAAATTGTCCTGATTCTTCTCTTTGGAGGCATGATTGCATACTCGATTTGTTGGTCTTACAAAGGTGGTGGCTCTGGTTTGTTTTCCACAGACGGCACCAATCTGTTGGAGGTGGGTTGTAGCTCCACAAATACCGACTCCTTGATAAATCGAACGGTTACCGTCGATGGGATATTAAACCTGTAAAAACCACAGGAAAGTGTTCCAGTAGAGGAGACTCCAACGCTCAAGTCAGAAAGACTGGTTTTCGAATGTAAAGAAATAGATTGAGAGTTTAGAGAGGGAGAGGTTCTCTCTAACTAATGTGCCGAATGTGTAAAGTCGAGAGAGCGTACTTGTTTTGGAGGGTTTTAAGGTATCTTATACCTAATAGAGTTGTATGCTTTTCGGTCGTTGTAAACCTATTTTCCTTATGCAAATGATCCGGAAATCTCATGAATTCAATTTTTCGAAATTATCGTAATTTTTATCATATATGAATTTTCCTTATCCGTAAGATTCTTGAGATACTGTTATTAAATAGGGAATCAAAGTCGTGAGGTGTTCTGACCTTTCATTAAAATCAATAAGGCCATTGGTTATCGGTCGGTTGTTTAACCGATGCGGAGCCTTCGAGCTTGTTTGCTCGGTGAACCAAGGGCTAAGTATCCGATCGGGGAGATAAATGACAAATCTCATTTGATAGACGGGACGACTAAGACCCTATCGTTCGGGAGATGGGATAACTAAGACTTTTCGGTAGATCAGTTGAGCAGTTGTTCGATAATACTGAATTGTGTTTGCCCATCGATCATTAGTTGTCCCTTGTGGACCTCCTGTGTAGGTTTTTCAAGCACTGATTCTTTGAAATGGGTATTGAGTCATGTCCTATCAATATATATATACATATATATAAACTTAGATTTTTCTAACAAATCATTAAATTTTTCATAAATAAATATAAAGTAATCACTGTGTTAAAAAATTATATTGTTAAACATAAAAATAAAAAATTAATAATTTTAAAATTGTGACGAGTTATAATTCAGACCGAATATTTCAAAAATATCATTTTTCTGTTAATATATGCTTAAAGAAGACGGTAATATCATTTGTCCCTTCTGCTTTTTACTTTAAAAAAGTACACAAAAAAGGAGATGTTCATTGCGAAGTGCCCCCTCATATTGTATCTTTATCTCAGAGAAGTCACACACTGGTTTGAAATCGAATCGTATATGAAAGAGTGTTTACAATTCCATAGCATAAATATGAACACACATAATAAACTCTTAGGAATAAGAATTTGAGATTTTTAAGCTCATAAAAATATTTTTTAGGGAGATGAGTAGTGTCATAATGAATACTTGGTTAGTTCCCCAGGAGAGATTTTCATTTGCAAGTTTCAAAGGGCGGTGGGGCTTCCCAGGCAAGACAAAAATCTCTCTCTCTCTCTCTCTCTCTCTCTAAATCATCGGTAACCGATTTGGAGTCTTTTCAACTTCTCAATATGTGGAGATGCTGTGAGGTAGTGGAAGCACCAAGAAAAAGCGACGATAGAATTAGGAATAACTCATCAACAACACCCCTCCTTCTTCTTATACCGGCTTTTCGTCTGAAGCAAGAACCAGCTTTGCATGCATTGTCAGGTCTCTCTCTCTCTCTCTCTCTCTCTCTCTCTCTCTCTCCCCCTTTATTCTTATGATTAGTTAATCTTGTTTTGTCTTTCATGATGCTGTCCTCTTTCGAGAAGGGTTGGCCTATTGTTTCCTCTTTTGTATTTTTTTTAAACAAAATTCTGCATGCCATTTTTGAGAAGACACGAGTAGTCAAGAAATGGTTATATACGTATTCCACGTATTTCCTTAGCTGAACATGACTTTGGTTTCCTTCATCGTAAGTGGCCTAGGAATAGGGAATTACGTACTGCATTTTCACCCACCAAGCTTGAAAAGTTTTAAATGTTCATAAGGACCATTGGAACAAGCTGGTCTCTTACGCTTATTTTTTTCATGATTTATTGGAGAGACCTTTCATTTTCACCACACAACACAAAGGTTTGAGTGAAATGGACAGGGTAGTCCCCTTTCTCTTCGATAATGTCTATTAACTTTCTCATTGGGAAATCTGAGACTAGAATCGACTTTAAAATGACATTGTTAATATATTCATAATTTTAAATTTTTTATTAAATAATTCAATTTTTAAATTTTATTTTATTTTGTAGAATTTTAATTTCAATTAATAAGTTATAGATAAAATAGGTAAAAAAAAAAGAGAAATTCAATTAAGTGGAGATAATTTGAAGACATCTAATACATCATAATGCAAGTGTGAATAGAATAGAATGATTGGAGATATAGTCTCGAATTATATAATATTTGGATTGGGTCATGTCATATGTCACGGCATGATGATATGTGCTTACTCTACATGTCTTGTGTGGGAAGGAAAAAGATTATTAGTTTATATGATATTCCTTGAAAATTTAACTTTGTATGGTGTGTTTGGCAACCTCGAAAAAAGGAGATAAAAAGAAAGAAACGAAAATGATGGAAAAGGAAGTGAGTGAAAATAAAATTAAAAATCATCTTTGATAATAAAATATATGATGGAAAATGGAGAGAAAATAAAATAAAATAAAAAATCATATTTGATTAGATGGGAGAATGTGAGGAAATATAATTATTAAAAAATATACAAATTTACTATTTTATTCTTTTTATCTTTTATTAGAATTTTAAAATAGAGAGTATAAAAGTTTATAATTTTAAAAGGGAATTCTTTCCCTCCAAAATTCATCAATGTGGTAGAATTGAAAAATTAGATTTGGAGGGTTTCATAGAAACCCTCCTTTTCTTTCCTCTCTAAGTAATTGTTTTGCTAAATGTAGGTGTGTTATTTAAAAACCCTCCATTTTTCTCTCTTTTCGATTAAAATCCTTCCCGACTCACATTTTAATTTCTGAGTTTTAATATTTTCCAATTTATTCTATAGATTTATTTCTAAAGAAAACCAATTTGCACTTTTATTTAATTAGGCTTTTGAATTCTTCTTTAATATATATATATATATATATATATAATTATTTTTGTATATTGTGAAACTACTTTTGGTGACAGTTGCAATTTTACGTCATTTTGGATCTGAACCAAGTGATTGTCTGATTATAGTCGTTAAGATAGTACTTCGGAATCTAGTTTTAAAAATACTGTACTTCTACATATTGGAAATAATTTTGTGAAAATTGAGTTTATAGCAATCCAAAATGCCTTGAAAAGATTATGTTTGATTCAAATTCAAAAAATTTATTTTGAACTAATGCTTTATACATCTTGCATTGAGAATGCATCTACTAATGTTTAGGTTTTTCCTGTCTCAATTATTTTTTATATTATATATATATATATTGCTTGTCAAAGCAAAAATTTACAAAACAAATATGAAATTTAGGTAAAAATGGATAATATCTTACCATATAAAAGGAGCAACACATTTTGCAAGTTCATGATGGGCTCTCCAACTGGTCTCTCTAACTCTTCACATTTATTTAGAAATCACGTTAATATATCTCGATACATATTACTGAATTGCATGATTGCAGAATTATATGTCTTATAGAGTTATTATATGTCTAATATTAGCAAAAAAAAAAATTATTAATTTTTCCAGAATGCTAAGACCTTATAATTTGAATAATAATAATCAAAATTCTGTTGATAATTCCAATCTTAATTACAATAATATCTAGTACTGTATGATTGTTGAATGCTGAATACCACTTCTGTTTGCCACTTTAGAATGTAAAGCGGCCAATCGTTCTGCATTTAAAATTGTGGTCTATGCTGACAATTTCAAGGAAAACACTGCTTCGGAGATGGCAGATGCTGCAGTGAGTTTCTTGCTGAACAAAGTCCAATAGTTGTTGAGTAGGGAACGAAATCTTCTGCGAGCAATTAATAATCAAGTGTATGGGTTGAAAGGCCTGTTTGAGACGATCAAGGCACTTCTATTTGATGCTGACACAAAAGGTATAGCAACGAGCAATCAACTTGTTCGGGTCAGTTTTGGCTTCCGACATTGAGGATGTTCTCGACTACAGCTTTTAACTACCCCGATGATAGCGCATGCCTTGAGACCTAATGAAGTTCAAAACAAAAGAAATGATCTTCCAATAGTTGTGATGGGACAGGAGATAAAGGAATCAGTAAATCTGAGATAATGGAAACATTAAATCACCATGCCACCATTATAGCATGTGGAGAGACGGTGTAATAAGAAAAGTCCCCACAATTCCTTCATGAAAAGCAGCCTATGGCTCAAGAGCATCTAGTCTTCAAAGTGGTATTTTTCAAATTTAAGCAGCCCCTAAAATTATCACGGCAATGAAATTAAACTACAATTGCTAAACACTTAAAGATAAAATAATATTTGAAAAATTTAAAAACTCTGAATATTAAATATCTGTTAATGTATTTATCATTACGTTTGTTAAATTCTGTTTTTTCCTTTGCATTTTTTATACAAACATTATAATAATCTATTTTGTTTTGTTCTTTTATTGCCGGTTCCGATTAAAATATTTTTAAAAAGCTTACATGGGAAGAAATGTGGCCTCTGTAGTAAAAGGGAAGAGAGAGAGAGAGAGAGACCCTCTCTTGTTTTTCTTTAAGCTTTCTATTTGTCAAATGCCTTTTTTTCTCCCCCTTCCTTTTTTCTCTTTTCCTAGACTCTTTCAAAAAAAACAAAAGCTGTTTGCAGCACTACAAAAAATGTTTAAGATGATGACCATCGTTTTTTTCCCTCTCAAATCAGAGGGTGTCTCTTGTACTTGAGATTCCTCGCAACCCTTTTCCTCTCTTGTTAAGGAAACCAATCTCCATTCATAATCTCCCTTTCTTAGTTTGTGGGTTATATACTATGGGGTCTCGTGTTGTGTGGTTAATGGGTTTCTGGTTCTTTTCGTTTTTATCTCGATACGCAGGGAATAGAAGGAGAGAAAATGATGGAAGAGAATTGTAGATATGGGCAGAAGAAGAAAAGGAAAGAGTTTTTTGAGGATAATAGATTGATTGAAACTGTCTTTTCTTGGAGCCTTGAAGACATCCTCAATGGAGACTTGTACAAGAATCAGGTTTTTTGTTTCTTCTTCCTTAAATTAAAGTTCATTCAATGTTGTTGCTCTTGCCCCGCCCTTTTTAGGTTCATCTTTTTTAGAATCTTTTGGAGCTTTTCCGTTATATTCTTTAACATAATGCACAAATTGGTTACAGAGTATATAATATCCGGTCTTTTGCTTAGTGGGTTTTGGGTTGGTTTGCTCTTATGGGCCTAGACCCAGTTCAGTTGATTTTTAATTGTTTCTATATATTTGTAAGTTTTGCTCTTAGTGCCCCTGCAACTGTCTGTAGTCCAACTGGATCACTAATTTCCGGGTTCCCAATGTTGATTCATTGACTTGTTGTGCATGGTGTGTTATTCCATCTGACTTAATTGTCCTCTTGTGACTGAAATCTTAGTTTGGCAGAGTTTATGATGTGTAATAAATATCAGCTAGTCCACAAAATATGACATATATTTGTTGCTAATTTAGGAGGGATTTTTGTTCAAATTTTTTATGACTTGGCTTCATTTTTAGTTTAGGTTGTTTATTGTTTGACTTACAAAGCATGAACATTGAATTGTCACGTGATATGAGTGGCAAGTCAATGCATTGCTAAGAAAATTACAAATTGAGAAGTGTTGTATGCCGTTTTTGTAAGATGTGTCATCTATATGTTTGTTTGTTTGTGTTCTTTGAAGTGTTTGTGCTATATAGAGCCAGACATATAATCTTTATTTCTATGTGTCAAACATACTTCTTTGTTGCTCTTATTTGCATTAGGAGGCATTGTTGATCAAACCTTTTGGACTTGTTATGACAAAAAACATATTGGTACCATGAAAGGTATTTTAGTGAGTCTTCTGAGAATTTATTTGCTAATGAAAAGTCTAGTGTTCTGACTTATTTTGCCTTCATGAACTGTATTCGTGGTACAAGATATAGCCATTAGTCTGTAATATCCCTATTTGTTGTTGATACCAGAATTTGTGTTGTTCTTTTAAAGTGTACTATAAAGTTCTATAATGTTCTTCACGGTAATCTACATTGAAATGGGGATAACAAGAGGCAATACGATAACAAAAATTGCTCATAGATGATGTATTATTTCATTAGTTCCATTGAAGGTGGTGATTATTCAGCTCTGATAGCAAACTGAAGGTTATTGGGTAGTGGGCTCAACTTGTTTGTAAAGAATATGGTTATTATTTGGTAGGATGCATATAATTTCTCTTGTTTTTCTTTTTCATCAATAAATTCTTTATTCATCCAAAAAAGTGAGAGGAGAATCAGTAAATGGTGCTTCATGTATGGTTAAGGAGGGAGGAGTCTACCTTTTGGGTGTGATGTGCTAATTAGACATGGGGATTGTTTTGTAAGGTTTGATTAATGTGATATGTAGTGATACCATCTATTGATATATGCATGTTAGGCCAAGCAATGTAAAATTATCTGTTCGTGCTTCTTAATTTTTTATTTTTTTTCTTCTGCTGTGTTGTATTTTCTTTTGCTTTTGTGGAACATTTTGTCAAACACTTGCAAATGGAGTTAATGCCCCATTCAATCCCTCACATCCTGGGTATTTTATGTAGATTGCATTGTTAGTGTGCTTGTTAACATTTTGAAACAATTGCAATGTAAACTTAATTGCCAATGTATTAAGGTTTGTTAAATATAAAGTTGCTCACTTTTCCTATTTTTCATATGACAAATAATTACTTTTAATTGATCTATACTTAATGTGCTTCTGATTAATTTGTTATGCGGCATGAGATTTACCAGAAATTATTTGAATAACATGGTTTGAAGTTTCCATCTACCATTTGATGTGCATTGTAAATTACTAATGCATATAAATTGGGTTTGCTTGCTTTTGCTTCAAATGTTTTAACATTTGTCCAAATGTTTTAACATTTGTCCAAATGTTTTAACATTTGCATAACTGCATACATTTGTATGCAAAAAGCGCTGACAAGAGTACATACAACCTGTTACTTACTTTTCTATTGATGCATAAGGAGATGTATATGGTATTCTATTTAATTTTCAAGATTTTCACTTGGTGACACTATTTCACCAATCGAGTCACAGGTATCTAAAAAATTTTTCATTTGTCAGCAAGAGTTCTCTTGATGCTTTACTTTTGGTGTTTTCTCCTCCTCACACCCTCATCTCTCTATCTAATATATATTAACCTCTTCGTAGATAGAAAAGATTCCAGAGTCATTTCTAACAATGAAGCAGTACTTTGGGTCCTACATCTATCCTTTACTTGAAGAAACACGATCTGAGATATCTTCGAGTTTGGAGGCTCTATCTGGAGCACCATATGCTGAACTGACTTCTTTTGATGAGTGCAAGCCATATGCGAAATGTTTGTATGATGCTAAGACTGATTACTGGAGAAATAGATTCTGTGATCGTGGGAAGCAGCCTTACAGTACGCGACCAGGAGATATACGGGTTCTTTCAGATGTTAAACCTAATGATATCTCTGATTTGAATCGGTTTGGGAGGATGTGGACTTTTGCCGCTGTGACCAAAATTTCAGACGATTATAATGATGATGTTACAACTTCTTGTTTCAAAGTTAAAGTACCGAAGGACTTTCAAGTTGCAAAGGAGCAAATTTCACTGTTTGTTGTTTTCTTGATGAATATAACAACAAACAAAAGGATATGGAATTCACTTCATGAATCTGGAAATCCAAGAATTATAAAGGAAGTTCTATGTGCTGATGATCTGGTAAGTTATGTCATTGCATTGAGTGTTTGAATGAATTTTATCTATATGTTATTCACCGGCATGAAAATTTCCTTTAGGCAAATTGCTGTTCTACTGGTATGAATATGTTTATGTATAAAGCTGAGGATTCTTCATCAGTGACAACAATGAAATTTTTTTACATGTGTGCATTCTGCGTTGTGTTTTATGTGAGGGAGACATCTTTATTGCATTCCTTTCCCTCCTCCTGTTTGGCAAATATCGTTTTGGTTTTCATCTTCGGTATTTTACTTCTTCCTACACTTGTCTCGGTATTTTACTTCTGTTTTCACTTGGGGTTCTAGTATCCTAAAATTTGAAGGATGAGCTATGTTAGCCTGTTGCTTACTGACTCGATGTGCATGAGAGCTGTACTTATGTTTTCAGTGACATTGATTGTCTGATGAGATGATCCCTAATGCATCTATCTTAGAGTCTCCACATTGCAGCTCTTGGACTTTGAACACCTTTTTTCGCTCCCATAAGACCTACAATAATAATTGAAAGACAAGTTGTTTAAGAGATCAGAAGGTCTCATTACTTGAATTTTAAGAGTTGCCAAAGTTTAGCCAGCCACACTTTTTTTTTTATGTGTATTCTTAGACCATGACACTGTTATTTCTGTATGATGGGTTTAGGGTTGAATTAGAAATTGAACAACTTGGATTTCGGGCCATGATGCTTCTTTCAATATTGTATTAGTTGCTATTCGTATGCATCCTTAACCTTATCCCTCTGCATCATGGGCAGAGCAAACAACACTATGTTTCACATTTAGGTAGAGAATGATTTGCACTCATGGTTGGCATAGGGTTGTGTACAATCTATAAAAGTAAATAAATAAATAAATTTATATATAATATATATATATATATATATATATTAGTAATTATGCTATCTATGCATATATATTCTGTTTCTAAAAAAATTGGTTTCTCCCTTTTCTCTATGTGGATTCTGAGGTCCTATCCACAATGAATGTGAATTTCTGATCTGTAGTGTACTGAATTAGCAGGCATACATTTTACGTTTATGAACTAGTGCATATGCTAGTGACACCAAATGAATTTGTTGAGATTATTTGACTGGTCATAGGTTGAAGAAGGATGCAATCTCTGTTCTGTACCAAATATGGGGGTTAGGGAGAGAAATTTGCAGAGCTTGTTACAAGTTCTTAATGAATCCCAAACAAAGGCAGTTTCAGCTTCTCTTCGTAAGATACAGTGTCGCCACAAATCTTTTGTGGAACTTATATGGGGTCCACCAGGCACGGGAAAGACCAAAACTACAAGTGTCCTGCTTCTTTTGCTTTTGAAGATGAACTGCAGGACACTTGCTTGTGCCCCAACTAATGTGGCTGTTACTGAAGTTGCATCTCGTGTTTCAAGTTTATTGAAAGATTCTTTCAGAAAAGATTTTGGAAAGGATAGTCCAATTTGTCCATTGGGAGATATTCTCTTGTTTGGGAGGATGGATAGAATGAAAATAGATTTGGAAACTGAAGAAATATTTCTTGATTATCGTGTTGAGAAGCTCATTGAATGCTTTGGTCCATTAACTGGGTGGAGGCATTGTTTTACAGCCATGATTGATTTCCTTGAAAATTGTGTTTCTAATTATGAGATCTATGTGGATAATGAAAAAACTAGAAGGGTACATTTGGATCGTGCCACTAAGACACAGCTCCAGAAGGTGGAGTTCAAATCATTTCTTGAGTTTGCTAGGCACCGTCTCAGATCTACTGCATTGCCCCTTAAAAAATGTCTCATAACATTCTGTACTCATATTCCCAAGAGCTATATTTTAGAGCATAATTTCCACAACATGATGTTGCTCATTGAAGAACTTCATTCTTTTGAGATATTGTTGTGTCAAGATGGTATCCAATCCCAAGAAATTCAGAAGCTGTTTTCATGCCCAGAAGTAAACATGGATTCTTCTCAGAAATTTTCAGATTCCTCAGCCATGTTAAGTAAGCAGAGAAGTAGATGTATTGGCATTCTTAAAGCTGTTTGTCTTTCTCTTAATGAGCTTCAACTTCCCAGTGCCATGGACAAAAGTTTAATCAGCGAATTCTGTTTCCGTATTGCAACTTTGATATTCTGCACTGCTTCGAGTTCATATAAATTGCATTCGGTGGAAATGGAGCCACTGACGTTGTTGGTCATTGACGAGTCAGCACAGTTGAAAGAGTGTGAATCTACCATTCCCCTTAGACTGCCTGGCTTAAGGCATGCAATTCTCATTGGAGATGAGTGCCAGCTACCAGCAATGGTCAATAGCACTGTGAGTTAAATGTTTCTTTCTTGCATACCAGTGGTGAAGAATACATGTTTACTAATGTAATCTTCTTGTACACTTCTGTTCATGAAAATTGTCTATCCTTTTAGGTTTGTGAAGAAGCTTGCTTCGGAAGAAGTCTGTTCAAAAGGTTGAGCTTGCTGGGTCATTCCAAGCACATTCTTAACGTTCAATACAGAATGCACCCGTCAATTAGTTCCTTTCCAAACCATAAATTCTATAAAGGCTTGATAAGTGATGCGGCATGCGTTAAGTCCAGAAATTGGAAGATAGATTATCTTCCAGGGCCCATGTTTGGTCCCTACTCTTTTGTAAATGTTTCTGGTGGAAGGGAAGAAACCGATGATATCGGACATAGCAAGAGAAATCTGGTTGAAGTTGCTGTCACGATGAAAATACTTGAGGATCTTTATAAAGGTAGAATGAGTACTTCTTATTCTAGTTTCTGTTTTATGTTGCCGAATCTAATCAAAAGTTCACTGATTTGGGACTATGGAAACTCGACTAAATTGGCCAAATATGTCATTAGTAATTGCCCAAGTATCATGGGGAAACCATTAATAGAATTGATAACTGAATTTTCCTTGCCCTACACCCAAGTTGTTATGTATTCATCCTAATCAATACCAAGGGTTAACAGATATATGGACAAAGGTTCACTAAGAAAAGAAGTTTAGTTAGGTCCCTTCAATCACAAATTGTACTTATAATTTGCTTTTCCTTCCCGTATGATTTTGAGCTAGTTTTAGTTATTTTAGAATATAAAAATCACATATTCTTTAATGTACATTTTGTGGTTGAGGCTAAAATTTTTCTTACGGTTCCACTCCCTGTTGTTGAGAAAATATTGACATTCCTGTGCAAAATAATTGTAGTAAAACATGAATCAAAAAGTTGAACATGAGTTAAAAAAAATGTGAGGGAGATATGAGAAAAATAAGTGAATATAAAAATTGTTATTTGGTAGTTATCTAATAAAAGTTGCTTGAATTGATAGTTATTAAACAAAAACTAAAATATAAATTTTTTAATAATTTTTTCATAAAATTTTCTAGTGGAATATTTTGAAAATGTTAATTTGTGAAATGGTTCTGAACCCTCAATGGTGTGTTTGCTTTATCTGTTGTAGAGGTGGTAATAATAATTATTAGTAGTATTTATAATTTGGCCTATTTACATATTGCCATCTTATTGTTTGAGACTCATAACAATTTGTTGTTAATTAATTAACAATTTTTCTCATGTAAACTATGAGAAAATGCTAAAAATTTCATTTTAAATTTCATTTTATTTTTTTGATTAATGCAATACTTTCCCAATTTGATTTCTAG
The DNA here is from genome assembly GCA_037126225.1 of Dillenia turbinata. NCBI lineage: Eukaryota > Viridiplantae > Streptophyta > Magnoliopsida > Dilleniales > Dilleniaceae > Dillenia > Dillenia turbinata. The sequence continues at coordinate 25,271,324 of JBAMMX010000012.1, forward strand.
TTTGATAATTTTTAGTATAAGTAAAAGTGAAGTGAATTATCAAGTTATGATTCAAATCAGGTGAACGTTGATCTAATCAATATATTTAAGGTATAAATTGGAGTTTATAGAGTTTTCACATGATTTGTGTATATTAATTTTGTCAGCTAAGTTAATTTATGGTAAGTGTTATGTGCTATTAGCGATAAACCACGTTGTAGCTAATTGTCAAATTGTGCAAATAGACCAAATCACACCCTTGTTTTGTTTATTCTTATTGTTATTATTGTCGTCATTATTTTGATAGAATAACCGACTTATCTTGGTTTGAAAAAATGATTTTAGAGCAAGATTTTAGTTGCAAAGATATCCCTAATAGTCTAATACATTCCCTGTCCTGGATGGTTCAGAAGTGCCTTTCTTTTAGTTTTCCGTGCCGAGGGGACGATGTAGTGAAGCCTTTTCTCCCCTTTGTTTTGCTTCTTAACATTACCACTTTGACATACTGTTACGGATACGACCTTTGGGCTCTCCTAATCTTTCCAAATCTAGTTTCTATTTTGTTCTAAAAGTTGTCCTCTATTGACTCAAATTTGTGCTTACTATTACTACCATTTTCTGCAATCTGTACTTAGGTCAAATTCATCTTAGCCACTGAAGGTGGCTTCTTACCGATCCTTCAGCAAAATCATGTGTTTCGAACCATGTTAGCATCTATTCATCTGCTTAAATAAGGTTTCTAAAACTGATTATAAAGTTCTAACTAAAATTTTTAAGGTTTAATGCATAGTAGATATTAATGAACGTGAAATTTTGAATACAAGCTCTTTGGTTTTTCAAATAATTATGTGACATGTTTGGTTGTTTTTCTAAACAGCATGGAGTGGCTCCAAGAAGTTTTCTGTTGGAATAATATCCCCCTATTATGCTCAGGTTGTTGCTATACTAGATAAAGTTGGTAAAGAATATGAGCACTGTGCTAACTTCTCAGTGAAGGTAAAATCCATTGATGGGTTCCAAGGTGGTGAAGAGGACATAATTATAATATCTACTGTCAGATCTAATTGCCGTGGATCAGTAGGATTTTTGTCCAGTCCACAGAGAACAAATGTAGCATTAACCAGGGCCAGGTACGAGTCACAATTGTATTATTTCCATACTCATCTTTCTCTTATACTTATTTTGTCAACTTGAATGTAATCACTACTTAGTATAGTTACTTCTTTGATGCCCTCCCTTGCTAGACACAGTCTCTGGATTGTTGGAAATGCAAAAACTCTAGCCGAAAGCGACTCAGTGTGGCAGGAATTAATCCTTGATGCCAAGAATCGACAGTGTTACTTTAGCGCAGATGAAGAAGAGGGTCTAGCCAAAGCAATTTTAGAGGTTAAGCAACAGCTGGATCAATTTGATGATTTGCTCAACGCTGATAGTGTGCTTTTCAAAGGAGCTCGATGGAAGGTATTTATCTTTTAATTTTAAAATGAAATCTGTTTAATCTTTTAATATTTATTTATTTATTCATTTCTTTTTATAGCCTTTAATGGTATGAAGACATCTCATTCTCCTTCTCTCTTCTTCTTATTATGTTTCTTGGATATGTGTGTTCAGGTTATTTTCGATCAGAACTTTAGGAAGTCATTTGGAAAGCTGAAGTCAGTCCACTTGAAGAAGGCAGCAATAAACCTAATTTCGAGGCTTTCTGGTGGCTGGCGACCAAAGAAGATTGTTGAGATTGTTTGTGGAAGTTCCTCACAGATTGTTAAACAGTTTAAGGTTGGAGGTCTGTTTGTCATATGTACAATTGACTTGGAAAAGTACATGCAGGTCCTGAAATTTTGGGATATATTGCCCTTAGAAGATGTCCCAAAGCTTATCAAACGTCTTGATAGCATCTATTCAATGTACACTGATGAGTTTCTCAATCGTTGCAAGGCGAAATGTTTTGACATGTATGTCCATCTTTTTGCATAGTCTCGAAATGTATTATTTCTTTGTTTTGAAAACAGTTGATATTCTTATTGATCTTCTTTTATTCTGTTTGAAACTAGGGATTTGGAAGTCCCTATGAATTGGGCAGCATGTTCTGAAGTTATGCAATACAAAAAAGTTAATGACGGGGAATCTGGGAGCAATTTGAATGCTGATACCCTAGATGGAGGAATTTTTGTTGAGAACGCAAAGGTGAGTGAAAGTTTATTGCTGGTGAAATTCTACTCGCTGTCATCAGGTGTTGTGAGCCACTTGCCATCTGACCGTGATGGAAGGGAATTGGATCTGCCATTTGAATTAACTGAGCAGCAACGGGACATCATTATTTTCCCTCAGAGTTCCTTTATTTTAGGCCGATCTGGTACAGGAAAAACTACTGTCTTGACAATGAAATTGTTTCAAAAGGAGCAGCAATACCAGTTTGCATTAGAAGGATTTTATAATGAAGATAGCAACATCAGTTTGAACAATAGCCTGCGGGATGAGGAGAATGACAAACAGATGCCCATACTACGGCAGATATTGGTGACTCTGAGTCCTAAGCAGTGTTATGCCATCAAGCAGCATCTTTCTCAGTTGAAAAGGTGAGTGCAAATTGATGTAATGGCATCTCTGTACCTGTGTTTTACAAGTCTGCTTAGGCTATAATATAAGATCGCTGTCTGGTAGTACCGATCAATTTATATGGCCTCTGTCTTGAGTTCATTTGGCTAGCATAAGGTAGACTATAACTCTCATCTTCAAATATTCAAGGTGCAACGAAACTCTGAAATCCATAATTGAGATTTTTTTTTTTTTGGGGGGGGGGGTTTCTTTTCAACCAAATATTGCTTGCTTCCATAGAGTAATTTCTACCCAAGTAGTTCAAAGATATATCACTAGACTAGTCATCCTTTGGTTTGATTCCTGACAGTTCTCGTTCCAAATTTTCACTTTATCATCTGCCTTTCTTTGCAACCAAAATGCAATGCAGACCTTTGTTAGTGCAACATAAGCGAAGTTACACAAACTGAAAGAAAGATAAGATGCAATAATAAATTTGACATATTTAACTTTTCTTATGTACAATTAACTAGCTTTGTAGTCTCGGAAGTTTGAAGCATGATATGGATTTAGGGATGCATCAAATTTCCAAAAATTAGAGAATATAGATTCAAGATATTATATAAATGTATATAAATTTTTAATAATAATATTTTATACGTAAAATAGTTTTATATTTTAAAATTTAAAAATCTCAAACCTTGTAATAAGGAAGCATGGATAGATTGATCATGCATGGATGCAATGATAGGATAATTTTTCCAATGCTAGGGGCTTTCAACTTTAATTTTATGAAATGAATGCATTTATATCGATAAAATTTTCTATTATTATGTTTTCTTCATAGATAAATTTGGTTTAGAAAATTAGAAACTTGAATATTCAAAAGTGGGTATAAATGAGATATAGCAATTTGGTATAACAATTGTGGTTTCCTCATTCACGTATTGCCTAGTCTCATAATATATATATAAATAAATGAAGTCTTATTAGTAAATGTTAGTGTTGCAATAAAGTTCACGTAGGCGTGAATATAAAATGTAGCAAGTATATCTATGAAGTATCAGATGAGTATTTAGGATTAAAAAAATTAAAAATTGATACACTAGGTGAAGTATCCCACACATATCACACCAGTATCCATGGAGTACTGTGTCCTACGTATCTGATATGCACTTGACTTCCATTTTTAGTATCCATGCCTCCTCGATTCTGGTATATTTGGTATTCTATACATTCTCTTTGGTGAACTTATGAATGATGATTCTCTTTGTATAATGAGTGAACTGAGTTGCATTCTGTTGTGCTATAATAAACATGGCATTTGATGCTCTATCATGTTCATATATTACTTGATTTATTTAGTTAACTTCAAGATTTGTCAAAGAATTTTCTTACTATTTGTAATTTGATTTTAGTTCACTTGCTTGATATATTGATTTGTCCAATAACTTTTTGGACATAACTTGTTTGAGTTTGATATTCTATCACTTCTATCCTAACTTTCTGTATTTGATGACAGAAGAACCTGATTATAGGTTTTGCATGTTGTTAAGAAATAAATATTTAGTAAATTTATAGATATGTAGGATTTACATTGTTAATATCATTTGGTCAACTTTTTTGATATTTAAAACCAAGTAAAAGTATTGTGAATTTTCAAAATTTCTTAATTTTTTGAGGATGAAGATCAAGGGTGCGTGATTGCAGTAACAATCTCTAACATTTTTCATCTGGTCAAGTTACTGATGCAGGGTTATTGACAGGGGCGATTAGTTCTTCCATGATTGTTTCTCGGTTCTTTTTTGTTTTTTCTTTAGAAATCATACATCTTAAATGTAATAATTAGCTTATGTCCATCCCTATCTGCATTCGGAATATCAGATTCTAACTTTTCTGTGTTACATGTATAGCTTTGCTTGTGGTGAAAAATCTTCTAGGGAAAGCAGCTGTATTGATATGGGTGACATTGATGACAGTGATGAATTCAATGATATCCCTGATTCTTTTGTTGGTGTTTCGCCCACTTTATATCCTCTTGTGATAACCTTTCACAAGTTCTTGATGATGCTTGATGGAACAATTGGGATTTCATACTTTGAGAGGTTTCATGATTTGAGGGAACATTACCTAGCTAGTATTGGAAGTTCTCATTCTGTTGCCTTGCAATCACTCATTAGACGGAAGGAGGTTAACTTCAACAAATTTAGTTCAAACTACTGGCCTCACTTCAATGCCAAACTTACCAAGAAATTTGATCCATCCATTGTATTTACTGAGATTATTTCTCATATTAAAGGTGGCTTGCAAGCAGGAGAGGCCCGTGATGGCAAGTTGAGTCGAAAACATTATGTTCAGCTCTCCGAGGATCGAGTGTCCACTTTAAGCGGGAAGAAAAGAGAGATGATTTATGATATTTTTGAAGATTATGAAAAGAAAAAAATGGATAATTGTGAATTTGATTTAGCTGACTTAGTGATTGATCTTCACCATCGACTTAAGCATGGGAGATATGAAGGTGATATGGTGGATTTTGTGTATATTGACGACGTGCAGGATCTTACAATGCAACAAATAGCGCTTTTCAAATATGTCTGCCGAAATGTCGAGGAGGGCTATGTGTTCTCTGGTGACACAGCACAGACAATTGCTAAGGGCGTTGATTTTAGATTCCAAGATATACGGGGTTTATTCTACAAAGAGTTCATACTAGGGTCAAAAAGTGATGGGTTGTCGGGGAAAAAAGGGAAAGGAATGATGTCAGACATTTTTCATTTAAGCCAGAATTTTCGTACCCATTCTGGTATTCTCAACTTAGCACAGAGTGTTATTGAACTTATCTACCACTTCTTTCCCTTATCTATTGATATTTTGAGCCTCGAGAGAAGTCGTATATATGGGGAGGCCCCAGTTGTCTTTGAATCTGGCAAAGATGATAATGCAATCATAACCATTTTTGGGAAAGGTGGAAGTACCAAATCGAACATGGTGGGTTTCGGGGCAGAGCAGGTCATTTTAGTTAGGGATGATTATGCTCGGAGGGCGATTTCTAACTACGTGGGAAAGCAAGCACTAGTTCTCACGATACTGGAATGCAAGGGATTAGAATTTCAGGTGAATAGGCCATTCTGAATGTCGACCCACCTAACTATTTTCCTCTCATCTTTTTGACTTTGTTCTTTAATTTTTGAACTTGCATTGCATCCCTATGACTCACATTGTGCTATCTTGTAGGATGTATTGCTGTACAATTTTTTTAGCTCATCACCTCTGAAGAGTCGATGGAGAGTAATTTATGAGTATAAGAAGGAACAAGGTTTTCTGGAGTTCAATTCTCCTGGGTCCTTTCCAGTTTTTGACCAGGCCAAAGACAATATCTTATGCTCTGAACTCAAGCAATTGTATGTGGCTATCACTCGTACCAGACAAAGGTTATGGATATGTGAGAACACGGAGGAGCTCTCTAAGCCCATGTTTGATTACTGGAAAAAATTGGGTCTTGTCCAAGTTAGGCAACTAGACTATTCACTTGCACAGGAAATGCAGGTTGCAAGCAGTCGAGAAGAATGGAAGTTGCTGGGCATGAAGGCATCTTAAATCTTCTTTTTCTCTATGTTTTAAATTCTTTTCCTCTAGCGGAAGCTGCGCCTTCTTAATATGCTTTCGATGTAATACCAAAAATTCGATATTTGAAATGTTCTATAAAATATCTTAGTAATTATAAAAGAAAATATTAAATTTTATTGATTTTTGATTTTGGGTATTACATTGAAATTTTGGGTATATATAAAATGTTGTGTCCACGATTCGTAGTGAATCTCATCTCTACGAAATTTAAAATTTAATGAAAAGTGAATAAAAATATATATTAATGTTTATTTATTTATTTATTAATATATGTATATTTAAAATATAAAAAAAAAAAAAGAGAGAGGAGAGAGGCAACGTTTTACCCCGAAACGCCGCGTCTCCCACCCAATTCGATTAGGACTAAAAGCCATAATCTCTCTCACTCTCTACCTCTCTCCCGATTCTCATACTCTCTCTGTCTCTCGCTCGAATCTCTCTCTTTCGCCTCTCTCAACCACCGCCTAGTTGATTGTCACGCCACGATCCTCAGATCGACCACGTAACAACCGTCGCGTTATCTCGGTACATAACCAGAACCTCCCCATATATCGGGACTCCACAAGACTACAAATCAGTAGAGCAATTCGACCAATACCCAAATCTATCAGAAATAGGAAAAAATCATATAATAATACACATGCAAAGGATCCATCCGGTTCATCCTGTACACATGAGCATACGTCGGCACACATTTGGGAAGGGAGTTCCTGTACATGCACGCATACATAATTGGTCATCCCAGTCATTCTAGAATTCTTAGTACAAATAAAGCATTCAAAATAAAAGAAATCCCAAATCATAGTCGTAGGATTTTACTAATACTTGTCTAAAGAAAACAAGCCAGCATCAGTAAAGTCCTAACGGTATGAGATGTACAGTGTAATACCGAAAATCCAATGTCAGATATTTTGTAAACATTTTTATAATAAAATAGAAAAAATTTTAAATTTATATTGATTTTCAATTTTTGGGTATTAAATTTAAATTTTTGATATATTTTAAGATGTCGTATTCGCGAATCGTAATAAACCTCATTTTTATGAAATTTATATTATGGTGAAATGTGGGTGTGAAAATATATAATGCATATATAAATAAACAATTTATTTATTTATAAATTTATTTATAAAAAAAAAGAGAGAGAGAGAAGACACTGCGTTTTGGCCCAAAACGCAGCACCTTCCCCCCAAATTACAAATTAGGGCAAGAAGCCCTAATTCTCTCTTCTCCCTCTCTTCGTCTCTCCCGTCTCTCTCTCTCTCTCCCTCTCGCGATTCTCTTTCGCCTCCCTCTCCCTCCGCCACTGTCTTCCACCGTCGCCACTGCACTCGGCCGCCACCCTCGTTCTGTCTCTCTCTCATCTCTGTTTCTCTATCTCTTTCTACCTCACTCTCTGTTTCCCTCTATCTGTTCTTTCTCTCTTCCCTTCGTTCTCTCGCTGTCTCTCTCTGTTCTCTCTCTTTCTCCCACGATCTCTCTCTGTTTCACACTCTCCCTTTCTCTCTCTCTCTCTATTCCCTCCTCTTCCCTTTTCTCGCGCGAACAGAGAGCTCTCTCTCTGTTTCTCTCCTTTCTTCCGCGCACAATAGCTCGCAGAGCTCACTCTCTCACTCGTTTGCGCACTGCTCTCTGCCCTCTACCGAGAGCCTTGCTACAACCCACCATCAGGCCTCGGAGAACCCTAGGCCGCGGGACTGCGAATCCTTCTCTGCATAGGTAAGAATAGATTTTTGATTTTTAGTTATAGGGTTTTGATTTTTCTAGGTGATTGAACTAAATTACTGAACTTTGTTTCGTATTGGAAGCATTGTAGGTCCCGAAATGAGTTGAATAGTGTACAGAAGCTGGATCAGTGAACTATGAAAACCCTAGGTGAGGGATTTCTGATCTATTTAATTAATTGAATGAATTTAGGATAAATTTAGGATAAGATGTTTAGAATATATGTTCGTTTGGAATGTGATGCAATTTCTGAAATTCTATGTCTGAATGTTAAGGTTAAGTCTAGTGACTGATATGAAGGGAGCATGTTAGAGGATGAAAAGTTCATGTTTGGTGGATTAGAATAGTTTTCTTTAGAGTTAATTTGAAATATGCATGAAAAGTATTATAAATATGTAAATTCGAAGAAAATTGGACAAAAATTGGAAATATTGGGAATTAAAGTTCATTGGCGAGATAAATGATCTTAAGATGATGAAATGAGAATTTAGAAATTGTGGATGTACAATTAAGGGTATATTAAGTTAGGAAAATATGAAAAACCCCTTTTATGGGATTTTATTTGTTAATAAATTACGATATTTGATTAGGTTAATCTTTTGGGGGGCTCGAAGGGAATCAATTCGAATTTGATTGATAAATAGAGATTGAATACCCTCTCTAGAGGTAAGTGGATGGTTCATTGTATTCATGAATGAGTAACATGTTTTAAAATCGTTTTATAAATGATTTTGAAAGATTTTTATATGTGTTATATAAATTGTTTTGTGACTGTGGGCTGTCTGAACTAGATTGTGAGGTACGAATGCATCCATTGTGTTTAATAATGCTTCTGTGCCATATGTTATTTGATATTGCTCTATGAATTGTTTTGGCATGAGATTATTGATTATTTGTTGGAAATTATGACACATTGTTTGTGAAATGGATTGATTGAGAAATGAATGATGCTGGATTATTAATGACTATAGTCATTCCTCCCACAGAGCGACCCGATGGGGTGGCGTGGTTGAGGGTTGGATTATATTTAGCGAGAGAGATAGACGTGTCTCCCTCTACTGTAGGTCAGGCTATATCTGGATGCACCCCGGTGAGACACGACCCAACGCCAAGGAAGGGGGTATGTTTTGAAATATTGGATGGAAAAACCCTTGGCGGGCTCTCGTCTGGGTTCAGCCAAACCCAAAATGGGAGTGTTTTCGATGGGACCCTAGGATTTTTTTAAAAGATGATCAATGTTGATGCATGTTTGTAAATTGTGATTTATTGAAATGTTTTTATGTATATGAAGTGATGTTTATGAGATATGATTTGACTGCCCCACATTCACCCCTTGTTTATAAACACAATCACACCATTGCACTCCACTCACTGAGTATTCCCCAATACTCACCTCTCTCTCCATATTTTTCAGAGGATTCTTAGTTCGAGGATTGGATGTCAGAGCTTGCGAAATATTTTTGCGGATTGTATAGGTATTTGGCAAATACAAGACTTTTGGAGATTCATAGTTCTCAAAACCATGGAGAGGGAAGTCTGTACATCCCATGCCGTGTGGATTTTATTGATACTGGCTGAGTTTTTGACAAGTATTGGTAAAATCTGACGATTTTTGATTTGTGCTTTATTATTTTGATTGATCTATTTTTGGAAAACTGTTTTATCTGTACCGGGACATTTGGATTGTAAATTTTTAACTTCGTTACTTTCTTTTTGATTTGTGAAGTTCTGTACATCTCATATCGTTGGGATTATACTAATGTTAGCTTGATTGCTTCAGGCAAGTATTAGTAAAATCATACGGCTATGATTTGAGATTTCTTGTATTTTAAATGCTTTACTTGTATTGGTTGGCTGGGATGGCTACATCGCATGCGTACATGTACAGGAGCCCCTTCCTCGATTGTGTGCTGATGCATGCTTGTGTGTATAGGGAATGGACCAGAGGAGTCCTTTACATGTGTATTGTTACATGCTTTCCATATTTGTGATGAATTGTATACTGGAGATCTGGATATTCAGGAATGTAGCCTTGTGAAGTCCTGATGTACGGGGAGGTTCTGCCCGTGTATCGAGACCACGTGGCGGTTGTTGCGTGCTCGATCCGAGGATCGGGGCGTGACATACAGAACTTCATTAAATCGAAAAAAATTATCAAAATTCGGCATTACTATCCAAATGTCCCAGTAAAATAACAAGTCTTTAGAAAAATAAAATTTAAACAAAAATGAACAAGTTCCAATATAAACAATGTAGCGATTCCACCAATACAAGCTCCTATATACGGAACAAGTATCGATTAAATCCATATAAAAAATTATACAAATTTTCCCTTTCCATAGATTTGAAATCACATCAAAATAAACCCTACATTGCTTGAATACCTACGAGTCAGTAGGATAATCTTTCACAAGCCCCAATCGCTGTCACACAGACCTAAGCTTCCTCTGAAAGATGTAAAAGAGATGGGTGAATATTGGGAAATATTCAGTGAGTGAAGCACAATGGTGTTGTGACAATAATGAGGGGTGAATGTGGGGTAGTCAAAGCATAATTCATAAACAACATTTGCATATACGAAATGATTTTAGTAAATCAAGATAATTCAGCAAACATTGCAACCATACAATATATTTTTGCCGAAAATCATGGGGTTCTTCTATGAAAACACTCCCGTACCAGATTTGGCCAATCCTGGACGAAAGTCCGCCAAGGGTTTTTCAATCCAATGTTTCAAAACATACCCCATTCCTTGGTGTTGAATCATGCCTTACTGGGGGTACGTCCAGATATAGCTCGACATACAATAAAGAGAGTCACATCTGTCTCCCTTGCTAATCTAATCCAACCCTCAACCACGTCACCCCTTGGGTCGCTCCGTGGGGGGAATGACTATAGCCATTTTCACTGCACCTCCTTTTCACAATCATTCAAATTTTTAATCAATGTGCCAAAATTCCATTAACAATTGCCAAACCACAATTTAACATTTATAAATCAAATATATCACATGACACATTTACAATTATAAACACAATGGATGCATATTAAGCACAAATTCACATTTCAGACTTCCCAGAATCAAAAATCAATTCAATAATCATGTGAAAAATTATTCAAAATTATTTGTAAAGAAACTTCAAATAATTTTCTCATTAAAACCACAATAGACCATTCACTCACCTATTAGGAGGGTGATCACTCTCAAAACCAAAATTAGATCCAATGAAGTCCTTTTTTAAGCTCCAATCGTTTTGCCTAACCAATAATTCAAAGTTTCACTTCAAACTCTTAGGAAAGCTATTCTAATCAATCCAACAAATTTCTAATTTCATCTAACACGTTTCTTTCGCATTAATCAACCTAAATTCATATAAAATTTAGACTTAACCCTAGAAATCATATATCAAATTTCAGAAAAATCCATTCTCTTCAAATTTCACACATTTTCAGAACATTTACAAAGTTCTCATACTAAATTTAGACTAAACTCATTCAATTAACGAAGGGACTAAAATTTCTCTCACCTAGGGTTTCACAATTTACAACTCTAGCGTCCATGCGCCATTCAATTCAGTTTGGGACCTGTAGTGCTTCTAGATCGAAGTAAAGTTCAGTAATCAGGCTCAATCTCTATGAAAAATCAAAACCCTAGACTAAGAAATCAGAAATCCACCCTTACCTATGTAGGGGAGGAATTGCAGGAACCAGCCTAGGTTTTTCGAAGGTCTGCAGGTCGACGACTGCCGGTATGTGGCTTTAGTGGAGGTCGCAGAAGAGAGGTGCTCGCAGAGAGCACCGCGCGAGCGAACAAGGGAGAGAGGCAGAAGTTGTCGCGCGCGTGAGAGAGAGAGAAAAAGAGAGATGAGCAACCTTGTTCGGCTAGGGTTTGACGATGGTGGTCGGAGGAACCGTGAGGGTGTCGCCGGTAAAAGGTAAAGAGAGGCACGGGAGAGAGAGGAAGAGAGTGAGAGACAGAGAGAATGTTCGAGAAAGTGCAAGAGAGAAAGAGTGAGGGAGAGGAGAATTAGGGTTTTCTAACCCTAATTCCCATTTAAGGGGATGCAACATTTTGGGGCAAAATGTTGCGTCTCCTTGTTGTTGTTATTGTTTTCTTTTTTTTTTTTTTAACACAAATAAATAAATAAATAAAAATGAATAAATAAATAAATATTCATATTTATTTATACCCAAATTATATTAAAACTACATATTTATCAACAATAGGATGAACCACTAATTTTTGCAAACACGGATATTTTAAATATACCAAAAATTTCAATCCAATATCCCAAAATCGAAAATCAATAAAAATTAAAATTTGTTGTTATATTATAGAGACATTAACAAAGTTTCTAACACCGGATTTTCAGTGTTACAACACTTAACCTCCTAAAAACAAATTTCGTCCTCGAAATTTAAAAAAAAATACAATTTATACGTAAAAAAGCTGCGGGTGTTGCTTCCACATTGATTGTTCGGTCTCCCAAGTCTGTTCTTCCACTTGGTTGTTTCTCCACAGTACTTTGACCATAGGAATCTGCTTGTTTCTCAACTGTCTGATCTGTCTATCAATGATTTTCATCGGTTGTAACTTGAATCTCATTCAATTTCATTTGAGGTGCTTCCAATATGTGTCAGGGATCTGGTAAATGCTTCTTCAATATGGAAACGTGAAAAATGTCATGGAGCCTTTACAACTTCGGCGGTAATCCTAACCGGTATGCCACCTGTCCAATCCTTTCAAGAATTTTGAAGGGACTTATATAACGAGTTTTTTAGTTTTCCTCAATTCTAAAACCGGATTACGCCCTTCCAATGAGATATTTTCAAAAACACCATATCTCATTCTTCAAACTCCAAAGGTCTTTTTCTCTTGTTGGCATAGCTCTTTTGTTGATCTTGAGCCGTCTTCATTCTTTCCCGAATCAACTTCACTTTTTCTTTAGTGGCCTATATCATTTCTACACTTTCAATCTTTCTCTCTCCAACCTCGTCCCAACACAATGGGGTACGACACTTCCTTCCGTAAAGAGCTTCATAGGGAGGCATCTCTATGCTAGCTTGATAACTGTTGTTGTAAACAAATTCAACCAACGGAAGATGCCTATCCCAACTGTCTTGAAAATCTATAACACATACCCTAAACATGTCTTCCAATATTTGAATGGTGCGCTCGGATTGCCCATTGGTTTGAGGATGGAAAGCAGTGTTGAATTTTAACTTAGTCCCTAAGGACTCTTATAACTTTGGCCAGAATCTAGAAGTGAACTGAGGATCACGGTCTGATACAATGGACACAGATAATCCGTGAAGCTTTATGATCTCATCAATGTACAACTTTGCCAATCTTTCCAAGGAATAGGTGTTCTGAATCGGCAAGAAATGAGCCGACTTGATGAGACGGTTTACAATCACCCAAATGGCATCGTGACGGCTTGGAGTACGTGGCAATCCCACCACAAAATCCATAGTGATATGTTCCCAGTTCCATTCGGGAATTGGTAGTGGTTAAAATGTTTCTCCCAGTTTCTGATGTTCGGCCTTGATCTGTTGGCATACAAGACACTTCGCCATAAATTCGACTATCTCTCTCTTCATCCCAGTCTACCAATATGATTCTTTGATAGTTCGGTACATTTTGGTACTCCCCGGATGTATAGCATAGGCCGAGGAATGCGCCTCTTCGAGTATAGCCTTCCGGAGATCTTCGTTTTTCGGAATACATATTCGTTTCCGATACAATATAATTCCATCATCCTGAATCCGGAATTCACCGCCTTCCCCTTTCTGGATTTTCTCAACAATGCCCTTCAACTCATCATCGGTAGCCTGAAGCTCCCGAATGCGATCTATCAACGTGGGTCTGATTACAAACTTGGCAAATAAAGCATCTTGATCATTCTTAGCCAACTCGACTCCAAGTGCTCGGAGTCCAACTAAACAAGAGAAGTAAGAACTCCCTTGGAATGCCGTAGATGAGGATTTGCGGCTTAAAGTATAAGCAACAACATTCGCCTTCACGGGATGGTAATCAATCACCAAGTCATAGTTCTTGATCAGCTTAACCACCTTCTTTATCTCAAATTGAGCTCCTTCTGAGTGAGCAAGTATTTGAGACTCTTATGGTCAGTAAAGACCTTGCAAGTAACCCCATACAAATAATGCCACCAAATCTTTAAGGCAAACACAATGACAGCTAGCTTCAAATCATGAGTAGGGTAGTTCACTTCGTGTTTCTTTAGTTGGCGAGAAGTGTAAGCAATCACCCTGTCACCTTGCATCAACACGCACCCTAATCCTTGCTTGCTGGCACACTATATACCACATTATCACCACCGCCACTAGTAGGGAGAGCAAGGATAGGAGCGGGGGTCAACATTCGTTTAAACTCTTCAAAACTACTCTCACACTTTTCGTCCCATTTGAACTTGACTCCCTTCCGAGTTAAATTTGTCATCGGAGCTACTATCTTTGAAAATTCTTCTACGAATCTCCGATAGTACCCTGCTAATCCGAGAAAACTTCTAACCTCAGTGACATTTTTAGGCTGTTCCCACTTCAGAATGATCTCTACCTTCTTTGGATCCACAAAAATCTTATCTTTGGAAACCACATGTCCCAAAAACCTAATCTCTCTTAGCCAAAACTCGTATTTGGTGAACTTGGCATATAACTCCTTCTCCCTAAGAGTTTGTAAAATGATTCGGAGATGTTCGGAATGTTCTTCATTACTCTTGGAATACACCAAAATATCGTCGATGAAGGGTATGACGAATCTATCAAGATAGGGATGGAACACTTGATTCATGAGATCCATGAAGGCTGCAGGAGCATTCGTCAACCCAAAGGACATTACCAGAAATTCATAGTGCCAATACCACGTCCTAAATGCTATTTTGTGAACATCATCACCTTTGATTCTCAGCTGGTGATAACCTAACCGCAAATCTATCTTTGAGAACACACTAGCTCCTTGAAGTTGATCGAAAAGATCATCAATCCTCGGAAGAGGATACTTGTTCTTGATCATTGCCTTATTGAGCAGTCGGTAGTCAATGCATAGCCGGAGGGTTCTGTCATTCTTCTTCACAAACAGAACCGGAGCACCCCAAGGCGAAGTACTCAGCCTAATGAACCCTTTCTCCAACAACTCTTGGAGCTAAATATTCAGTTCTTTCAATTATGCCGGTGCAATTTGATAAGGAGAAATAGAGATTGGTGCTGTGTCGAGAACAAGATCTATAGTGAAATCAAACTCTCAGATCGGTGGGAACCCAGACAACTTTTCCGAAAAGATGTCCGGAAACTCATTCACCATAGGGACATTGCTTCGGAGCTTTCCACCGTAGTATCAATGATGTGAGCTAAGTAAGTTTCGCAGCCCTTATGCACTAACCTCCGTACTTCAAGTACTGAAATCACATAACTCGATAGTACTCGCCGTTCACTAACGAACACAAGTAAGGGATATCCTGGCCTACTGAATTCCACTTCTTTAATGAAACAGTTCACTGAAACTAGGTGAAGATTTAGCCAGTTCATGCCTAAGATAGCATCAAAATCTTTCATATTCAAAGGAATCAAATCCGCTTCAAGGATTGTCTCACCAATTTTCACCTCACAAGACTTATATACCGAATCCCTGATCAAATGCTCTCCCAAGGGTGTGATAACCAACAGTTCTTCATCCAGTGGGACTAAGGGCCAATCAAAATGTCTTGCAAATTCCAAACTCACAAAAGAATTATTTGACCCAGTATTTATGAGTATATGAGCATCGGCATCAAAGATTTTCATCATACCTATAAATATAAACCATCAACAATATCATATCATCACACTTCTTAATTCATAATCACAAACCATCAAATCATAACTATAAACCATATATATCACATCTTCAACTTCTGAACTTAAATTTAAATGAAAATTACCTGTGACTACGTTGGGATTGACTTGGGCCTCTTCATTAGTCATCGCATAGATCCTAGTGGGAGCCCTTGCCTGTGGACGCTGAGGCGGAGCAGCTACTGTGTTGTTCCCCTTTCCTGTCCGTATAGTGACATTTGAAGGTGGGGTAAGAATATTGACTTGGCCGCCCCTAAATCCACTAGGACGGCCTTGGCTTGATTGACTTCCTCGTCTCAATTCTGGACAGACAATGCAGAAATGACCCTCTTTTCCATAGTGGTAGCACTTCATGAGTGCTCGGTAAACCCCAGAATGTAAGTTTCCACAAGTTCTACATTGCTCCTATGTGTTATCCATTGATTTGATCTCCAAGGATGCGCTAGGAGTAGGGTTCTCAAATTGAGGCTTGCGTTGGCTTTGAGGAAGGCCAACCGACCCTGTAACGGATCCGTCACTATAAGAGCCTGTAGTTCTGTTCTTTTTAGAGCTTTGGCCCAGTATGAATCCACCGGACCTCTTCTTTCCACGATGATCCCTCGCATTGCCTCTTTCGAGCACCATTTGTTCAGCTCTTAAGGCCAACTGCAACACATTCCTATATGTATGCTTGTCTGTAACTGACATCTCCCGGATGTTCAAATTCAACCTATCCTCAAACTTGAAGCACCGGTACTCCTCGGAGGTTATCAACTCCAATACAAAAGAAGACAGGTTTCTAAATTTCGCCTCATATTCTATCACAGACATATTTCCTTGGTGAAGCCGAAGGAATTCTCTTCTCTTCAAGTCCCGACCGAATCGGGTGTAGAACCTCTCGTCGAATTCCCTAAGGAAATCATGCCAAGTGAGAGGTGCAGCTGCCCTTTCTTCTACTCCATCCCACCAAGTGCTGGCATTGTCGTCCAACAATCTTGCAGCCACCATAAGTTTTAGTCTATCATCAATTCCCATGTCCGTCATTGCTTTTCGGACCCTCTTAATCCACTTCTTTGCCTCTACAGGATCACCAGATCCGGAGAAGGTCTCACATCCCAGTTACCTTGCTTCTTTGATTAGTTTGGACAACTGAACTGGGGGACGGCTGATTGGTAGAGCAATCGGAGGAGGGTGCGCTAGTGGGGTACTGAGTGCAGCAGCCGGCATAGAAGGAGTAGCTAAAGCCTGAGGTGGAGCTTGGTACTGCGCTCCGAAGGTGTTCCACCACTCCATTACTTGCTGAAGAGCGGCGATAGGAGGAGCTGACATCCCGGTGGAATGAGTCAGGTGTGCGGATACAGAAGGAGGCAGAGCATGCGAGGACGACTCATCCTCATGCTCCGATGGAGGAATCTCGTTCACATTCCTCATTCTCCTTCGTGGAGACAGTAATCTACGAAACAGAAAGCTATAATTAAGTCAAAGGGTTAAACAAAGACTAATACTTAACCCCCCAAAAAGAATATTTTTCAAAGTCTTTAGAAAACTTTTGGGACATTTGGAAGCATTTGAAAACATTTCAAAATCATCAAACTTTTAAAATCGTGAGCTTAAACTCTGATACCAATAAAGCTGTTATGCCCCGATTCTCGGATCGACCACGCAACAATCGTCGGGTTTTCTCGGTACACGGGCAGAGCCTCCCCATATACTAAGACTCCGCAAGACTACAAATCAGTATAACAATTTGCCAATATACAAATCCATAAAAAATATGAAAAAATTATATAACAATATACATGCAAAGGACCCATCCGGTTCATCCCTGTACACACGAGCATGCGTCGACACACATTTGGGAATGAGGTTCCTATACATGCATGCATGCATAATTGGTCATCCCAGCCATTCCAGAATTCTCAACACAAATAAAACATTCAAAATAAAAGAAGTCTCAAATCATAGTCGCAGGATTTTACTAATACTTGCCTAAAGAAAACAAGCCAGTATCAGTAAAGTCCCAACGGTATGAGATGTACAGAACTTCATTAAATTGAAAAAAAGAATCGAAATTCAGCATTACTATCCAAATGTCCCAGCAAAATAACAAGTCTTTAGCAAAATAGAATTTAAACAAAAATGAACAAGTTCCGATATAAACTATATAGGGATTCCACCAATACAAGCTCTTATATACGGAACAAGTATCGATTAAATCCATACAAAAAATTATACAAATTTTCCCTTTCCATGGATTTCAGATCACATCAAAATGAACCTTACATTGTTTGAATACCTACGAGTCAGCAGGATAATCCTTCACAAGCCCCAATCGCTGTCACATAGACCTAAGCTTTCTCTGAAAGATGTAAAAGAGAGAGGTGAGTATTGGGAAATACTCAGTAAGTGGAGTGCAATGGTGTTGTGACAATAATAAGGGGTGAATACGGGGTAGTCAAAGCATAATTCATAAACAACATTTGCATATACAAAATGATTTTAGTAAATCAAGATAATTCAGCAAACATTGCATCCATATAATTTATTTTTTTCAAAAATCATGGGGCTCTTCTATGAAAACACTCTTGTACCAGGTTTGGCCAATCCTGGACGAAAGCCCGCCAAGGGTTTTTCAATCCAATGTTTCAAAACATACCCACTTCTTTAGCGTTGAATCGTGCCTCACTGGGGGTGCGGCCAGATATAGCTCGACATACAACGAAGAGAGTCACGTCTGTCTCCCTCGCTAATCTAATCCAACTCTCAACCACGTCACCCCGTCGGGTCACTCCGTGGGGGGAATGACTATAGCCATTTTCACTGCACCTCCTTTTCACAATCATTCAATTTTTCAATCAATGTGCCAAAATTCCATTAACAATTGTCAAACCACAATTTAGCATTTATAAATCAAATATCAAATAGTCACATGACACATTTTTAATTATAAACACAATTGATGCATATTAAGCACAAATTCACATTTCAGACTTCCCACAATCACAAATCAATTCAATAATCATGTGAAAATTTATTTAAAATCATTTGTAAAGAAATTTCAAATAATTTGCTCATTAAAGCCACAATAGACCATCCACTCACCTATTGGGAGGGTGATCACTACCAAAACCAAAATTAGATCCAATGAAGTCCCTTTTTAAGCTCCAATCGTTTTGCCTAACCAATAATTCAAAATTTCACTTCAAACTTCAAGGAAAGCTATTCTAATCAACCCAATAAGTTTCTAATTTCATCTAACACATTTCTTTCGCATTAATCAACCTAAATTCATATAGAATTTAGACTTAACCCTAGAAATCATATATCAAATTTCAGGAAAATCCATTCTCTTCAAATTTCACACATTTTTAGAACATTTACAAAGTTCTCATACTAAATTTAGACTAAACTCATTCAATTAACGAAGGGACTAAAATTTCTCTCACCTAGGGTTTCACAATTTACAGCTCTAGCGTCCATGCGCCATTCAATTCAGTTTGGGACCTGCAGTGCTTCTAGATCGAAGTAAAGTTCAGTAATCAGACTCAATCACTATGAAAAATCAAAACCCTAGACTAAGAAATCAGATATCCACCCTTACCTATGTAGGGGAGGAATTGCAGGAACCAGCCTAGGTTTTCGAAGGTCTGCAGGTCGACGACTGCCGGTATGTAGCTTCAGTGGAGGTCACAGAAGAGAGGTGCTCGCAGAGAGCACCGCACGAGCGAACAAGGGAGAGAGGCATAAGTCGTCTCGCGCGAGAGAGAGAGAGAGAGAAAGAAAGATGAGCAACCTTCTTCGACTAGGGTTTAACGACGGCGGTCGGAGGAACCGTGAGGGCGTCGCCGGTGAAAGGTAAAGAGAGGCGCGGGAGAGAGAGGAAGAGAGCGAGAGACAGAGAGAGTGTTCAACAGAGAGCGAGAGAGAAAGAGTGAGGGAGAGAAGAATTAGGGTTTTCTAACCCTAATTCCCATTTAAGGCGACACAGCGTTTTGGGGCAACAAGCTGCATCTCTTTGCTGTTTTTTTTAACACAAATAAATAAATAAATATCAATGAATAAATAAATAAATATTTATTTTTATTTATACCCAAATTATATTAAAACTCCATATTTATCAACAATGGGATAGACCACTAATTTTTGCAAACACGGACATTTTAAATATACCAAAAATTTCAATCCAATATCCCAAAATCGAAAATCAATAAAAATTAAAATTTTTTATTATATTATAGAGACATTAACAAAGTTTCTAACACTGGATTTTCGGTGTTACACCGACACTTTCCTCCGACCACCATCCACCTTAGCGGTCGTCCATCCCTCTCTCTTTATATTTCCTCTCTCGCGCGATTGAACTCTTTTCTCTCTCTCCCGCGAGCGATAGAGCTTTCTCTTCCTCGCTTGCTTGCGCACGGACTTCTCTGTGAAGTCCATCGTTCTTTTGCACCCTTCACTAATGTCTTGAACTGGCGTCCATCATTAGCGAACCATCAAAAGCCCTAGGCCAAACTTGCGATTCCTCCACTACAGAGGTAAGGGTCGATTGTTGATCAATAGGTTAAGGGTTTTGATTCTTTTGGTTATTGAACCTAAATACTAAACTTTGCTTTGGTCTAGAAGTATTGTAGGTCCTGGACTGAATTGAATGACGCACGGATGCTATAGGACTGCAAATTGTGAAACCCTAGATGAGAGAAATTCTTGTTCCTTAAAAAATTGAATGAGTTTAGTCTGAATTTAGAATGTGAGCTTTGTATATGCTCTAAAAATGTGTGGAATTTGAAGAGAATGCATTTTTCTGAAATTTGATATGTGATTTCTAGGGTTACGTCTAAATTCTACATGAATTTAGGCTGATTAATATGAAAGAAACGTGTTAGATGAAATTAGAAACTTATTGGGTTGATTAGAATAGGTTTCCTTGGTATTTGAATTGAAATTGTGAATTATTGGTTTAGGTTGATTTTTTGGAGAATTGAAAGGAGTCATTTTTGAAAACTTGTGGAAATAAGGAGTGAATACCCTCCTTAGAGGTGAGTGGATGGTCCGTTGTGTTATAAATGAGCAAAATTGTTTTAAATTCTTTCATAAATGATTTTGAATAATTTTTACATGTTTTATATAAAATTATTAGTGATTGCGGGATGTATGAAATGGAAATTTGAATTACGAATGCATCCTATGTAATTATAAATGAATCTGTGTCATTTGCATTAGATATTTGATTTGTAAATGCTTGTAGCATGATTTTAGAATTTGTTTGATGAAACATGACACATTGATTGAAATTTGAATGATTGTGAAATGATGGTGCACGAGTATAATGGCTATAGTCATTCCCTCCACAAAGCGACCCGATGAGGTGACGTGGTTGGAGTTTTATTGCGAGAGAGGTAGACGCGGCCTCTTCTCTACCACGTCGGACTATCCAGATTGCACCCCGGTGAGGTACGAGCCAACGCCAAGGAAGGTGATAGTGTTTTGAAATACTGAAATGGAAAACCCCTTGGCGGGCTTCCATCTGGGTTCGGCCAAACTCAGGACGGAAGTGATTTTGATGGGACCCTTGTGATTTTCTGAAAGAATATTTGATGTGGATGCATATTTTGTGAATTATCTTGATTTACTGAAAATACTTTTATATATATAAAGTGTTGTTTTGAGATATATTTTGACTCTCCCACATTCACCCCTCATTTATCACACAATCATACCATTGTACTCCACTTACTGAGTATTTCCCGATACTCACCCCTCTCTTTTAAATATTTCAGAGGAAGCTTAGGTCTGTGCAACAATTGGAGTTTGGGAAGGTTTATCCGCTGACTTGTTTAGGTATTATAGTTAAGTAAGGTTATTTTGGTTTGATCTAAAATCCGTGGAAGTAAAGACTTGTATAATTCTTTTGGTATGGATTAAATCGATACTTATTTCATATATAGGAGCGAGTATTATGGAATCCTTACGTAGTTTATGTTGGAGTTTGTTTGAAACTTGTTTATTTTCTTTTAAATTTTATTTTTGGTAAAACTTATTGTTTGAATGGGACATTTGGTTTGAAATGTTGAATTTCGATACTTTCTTTTGATTTTACGAAATTCTGTACATCTCATACCGTTTGGACTTTACTGATGCTAACTTTTTTTTTTCACGCAAGTGTTAGTAAAATCCTACGACTATGATTTGAGACTTTATCTGTTTTAATTTTGGAATATCTTTGGAATGGTTGGGATGGCCATATTACATGCTTGCATGTCCAGGAACCCCCTCCCTAGTTGTGTGCTGATGTGTGCTTGTGTGTACAGAGACGGACTGGATAGGTCCTTTGCATGTGTTTTGTTATATGATTTTTCCTATTTCTGATGGATTTGTGTATTGGACAAATTACTGTACTGATTTGTAGTCTTGCGGAGTCCCGGTATATGTGGAGGTTCTGCCTGTGTATCGAGATAACACGACGGTTGTTGTGTGGTCAATCCGAGAATCGGGGCATGACAACTTTTTTAGTATCAGAGCTTAGTCTCACGATTTTAAAAGTTTGATAGTTTTTGAATGTTTTTAAATACTTCCAAATGTCCCGAAAGTTTTTCTAAAGATTTTGAAATGTTTAGTTTTTGAAAAAGGGTTTAGATCTTTTAAAGGTCTCCGGAGAATATACAGAGTCTTCTATGGATTTCTTAAGAAATGAGAAATATTCTTTTTATGGGGTTAAGTATTAGTATTCGCTTAACCCTTTGACTTAATTATAGCTTTTTGTCTTGTAGATTACTATGCCTCCATGAAGGAGAATGAGGAACGTGAACGAGATTCCTCTACCGGAGCACGAGGATGAGTCGTCCTCGCATGCTCTTCCTCCTTCTGCGTCCACACACCTAGCTTCTTCCACCGGGATTTTGGCTCCTCCTATTGCCGCTCTTCAGCAAGTAATGGAGTGGTGAAACACTTTTGGAGCGCAGTACCAAACTCCACATAGACTTCAGCTCCTCCTATTGCCGCTCTTCAGCAAGTAATGGAGTGGTGGAGCACAGTACCAAGCTCCACATAGACTTCAGCTCCTCCACCGTCTCCTCATTCAGTACCGGTGTTGTACCTAGTACACCACTAGCACCTCCTCTTCCGGTTGCTACAACAACCGATCGCCCTACTGTAGAGTTGTCTAAGTTGATGAAGGAGGCAAGACAACTAGGGTCGCTAAAGACGATGCATGTTGTAAAAGGGTCGCTAAAGACGGTTCGTGGAACACAAAACAATGCATGTTGTAAAAGCCTCTCCTTTTCCCAATGGCTATTACTCATGACACCTTTCTCACGAAACAACACAACGAGTCGAGGGCAAATAATGAGATCATCTCCAAAAGGCTTAATACATAAAATGAAGCACGTTCAATGGACGGCATAAGACCCATGATCCAATGTATTCATCACGATCAAACATAAATGGGCCTCTGTCGTCCCGCTTTACTGTGGGGATAAATCTCCCCTAATGGGTCTCTGTCGCCCTGACTATTCGAATGAGTCTAACTCTATGGTATCTTACTCGCTAATCATTTGGCTCCCGATGAGATTTACGTGATTCAATTTACAAGAGCATTCGAAAAAACCGAACGTCATCACTTTTTCTCTCTCACACTTGACCGATGACTACCGAATGCTAAAGGAAATGAACAATTCTACTTCTAATCGGTAATATTTACCTGAATCTTATATTGATTAAATTTCCTATTTCAGTATGAAATGCATCTCTTGGATAAGGAATGAGACCCTTGAGAATCTAATCGATAAGGGAAAAAATTTCGCCGTATAATTCAATTTTCTAAATGATAACAATTTGACATCTTTGACGATCGGGATCCAGAATCCTCGGATCGTTTCGTAAGGAAACTAAGATTATAACGCTCCAAGATCATACATCTCTACCAAGACATCATATAAAAGACCCCTGAAGTATCAAGCCAAGTAAGTTTTCTGAACTCGACACAGAATACACAAGAGTCATATGGAGATCCGTCCTTCTTCTTGGTCTGTTTATTCTTTTAAAAATCGCTCTTTTTGACTCAAGTGTCGAAATCTCCCCGTCGGAGTACCCTCTGACAGTTTTTTATAGGTTTTAAGTCTCCACATTGAGCACCTATTTGAGTAATCAAGCAGTTAAATCTGTAGATCCGAAACATATCTCCAATAATATCTAATCAGATCAGATTTTTAAAAAAATTTATAAAATCAGATATGATTTTTTATTTTTTAATCTAAATTAGGTTAGAGTCTAAAATTGATACTAGAGTTAGGATTTAAGTTTAAATATGATATTAATATAATTCAAATTATAATCTATCCATTTTCATTCCCGATTTCTAATCCATCTGCTCTCTCCACCCGTGATTTCGAAGGCTTTGGCGATGATGTCGAAAAAGACGAAACCTTAAATTTATTGTTTTGCTGGCTAAAACCGTCCGCTTTGTTGGAATTTGCCAAGGCTACAAAGCTTCCTTGCCAAGGAAAGAAGCAATCCCTTTACATTCTTCTTCTTCAAATTTGATGTTTTATCTTTTCCTAAAGATGATTTCACCTCAATTTTAACTTTCCAACACTCCTTGTTGTTGCCCATGTAAGTAATCATCGGAATCCATGGATTTTCCGGCGACTCTTCAAAATTAGTCTTGTTATTGATTTTCTGAGGTATGTACAGAATTAACCATATTTAAAAAAAAAAAAAAAAAAAATCTAAAAAAACCCTATTCAAATCTAACCCAGGATGGTCAAGTGTTAGAAGCTCAACCAAAGTTGGTCAAGTGTTCATGAACACTGTTCTGCACTTGACGAACACCTACCACGATAGACACAGATCTCTTGCCAAGAAATTTTATCAAATTAGAGAGAGAGAGAGAGAGAGAGAGAGAGAGGGGAGGGAGCAAAGTTGCTGGGAGAACAGGATGACAGAGATGCTGAACAAGAGAGAGAGCAACTTGTAGTTTGCTTTTGTGCCATCAGGAGGAAGTAGGTTGGGAGGAAGAGGATGCTCATTTCTGAACACGAAGCCCAGGTCTCATGTGGAAGAAATTATTTATCAAGTATTGAAGACTTGACCATCCTAGACCATATTTGGAATTAGTTTGGTAATGGGGTTTTTTTTAGATTTTTTTTTAAATAAGATTAATTCCATACATGTTTCTTGATTTTATTCCGTTCGTTCGCTGTTATTTCTTTTTAATTTCTGCTCAATTTTGCCATTCAAGCACCATCAGCCACTGATTCATCATCGATTTCATAGCCGAAGTTCAATCCTTCATATTGTTGATTGTAGTTCATTGCCACCACGTCTGTTTCAATTTCGCCACCAGTCACCACCAATTCATCTTCGCCGTTCTACAATCTCACCACGGCCGAATGATCTTCATGGCCGCTTCGATTCCTCTACCATCAATTTCATAGTTGAATAAGTCGTTATCGTTTCCATTCAAGCCTTCAGCAGCCAATCGAATCATCATCGTCCTCTCCGGCATCTGCAATCTTTCGTCAATCTTTGAAATCCAGCCACCATCGTGGCCATTGATCTCGAAAGCCGGGCCGTCGATTTCATCATCCTCAGTTAGCCATCCACTCCGTATTCATTCCCTTTGTATTCTTCCCGCCCAGCCTTTCATTAGCCTCAGTCAATCGCCGTTCGTCTTCGATTTTGTTGCCTTGCTTCATACGGACAAGAGAGAGAGAGAGACTAAGGGATTGAGGAAGGGAGAGTGCAGGCCTCGTTGTCGAAAGGAGAAGGGGAGAGAGAAAGAGAGAGAGAGAGAGAGAGAGGAGGGAGAGAGAGGGAGAATTAACATTTTTTCTTACTCAATTTTTTTTTAATATAAAAAATTTAATATATATATATTATATTTATCATTTTACTATTAAAAAATAAATGGATAAGGGAAGGATAGGTTAACTTTACATACTTCTATAGTTGAAGGGAATTTTTTGTATTTTTATTTTAAATTTAGGGTTTCTGACACATTTTGATGCTAAACAATGTATGAAAATAACCCTAGAAATAAAAAAATTTCTAAAAACCCAATCGAAAAAAATATTCTAAATGTAACTTATATTATGTTGGTCGAACGTTCAACATTCGACGACCAAAATCTAAGACGAATGGAGAGAAAAAAAACAAGAGAGGGGAAGGGATGGAGGGAAAGACGACATCTAAAACCTTAACTCGCATGAATGAAGAGAAAGAAAGAGATCAAACTTGTGAACGATCAAGATTCTGAGTGGGAAAGGACTTCAATCTGTTGAATTCGCAATTGAGAAAGCTTTAGGCCAATAAAAGAAGGGTGGCATTCATTAGATAAGAAGACAAGGAGAGAGAACGAATAGAGAGAGAGAGAGAGGAGATAAACTTAGAACTATGGGTTTTGTTAGGGATCCAAAGAGAGAGAAAAATATCAAATTGTTCTGGGCTTCGGTCGACGATGTTAGAGGTGGCAGAGATTATGAAGAAGGGAGACCAGTGTAACCGCAAGAGGATATCATGCGGCAGAAAATATTGATAGAGTCTTTAGTACTTGACCAACGTGAGACACATTTGAAATATTTTTGTTCAGTATTTTAATTTTTTTTTTTTTTTTACTTTTAGGATTATTATCATAAATTATTCTTTTTACACTTTCTCCCATAAGAAATTTTATAAAACTTGAATATGACATGTTTATTCGGTTTTACCAATCAGATAAATCCTCTTCGTTGCTCATGCCTACCGGGCTTTTTTTTTTTTTTTTTTTTTTAAAAAAAAAACAATTTTCACCTCCACTTCCGTCTTCTCCCTCCCTCCCTCTCTCTCTCCCTCTCTCACAGAAGAAGGGAATACCCGCATGCCGCAAAATCTCTTATTTGTTCACACAACTCTCTCTTTTTCTCGTTTCCCACGCAATCAGATTATTACTCTGCGGACATTACTCGCGTTTTTCTCGGTCTGTAACGTGTAACAATTGAACAATCTCTAAGCATCTTACTGTCTGCCAGTCTTCTTCTTCTTCTTCTTCCTTCACAATTTCGGGTAATTTTCTCCCCTTTGACTTAATTTATGTTTGCTTTTAAGCTTCGCTATAGACTTTTTGATTGATAATATTATCTGGGTTTTTCTTATTTGCTAGAATGCGTGCTTGTAATTTTGCTTTTCAGATTTAGTTCTGCTCTGATACACACTAGATTCTGATTTTTTCGGTGGGTTCTTCTTAATAATTGCATATTGTTGATGGGTTTTTATATAATCTTTTGTAATGGGTTATCATGATTTTCATTTGTGATCTTCTCTTTGTTGATGCTGTTTTTGGTCCGTAATCTGAAAATATTAGATTTTTTTTCTTTGGTTTTTGGCATGCTTTGAAATGACTTCTTATGTTGGAGAAGATGATAGGCTTTCATCAGTTTTATGGTTGTTTTAATGAAGCCAAAAATAAATAAAAAAAAGAAGAAGAAGAAAGTATTGGATTCAAAACATGACCTAGGTCACGCTTGGGAGAAAATAGTATATGCTATATTTTTATTCAGTTTAATATATGGACTATATCTTTATGATTGACTTTGATTGTTAGGAGTAAATGGGGAAAAAGGTGAAGAAGAAGGCCCGAAGTGGTCAGAGGGAAAAGCAAGTTATTAGCCCTTCTCCGAAAACAGTTTCCAAGCAATCCACTTCAGGCGGGGAAACTGTTGATGATGTAGTTTCTGTGACAAAAGAGAGAAAACTCTGTATCCATGTGAATAAGGAGATAGATTTGGCTAGATTATCAGAGAAAATTGGGTCTGCAGGAGCTGTTAAGTGTGAGGATTGTAGGGAAGGCACAGCAGATCGAAGGGCAACTAAGGGAAGGGGTAAACAAGGGAAGAAGAAAGGGAGTGGTTCTGTGGATTCAAAATCAAACTCTAAAGCTATCTGGATTTGTTTGGAGTGTGGACATTTTTCTTGTGGAGGGGTTGGATTCCCCACAAACCCTCAAAGCCATGCACTTCGGCATGCTAGGCAAACTCGTCACCAACTGACAGTCCAATTTGATAACCTGCATCTTCGTTGGTGCTTTGCCTGCAACATGTTAATCCCTGGAGGGAAATCAGAGGAGAATGGTGAGCAGAAGGATAGCTTATCTGACATAGTAAAATTGGTAAAAGGGCGATCAACACAAGGCACCTCAGTGGATGTTGAAGATGTTTGGTTTGGCGTTGGTGGTGTCAGAAGTGAAGCAACGCTGGAAAGCACATTGTCGACTGGTTTAGATGGCAGAGGTGGTTACAATGTAAGAGGCCTGGTTAATCTCGGCAATACATGCTTCTTCAATTCAGTCATGCAAAATCTTTTAGCATTGGATATCTTGCGAGATTATCTGTTGATGCTGGATGAGTCTATAGGGCCTTTGACATCTGCTTTGAAGAAAATGTTCCTAGAAACAAGCCCAGAGACAAGGTCAAGAAATATTATAAATCCAAAGTCATTTTTTGGCTGTGTTTGCGCTAAAGCTCCACAATTTAGGGCATACCAGCAGCATGATAGTCATGAATTGCTCAGGTGTTTACTTGATGGGTTATGCTCTGAAGATTTAAATTCAAAAGGATCTGTTAATTCTCATCGGGAAGATAGGATGTCCTCAAACATTGGTCCATCTTTTGTGGATAAAGTATTTGGGGGCCAACTCTCGAGTACTGTTTGTTGTTTAGAATGTGCGCATTCCTCAGTGGTGTACGAACCTTTTCTAGATCTTTCACTGCCCGTCCCAACTAAGAAACCTCCAGCCAAAAAGGCCCAACCAGTCTCTAAAGCCAGAAAAGCAAAGCTGCCTCCAAGAAAAGGTGGAAGGATTAAAACAAAAGTCAACAAAGATGCAGATCATGCACCTGCTCAAAGTGTTTCAAACCAATCTTTCAGCAGTGCATCTTCATCCCAGGAACAATCTCATATACCTGCTGCAAAAAATTCAGTGGCTAATGTGGATGACTCCACATGGTTACATTTCAATTCCCCAACTGTGTCACCAAATGAGGATGAAGTTTCTGAAAATAATAACAGCACAGCTACACAAGAGAATCAAAAAGAGCAGGTCCCTCAGAATGTTGCAGACAAAACACCAACTTCAGTGGATGAATTTACATGGCTGGATTACCTTGAACCAGGGATAGGATCACATAGTGGGGATATAGCTTCACAAGATGATGCATTGGTTATACAGGGTACTGGTGAAATGGATAGTGTTCAGGCAGATGTTATGCCACAGCATAGCTCTGAATCGGGTCGCTGCAGTTCCTCATTTCAGGAGGGGACAAATTTAAAATTGGCTCCATCATCTGGGAATGCTTGGGAGGAGGCGCCGTTGCAGATTCAGAGTGCTGAGGTTCTATTACTTCCTTACAAAGAAGATAATGCTACTGCGGGGAGACAGCAGAGTGAAGCCTCCTTGTCAGTTGTTGGTCCAGAAGAAGATGTATTGGGTTTTGATGGGTTCGGTGACTTATTTAATGAGCCTGAGATGCCTGCTGGTCCTGCAGCATCTCCCATGTCTGGGGACAATTTTCGTGATAATGAAATTGCAGAAAGTGGTTTCCTTGCGGGAAACGGCAGTGGATCTGATGCAGATGAAGTGGATAACACAGAATCCCAAGTTTCTGTAGATATTTGTTTGGCTTTATTCACAAAACCAGAGGTTCTTTCTGATGAACATGCTTGGCATTGTGAAAGCTGCTCTAAAACATTACAAGATCAAAGGACGGAAGCAAAGAAATTGCGTGCTAAAGCAGCATCTGTGGTTCTAATTAATGGGGGTAATGCAGAAGGCCAGAATGATACAGTGGCCTCTAACAAGCATTTCTCTTGTAATATGGACATATACAATCCAAGAGATGAAAAACTAAAAAGTGATTTGCACGTCAACACCTCCTCTGATAATTTGGGTTCAGTTAATGGAGAATCAGACACCTCTGTCCTTGACAATGCAAAACTTAGAATTGATCAACCAGATGAACTGTGCCAAGTTGTTTCCCAAGAAGAAGATGATGAAGATTTGAGCATCACATGTCCAGAGTTATCAAATTCTTCAGGTAACTATAAGACTTGTAGCCAAATGAGTTTCAGCAATCATGCTGGTGATTTGGGTGGTGTTGATAAGCCCAATAGCATGAACTTCAATGTGGCTAAGGCAGATCTCCAAATGTCAGGAGACAAATGTGAATCAGAAGAAAATGAAGGGGAACAGGATTTAGAAAATGTGAAGGTAAAGAGGGATGCAACAAAAAGGATGCTTATTAACAAGGCTCCACCAATCTTAACCATTCACTTGAAGAGGTTTAGCCAAGATGCTCGTGGTCGCTTCAGTAAACTAAACGGACATGTTTTGTTCAGAGAGAGAATTGATCTGAGACCATATATGGATCCCAGGTTTGCAGCTGAGCTTCTCTCTTTTTCTTTTCATTATCATGTCATGTGTTGGTGTTATATTTTGAATCTACTGCTATTATTTCATTTCACATTTAGCTTACTCACTATTCTATTCAGAATTCTTATGGTATATGGATCTAAATTGTTTGTATAAGGTGACAAGATGGCTGTAACATTATTGTGCTTCTTTTTCTTAGTTTTTCACTGATGCTTGCATGTGAAACAAGCCTAATGTGTCTTTATGTTACATGTTGTAGGTTGATCTGAATTTATATTGGATCATTCTGTAGTTTGATGGTGTTAACTGAAACGCCAAAGGAATTAAGATTTTACCTTTTCTTATTTAATAGGAAAAAAGATAGTGATATTTATCATTTTATTAGCAATTTTACATGGGTATCAAAGAGTAAAATTACTGTCATAATTTCTCTCTTTATAGTTCAGTATTGCAATCTATTGGGAGCTTCCTTTTTTTCAAAGGCAAGAGAAACCACTAAAAGCCTAAAAGTAGCAAAAACCATGGATAACATAGAACTACATCGTTGTAACTTTGCAATTTGATAGCATGATTAACATTTCTTAAAAAGAATACAACAACAACAATAGTTTGAAACTTAATTCCAAATTTTGAGATCGACCATTTGAGAGAAGTATATAAACAACAATAACAACCAGATTCTTAGTCCTAAAAATTTGGGATCAGCTAAGAGACAAATATAAGATAATTAGAATATATATATAATAGTAATAATAATGAAAATAATAATAATATTATTAAAAATAAAAATAAATAAATAAAAAGTAAAAATAAAAATAAGAAGATATATATACACACACACACTACCCATCTAAATTTAAAACTTAAAAAAAAAAGAAGTGATGATCTAACATGTTCTAATTCCCCTACGCTACTCATTCCTGTCCGAAATTATCTCTTTATTTAACTCTTTAAGTGTCGTATCTTTACGAATACATTGCATCCATATTATTGATGGTCTACCTCGTCGTTTAATTAAATCTCATATATTTAAGTTTTCGATTTGTTTAACTGGTGCG
This sequence comes from Dillenia turbinata, assembly GCA_037126225.1. Lineage (NCBI taxonomy): Eukaryota > Viridiplantae > Streptophyta > Magnoliopsida > Dilleniales > Dilleniaceae > Dillenia > Dillenia turbinata. The sequence continues at coordinate 25,302,479 of JBAMMX010000012.1, forward strand.
TCTTTGAGTTTTCGTTGTATATGATCAAACCACCTCAATCGATATTTTCGCATCTTTTCCACAATTGAACTCACTCTCAATTTAATGCGTTTGTCTTCATTTCTAATTCTATCTTTTCTAGTTTTACCGTAAATCAACGTTAACATTTTCATCTCGGTGGCAACCATTTTCTGTTCTTATTGTTATTTAATGGCGCAACATTCAGTGCCATACAATAGTGCAGGTCTTACTGCCGTTCTATAAAACTTTCCTTTCAAATACAGTGGTATCATGCGATCACAAAGAACTCTAAATGTTTTTCTCCACTTCATCTAACATGTTTGGATCCTATAGTTCACATCCCCATCTACATTGGCATAGTTTTGAATGATGGACCCTAAATATTTAAAACATTCACTTTTCGATACATCATTCCCTTTTAACTTGATCGTTTCTTTATCATTTTGGTATTTGCCACTAAAAATACAACTCATATACTCAGTTTTTGATCGACTCAATGTAAATCCTCTGGATTCTAGCATTTCTCTCCATAACTTCAATTTCGCATTCCCTCTCTTGTTTCATCGATTAATACTATATCATCTGCAAAGAGTATGTACTATGGTATTTCATCTTGAATGTTCTTTGTGATCTCATCTATTACTATTGCAAAAAGAATGGAACTTAATGCTGATCCTTGGTGAAGTCCAATGTTAATTGGAAAACTATCACTTACTCCTCCGTAAGTTTTTATATTGGTAACAGCTCTGTAATACATATTTTTTATGAGATTGATGTATGTAACAGAAATTCTCTTCTTCATCAGCACCCACCATAATACTTTTCTAGGAACTCTATCATATGTTTTTTCCAGATCAATGAATACCATATGTAAATCTCTCTTTTGTAGTCTAAATATCTCCATCAAATGTCTCAGTAGGTGAATTGTCTCAGTGGTAGATCTACTTGACATAAATCCAAATCGATTCTGAGTCACACTTATCACCAATCTCAATCTATACTCAATCACCATCTCCCACAATTTCATGAAATGACTCATAAGTTTAAACTTCATATAATTTGAACACTCTTGTATGTCTCCTTTATTCTTATATAGTGGCACATAGTGACACAAATGGACCCTCCCTCCACACTTGGAGCATTCTCTTGATTTGTCATATCTTATTAAAAAGATTTGTTAGCATTGTTATTCCAACTTCATCTAAACATTTCCACACCTCGATGAGAATGTCGTTGGGTCCTATGGCTTTGTGAACTTTCATTCTTTTTAAGGCTTCTTTTACCTTATGAGAACGGATCTTACGATTAAAGTCCCTATTGATTTCTTCTATAGGTATCGTGGTATCATCGATATCTTTTGTACTCTCTACTTTGAAGAGATTATCAAAATAATCACTCCAGTACTTTCTTATATCCTCATTCTTTACCAATATACTATTGGTCTCACTTTTAATATACCGGACCCTATTTAGATCTTTTCTTTTCCGCTCCCTCAACTTGACAATTCTATAAATCTCTTTTTCCCCTTCCTTAGTTTCTAGTTTTTTGTATAATTTATTATACAATTTACTTTTTAATTCGTGAATGATCCTCTTCACCTCTTTCTTTATAGTTTTGTATTTTTCAAATACATAATTATTTCTCCTACTTTTAAGATTTTTATAACACTCACGTTTAGTTTGTATGGCAGTTTGGACTTTCTCATTCCACTACCATAACTTCTTGCCTATCGGAACTCGTCCTCCAGATATGTCGAGAGCATTCTTACCTATATTCTTAATTATATTAGACATTTTTAACTATATAGTTTTCGAATCATCATTAACAGACCAGGTTACTGTTTCAATTAATTTGTCTTTAAAAGTTGTCACATTCTCTTCTTTCAATTTCCACCATTTAATTCTTGGTTCCACCAATGGTTGAAATTCCTTTTGTCTTTGAGGCACACGCACATCTACTATTAAAAGACGATGTTAAGTCACTATACTTTCTCCTGATATAACTTTGCAATCCTAACAGGTCATTCTGTCACTCTTCCTAGTGAGAAAGAAATCTATTTGGCTAGCATTTGACTCACTTCTATATGTAATTATGTGTGACTCTCTTTTTTTGAAAAAAGTGTTTATGATTATAAGATTAAATGCAATAACAAATTCTAAAATGATATCTCCCGCTTCATTCCTATTACCAAAATCAAAGTTCCCATGCACCGCTTCAAATCCCTCATTATTCTTTCCTACATGCCCATTTAGATTTCCTCCAATAAATAACTTCTCTCTATTAAGTATGGTTTGGATAAATTCATCAAAGTCTTCCCAAAATTGTTTTTTACTAATCGTATCTGTACCTATTTGGGATGCATAGACACTAACTATATTAATTATGTCTTCTCCACTAACTAGCTTGACAAGTTAAATTCTATCTCATTTTCTTTTTATTTCTATTACATTTTCTCGTAAATTTTTATGAACAATTATTCTTACCCTATTTATAGTTCTATCTCTACATGTCTACCAAAGTTTATGTCCATAAGGTTTTACTAGTTAAAATTTGAAAGACAAATATGTGATAGATAAAAATATGTATATAGTTAAAATTTTAAAATAAAAGTAAAGAAAATAACACTACAAAACGAAAAAAGGAAAAAAAAAAAAGAAAAAAGAAAAAAATTATTAATGACAAGATAGATTGTTTAATTTGTTTGAATTCTCGTACGTAACTCATTCTTATCTAAAGTCATTTTCTCAACTAAACCCTTAACTATCATATCTTTACGCATAACTTGCATCCAGATTTTTAACCGTCTATCTCAACGTTGCACAAAATCTCTGATATTTAAGTTTTCAATTCTCCTGGCGCATTTTTGGATTTTCGTTATATATGTTCAAATCATCTCAGACGATATTTTCGCATTTTATCCATAATTGAGCTCACTCCCAACTTAGTTCGTATCTCTTCGTTTCGAATTCTATCTTTTCTAGATTTACTATACATTCATTTAAAATATGTTCATTTCAGTAATAGTTATTTTCTGCTCTTACTGTTGTTTAATGGTCCAACACTCAGTGTCATACAATAGTACAGATTTTACTGCGATTCTATAAAACTTTCCCTTCAAATGCAATGGTATCGCGCGATCACAAAAAACTCTAGATACATTTCTCTATTTCATCCAATCTGCTTGTATCCTATGATTCATATCCCCATCTATATTGTCATTATTTTGGATAATGAATCCAAAATATCTAAAATGTTTACTTTTTGGTACGTCTTATCCTTCTAACTTAATCGTTTTTTCATTACTCTGATAATTGTTACTAAACGTACACTCCATATACTCAGTTTTTGACTGACTTAATTTTAAGTCATTTGGATTCTAGTATATCCCTCCATAATTCTAATTTAGTATTAATACTCTCTCTAGTTTTATCGACCAACACTATATCATTTGCAAAAAGTATACACCATGGTATCTCATCTTGAATGCTATTTATGATTTCATCTATCACTATTGTAAAAATGATAGGACTTAATGCTGAATCTTGGTGAATCCCAATATTAATTGGAATGCTATTACTTAAATCTCCGTAAGATTTTATATCGGTAATAGTTCACTCATATATATTCTTGATGAGATTAATGTATTTCAAGGAGATTCCCTTCTTCATCAACGCTTACCATAATACATCTCTAGGAATCTTATCATATGTTTTTTTTAAGATCAATGAATAGCATTTGTAAATCCCTCTTCTGTACTCTGAATGTCTCCATCAAATGTTTTTAACAAGTGAATTGTTTCGGTGGTGGATCGTTCTAGTATAAATCCAAATTGATTCTGAGGTATACTTATCTTCAGTCTCAATCTATGTTTCACCACTCTCTCCTACAACTTCATAATATGATTCATGAGTTTAATTTCTCTGTAATTGAAACAATTTTGTATGCCTCCTTTATTCTTATATAGTGGTACAAGTGTGCTCTCTCTCCATATTCGAGATATTTTCTTGATTTGCAAGATTTTTTAAACAAATCTGTTAACATTACTATCTCCACTTCACCCAAACACACTTTCATCGAATCCTATGGCTTTATTACTACTCATTTTCTTTAAAACATCTTTTACTTCATGAGAACGAATTTTACGTTTAAAATCCCTGTTGATTTTTTCTATAGGTATCGCGATATCGTTGGTATCTCTTGTACTTTCAACGTTAAAGAAATTATCAAAATAATTTTTTCAACATTTTCTTATATTCTCATTCTTTACAAGTACACTATTGGTCTTACTCTTGATACACCTGATATCATTTAAATCTTTTTTTTTTCTTTTCTCTTAGTTTGACAATTCTATAAATCTCTTTTTCTTCATTCTTAATTTTTAATTTCTTATATAATTCATTATACACCTTATTTTTTGATTTGTGAATAATGTTTTTCATCTCTTTTTATTTTGTTTTCTTGTATTTTTCAAATACATCAGTACTTCTTTTATCTTTAAGGTTCCTAGAATACTCTCTCTTGGTTCGCATAGCAGTTTATATTTTCTCATTCTATCACCATGATTCCTAACTTATTGGAACCGGATGTCTAGATACGCAAAGAAGCTCTTTACTTATACTCTTAATATTATTAGATATTTTTACCCATATAGTTTTTGAATCATCATTAGCAGACCATGTTGTTATTTGAATAAATTTGTCTCTAAAAGCGTTACTTTTTCTTCTTTTAAATTCCACCATTTAATTCTTGGATTCATAAATGGGCGAACTTCTTTTGCCCTTTAGGTACACGTATATTTAAAACTAAAAATCTATGTTGTGAGTTGTTACACTCTCTCTTGATATAATCTTGCAATTTGTATACACCATTCTATCACTCCTCCTATTGAGAAAGAAATCTATTTGGCTGACATTTGAAACTTAAGGATGGGAAACCGGAAAAAATTCAGAACAAAGTACTTTTAATTCACCTATCCTATAATGACCACTTATATTTGCTCCTACTAGCCCGGAAACCAGGGGGCATCCCCATAGCTGAAGTAACCAAATTATCCATGGCCCAAGGAACATTATATCATGGAAAAAACAGCATTCCATGCCTTCATCCTAGAGCAGTGCAAATAATAAGGCCAACCGATTTATACTCATATTTATGCCTGTTATGTCTAATAGCTAGAATGATGCTTCTCTTTTGAAGATTATCTTCCCTAAGAGTTCTGCCTAAGTAGCCTCTCTAGCAGCCACCTTAGATAACATCCTGCGTTGCCGAGGAGAGAAGGAATTTGATGAGGCCATCTAAATTTAATTTCAAATTGCTTGTTCCTTAACCTGAAACCCCCTTCAGTTATCCTGTAAAATAATCTAACATGAAAGGAGTTTGATTTGACCTCGCATCCTCAATCTATATCCAACTTTGGTATTAGAAATAAGGGAAGTTCTGGAAGAGCTTAAGATCTCAATCTAGAGGAGTTCTAACATATTTTATCATCCAAGTTTAATACCCAGAAGAGTGGGGGCAACTCACCAGGCCATCTATCACTCACAACAGCATTTAGGCTTCATCCAAACCTTGAATCAACTCTTGTCACCTGTATGTACACTCTGGAGAAGCCATATACAACTATAGTTATCTGAAATTTTGCAGAGTGGTTCACCATTTTGCTCCAGAAGGAGTGCACCTGAGAGGGGGCATTGCTTTGGACTGTGTGGGGAAAAGAAATATCATCTTCCTTGAATTTGCTTCTGTTTTCCAATATTAATGACATCTTCGCTCTGGTTGAACCAGATATCTTCTAACATTTGATATGGGTACTTGATCCATGGTTGTTTGTTCCATGGAAAATTTCAAATCTCTTCAATTGATTGGATTTTGGTTCATTTGGAAGGAATGGCCTGCTAACAACTTGGGGAAGGGGGCATGGGGTTTTGAACCTTCACCAATGTTGAGGGCTTGAAGCCCTTGGAACATTATGCAATGGATTGTTTGATAAACGATAAATGATCAGATAGATCAAAATGTACTTTTTTTAAGCTCCTGTACCAAGTGCAGTACACTGAAAACCTGTTTAATTGTTGAGTTGATTTTATCCTTTTGTGGATGAAAGAAAGTGTTGGTAAATGGAAAGTATGTTCAAAATAATAAATAAATGGAGGCAGTGGTGTTATCAGATACCCCAATGTTACTGTCTAGCATTGTAGGTGACACGATTTCACTGCAAGTATTGAACATCATATCTCTTCATTTGCTCAACTTGGTTGGAAGTTTTCCCCTGCAAACTTGTGCAGTGAAATTTTAAAAATGAGGATTCAGTTATATTGTGAATAGCATGTAGTTACTTGAAAATTCAGGCAAGTGGTATGCATCTTAAACACATTGTTTCACCTGTATGGCAGTACCGTCTTGGTCATCAGTTTTGAAGATCCAGAAATTGAAAATGTTGGGCATGCGTGAGAAGTGTTCTTAGGTGCTCTTTTTGGATGATCTATTTTTTGACTGATTGTATAAAACTAAAATTTGTTGATCCTTTAGTTGAAGAGTGAAAGATGATATATTGTGACATTAGCTTCAGCAAAACCATGAGCAATAATCATAAGAAGTGACTAGTAATAGCAGGATTACTACGAGCAATAATCATGAGAAGTGACTAGTAATAGCAGGATTGAGTCTGGTTTTTTAGCTGCTTCTCAAGCAAAAGGAACCATCTTGTAACAAGATCTTTGCAGGAATGAACTCTCTCTTCCTCACAAATCCCTTTATTATCCATACTGTAGAAACATTTCGTACCTTCCGTGTGTTCTTCTATCTCTGTGTGCGTGTGTGTGCGCACGCGTGCATGGGTTATCTCTTTTCCCTAAATAAATAAATAAATAAATATTTTGCACTTATGCACCCATCCTCCCTACCCTGTGTAGCTTGGAGACACTTGCTGCACTGCATTCTCCCAAATATCTAACCTAAATCAGTGATTATGGGTTCTTCAAGCACAAATTGTGACCCTCTTTTAACAGGTTTTCATCTAGTTCTCTCAGAACCTTCTCTAGCACAAGTTGTTTCCACCTTTTTTTTTGGGGGGGGGGGGGAATTACTGCTATGTGCTTTTAGTCGCATGGTGTCTTCTTTATAAAGAAATGGAAAATCTTGCCACTTCTTATGCAGTGCCTTTTTTCTTTTTTTTTGGGGGGGGGGTATCAGATGCATTTTTGTATTGTAACCTTTCTGCATGGTTTTAATTTGCCTATTATTGTTGCTTTACCCAACCACCTTAGCAGAGCTGCATAAATTTTTTTTTTTCTTGCTGATTAACATGTTTTAATCTTCGATGCTCTGTTACCTGTTTCTTTGTGTTCAAAAATAATTATTTTGTTTTAGAGTATGGAATATTGTCATCAATGGAAAATTCTGTTGCCAATTAAAAGTTTATTCAGAGAGAAGTTATATTGTATGCTGCACCTGCTGCGCTTCAATGGGGGAAAATTTGATTCTTGATATTGTGTGGTTTTGATGTTGTGCATTTCATGTGATTTATCTTTGATTGTGCTATTGTAAGTTCTTTGTATGCACTATCACTTGCCATTGGAGGGTTTAGAGAGCTTCACTCCTGCAATAATATTGATTCTAAGGAAATATTCAACTAATCTTTAGTCTCAAATTGCTTGTACTTGTCTATTTAAATCCCTATCTTGTCATTCTGTCTGGTTGAAGGCCATATTGGTAGTTATATTAGATGATAGCGTAGATGTTGTTGGCTATGTTTATGCTTTGGATTAATTGACTTTTAAGTCTTTGGAATCTAGTGTACATAATGTTTCTTTCTTCGATATTCTTCCATTGTAGTCCCTATGGGTGAGCATTTCCTTGGTGTTCTCCCCCTGGTTTTTGTATTTCATTTGAATAAAATTCTTTTTTATCCAATCAAAGAAAAAAAAAATGCTGCTACCTCCTATGACATTTAGAGCACATTTATCAAATATTCCGTTTGACATTTTTTTCTTCTTTGTTATATTTTCATTTTCTTTATTGATGCTTTTAGGACTTTTATCCTGCACTTAGTATAGTTCTTAGTCTCATAGCACATTGATTTATGACTTAGATTTTGGGCAATTTCTTGATGAGTAAAGACATTGCTAGTTTATAAAGGCATAGACATGGAAAATACTTTCCGAATGACAGAAGCACATAATAATAAGTATCAGAAAACTTGAAATGGTGGTATTTATGATGGAGTAATGGCAAAATGTTTCTCAGGAGTAGAGTTGCTGAAAGATGCATGTGCTTTGATGTATGGCATCCTGGCACTAGCTATAACTCATGCCAGTAATTTGTGGTGTTATGTTATTGATTAGCTTTGGAAACTTGTTTATTTAAGTTTCTGTGCTCATTCTTTGTGGTAATTGAACTTCTTTTTTTTTTTTTTTTTTTTTTTGTTGTGGGTAGGCGGTAGGAAGTTTCTATGTTCATATATTGCTTTATGCTATACTACATGTCCATGCTGTGTCATCTTCTCATATTTGGAATTGTTGGATATACATCTCATATATTACTTGAAAGAAGGTGGTCAACTGATAAAAATCAGAGAACATCCCAACCTCCTAAGTAATGGTTTTGCTTTCTGTCTGGAAGCACCCAGAAGCATCACTTTCTTGGGAACTCTGCTAGTCCAATTACTTCTAGAAAAATCACGGGTCTGGGAACCCAGAAAACGCTCTATCCAGAAGTTTCAAATATAATATAGTTGAAACTTGGCAGCAACAGACTTACTTCCAAACTTTGAACATATAGGATGAATTCCAACTATGTGAAAGCATCATTCCTCCACTAAAATTTCAATGACAAGACCAAATTGCATTCTTTTAAAAGTATCTTCAGATTCGTCCTTCTAATCGCATATGAGATACCTGTCTACCTCTCATTGCGGCTATTTAACTCCATAGAACATATCTCCATAAATTCCTGATTGTTGCTGCTGATGCTCACAGTAGTTGCCTTCGTAAGTGAACTGACGAAAAAGTACTTAACAAGGCTTTAGTGGTAAGTCTTAAATTTGCCAAACTGGCACACCTTAAGCATGAACATGTATCAGTTAGTGAAATTTTATGTAGATAGAATTTAGATATGCTTTCAAGAAATCATATTCTTATAAGAGCATTTCAGAGTAGCCAATAGAAGTAACTAAATGTATGCAAATATTTGTCGAAAGAATTGACAAGTTGTAGCAGAGAATGGTAAAAGATGCCTCTAGATGATTAAGGGATATAGACAGATAAATGAGAGATCTTGGTAGAGTTACATGCTTAACCAGTAGCAAAAGAAAAGGGAACGTATCAAAAAACTTTAGTGAAATTTTAAATTACAAAATTAAAGCTGAATCGGAAGAAATCCAATATTTATCAAAATTTCTGAGCTCTCACTTTGAGAGAGCAGGGAAATTTTTGCTGGCATGAATTGCATGCAATGGAAAGGGAAAAGAGATAGCTGAATAGATTAGAGATAGATAAGTGGGGAAGTTGGACCATTTAATTTGTTTTATTTGAAAATGCAAGAAATAAGGAATGATCACAATGTTTGTCCCCCTTTTCCTTAATGAATTATTCAACTAAATTGTAAGTAATTTTGGAGTCTGGAAAAGACGTAGAGGTAAAAGCAAGTAAAACTAGAGTTTTAGATTTTCATGAAAGACATCTCATGCTGAAATTCTTGAAGTTCTTTAGCAAACCCAAGTAGGCGAGAAAAACTTTTGGCAGTAGCTTTTATATTTTTTAATTAATGTTTTTTGTATAAGGATGTTTTAAAGTCTTCTAGGCTACTATATTTATGTGTGTATATATTTTTCCATGTTGCTTAAAGTTATATTTCAAAAGATTTCTTGTTATTTTTGGATTGAGAAGCTTAGACTGTGAATGTACCCTGGTGTTGATCAGTGTTGTCTTGATTGGTATTGAATAAAACTTTTTAGTCCATTCATGAACCTTATCCTTCTTAAGTTTAGGTTTAAGATTTCATGAATTTGATATGTGATAGATGGTTATGGATGACAATGGAAACGAGCCTTGTCTTTGATGTTTATTGATGAATACTGGTATATGTTGGAGATGCAACTCTTTGGGTTACCTTTTGATGACATACTCAAACATTTGATAACAGACTTGATCCTTACCCAAGTATAGGGAAAGGAGAAGAGAATGGGAGGGCTGGGATCTGGAGGAAAGTGGAAGATATGAAATATATGGTTTGTAAAACTACTAAATAATTTATCAACAAGGAGTGCCAAAAGGTGGCATTTTAATATATGATCAGAGCTAGCCGAGTATATTGTAGATGGTTGTTTTCATTTTCCAAAAGCTGTAAATATGTTCAATGAGAAAATTGTAAAGGGTTGGAATAGATTGCTGCCCTTGGTGTAAATGGACACTGCAAGAGGTCAAACATACTGGAAAGCAAGTATAGTTACATTGATAATATTGGAAATGGTGCCTCATTAAGCCAGGAATGATCGTATAAGGAATGGACTCGGGACAAATCAAATTATGCTTCATGGAATTGTAAGACAAGCTATTCTTGGTGTGAATATAATGATTGGCTTGGTCTTTATTGGTGTTGAATGAAAGATTATTTATCTGACCGACCTCAACTAGTCAATTATAAAGGTCATTCGCTACCCTATTGTGTACACATCAAGTAAACTAAACTCATTGACCATGTGCCATAGGGGCCACAAACCACAAGAAGCATGCAAAATCACTCAGAGAGAGGTTTGCTGAATTTTAAATTCACTCATGAAACATTTTGAGGAGTCTTCTTGAAAATATAGTGTAGTATCGAAAAATTTTTCTAGGTGGTTGTTTTGTCATTGTGTTTGTAATATGTTAATATTGGTAAAGCCAACTTGTGATTTTATCAAGTCATAGGTGATAGATAACCATTGTGATCTGAAAATTATTAGGTGTATGTTGTCATTTGTTTGGGCGGCTTTGCATGTTTATTTATGATAGTTATGCATGTTTAATCGTGTTTTATGTTTCTAGTCTTAACTATTGGCACATATTGAGGAACTTCCTTTTTTGAATTTCTGTTAATGGATTGCATTTTAATCCGGATATACAAAATCCCTCATAAAAAATCTTTAGTGGGAAAGATAACTTACTTGCAGAGTCATTTTGTGCTATCGCAGGTGCTTGGAGAGAGAGAACCATGATTATCGATTGATTGGGGTGGTCGAGCATCTGGGAACCATGAGAGGGGGTCACTATGTGGCTTACATAAGGGGGGGAAAGAAGAGCGGAGAGGAGGTTGTATGGTATCATGCCAGTGATTCGTATATCCGTGAAGCTACTTTGGAGGAAGTTCTTCATGCCGATGCCTATATCTTATTTTATGAAAAGATTTGAGACAAATTATTTTTTATTCAAATTAAATTTTACCCAAAATAAAAATTAGGGGTTGAATGACACCCCTTGGGAGAGAGAATTAGAAGTGAGTGTACAACAGCGGTTACAAGTGAGAATTTGATAGTTCTTTTTGGTCCATTTTTGCTCTGTTGTAGGTGTAAATGTTGAAATTTTGATCATTGGAAATACAAACTATAACCTTCATGTGAAGGTAAAAGCAACTTTTCTTTATTATGAATGATTCCAGCTGCAACCTCGTTGCCTTCTTGGAAACTAAATTCTTCTGTTGTATAGGCTGATCTCTCTATCTCTCTCTCTTTTTACTTAAAAAATAATAATTCGAGTACCTACGGGATCCTGTTAGGGAATGACTCTCTCATTGTAATTTTTTCAAATCTAAAATTTGATTGAAAAACTTAACACTCCATCTTATTACACCGACTCTCCGTTGATCTGTCTCATGTTACCTTGTTCTTCTCTTTTGTTGTATTTTCCATCTTGTGGGCAGGGTTCATGAAGAGTAATCATCTTGAAACCATGGTAATCTTTTATTTCATCTTATGGAAAATTTACAGCCTTGAGAAAACTATACATTTGGGGGAAAAATGAGACATTTTCCAAGTGAATGACTAGAAATTTGTCTTTTAGAATTTATTTATCAAAGTCATCTTTAGAATGGTATTTAGTTTGATTGGAAAATATTTTTCTATAATTTAAAAAGATTTTCTAATACAAGAAAATTGAAAATAAAAAAAGGTGTTTTCAAGAATTTATTTCCATTAAATTAAAAAAAATATATATATTGCTAGTGTACATGAGATCAAATAGGTGCACTATTTGAATGTAATATTTTTATTGATTATTTTACATGAAATACACCTTACCCTTCTTTATTTTTTCTATTATTTATATTCAGAATCATGTATTAACTAATTTGTTTTGAGTGTTTATAAAAATTTTATTTAAAAATAATTTTTTCAGTATAATTTTTTTTATAATCAAATTTTTAAATATAATATTTAATTAAAAAATTTAATATTTTATTTTAATAGGACAGGTGTTGGTATACTCTACCCTTGCAAAGTAACCTTCAACGATCAATCATTCAAGGCCTAAATGCCACTCTCCTTCAAGTAAATATGACAAAAATTTTGGTAAATTCCAAAAAGAAAAATGAAGAAGGAACAAAGAAAAAAGAAAAAAGAGGATCTCAAAGTCCATAGTCGCACAAGTCCCAAACAAAGACCTTTTCAAAGGAGCCTTGGACTTGGGTAGGGCCGTCTCCGTGAGCTACAAGACAAAAAGCATTATATTTAATTTATAGAAATATAAATAAAATTAAAATTATTTTTATTTTAAGATAAAAATAAATTAAATTTACGTATCTCCTGTGTAAAGAGACATGCAGATTGGGTAAAAAAATTTTATAAATATATATATTTTTTTTAATTTTACGTTTATATATTTTAAAAATTTTTATTCTATTTTTTTATTATATCATATCACTTAATTCTTATCCAAACTTAAAAATAAAAAAAATATTCTGAAATCATATTTTGATTAATTCGATTTAAATATCTATAAATCCTATTTAAAAGATGATTCTCTCAAATTTTATTTTTATTTTTTCCTAAAATAAGGTATTATTGGCACAAAATTCCGAAAGTAATGTGATTTTTTTTTTTCCATTCTCGACTCCTCGAGAATAGGAATTGCGCTTTCACAAAATGGAAACAAGATCCACTTTCTTCTTTTTTGGTTAATTAAATTTTTTGTTGTATGAATATCAAGAATTTCAAAATATAAAAAAATAAATTTCAAAAAATATGAGAATTCAGTTATGAAATTAAATTAACCAAAAAATTAAAAATTTTAAAAAAATCACATGGTTTAATCTTAAAAAAAAAAATGACGCTATTTTGGGGGAAATTTTTTTTTTTTTCCCTACAACTCACCTCACTGGATCAATTGTCGATCCGTCTCTTTTCTCCTTACCGTACCATCATTTCAACGGCCCAATGCCACTCTTCTTCCCCTGGATACCCATTTCTCATTTCTTTCGCCCAACATGAAAATTATTTTTTCTTTTTTACAATTTTCTAGTATTATTAAAAAATGATTACCTTTTCCAAAATTATTTAGTAAAATGAGTTTAATGGATCACCAATTTCTAAAATATGGCATTGATTTCTCCTTTAACTTGTAAATTGAAGTTTTAAAATTCTATTTCTTTGTATAAATAAAAAAATAAAAATAAACAGAAAAGAGCTTAATACTCTTTTCTAACTATATAGTCCATTATTTACAGTATTAAAAAAAAAAAAATTCTGGATGACAAATGGTTTAAATCAAATTCAAGGTAACATTGTAAGAAATTCTTTGTTTCCATACCAATATGGATCAAACTCTTTCCACACATAGTTCTCCATGAGGGTGCAATTCAAGATACAATTGGAATTAATTCAAATTTAATACGAAATCAATCGATTTAGGTTTGTTCATATTCTAGTTAAAAGAAAAAAAAAACTTAATTATTAACCACAGATTAACCCATCAACTCAAAAATAACTTGGTAATAATACGAAAATTAGTTTAAAATTATTAGAATTGTTATTATTTTCTTAATCTAGCAAGTAACAATCATATAAATTGAAATTTTAAATATAGAAACAACTATTTAAAAAGGTAATTTGAACGCATAATAATAAAAATCGAAGTGAGAATTTTTATATATATATTTACTGGGATCTAATTAAATAAATATGTTATGTTTGCAATTTTGGGTTACACGTATAATAAATAGGTATGATTAAGATTTTAATTTTTAATATAAATAATTAAATGGGTGGGCGAGGATCACGTAAATTATTATTATACCACTATATCTACTTCAAATCAATTTGACATGAAACCCTTTTTTTTTCTTTTTCTTTTTCTTTTTTAATAAACTATGTGTATAAATCATATTAGATTTAATTAAATTTGATTTGAGATAGATCGAGTTTTTAAGAGGGACAAATATTTTCTGATGTCTGTTTTATTCATTCACAAAATTCGAATGTAAAACCTTACTCAAAGAGTACTAGTGCTCAGTTATTGATCTAATTAGATGTTAGTAAAACAATAACCTACTCTACAATATCATGCATCTCAAAGGCATTTTTGAGATTTTCTATTCAAATGAAATATTAAATTTTATTTTTTTAATGATAATAGAAATTTGATATTTACTAACGTCCAAAAAAGATAATTTTGAAAATGTTGCTCCTCTTTTAGTAATAAACAGAGAACAAAGTTTTTAAGGGGACAGTCTAATGGTTATAGTTCCCTCTCCCAATGCTATGATTCGAGATTCATTTCTTGTTGAAAAAAAAAAGAAAAAAAAAATCAAAATTTGAGAACATTAGGCGGATATAAATTCTAACTCAACTAATAGGAAATGCATGGGGAATACTCAATAGTTTTAGGGGCCTAAAGCCAAACCTTATGAACCCTTTTATCATTTTAATAAAATTATATAAATTCTTATTTGAAATTTATTCTTCTAACCTTTTGAGATGCAAAATTGCCAGTCAAATTTTAATGATTATTATGCTTAAGAATCTTTCGATATTACGGCATTACTCCTTTAATTTCTCATTGTCTAATGATCTCAATTTTTCAAAACAAAATGAAATATTAAAAATAATTTCATATATATTTTGTATTGTTCGAGTGAAAAAATTGAGTTTGCCTACTACCTATGACAAATAATAACGGTGGAACTTGTAAAAAAAAAAATAATAATAGAAGATGAATAAATTAAATTAAAACGCTTGAATTTTGAGTTTATAAAGCAAAAAAAGAGTGAATGTTGTAATTTAATAAGTTAGAATATGGAGAATCGAACTTGATTCAAGGCCCAACATGATTATTGAATACTTGTGATTTATCCCATAATATGGTAAACCGAGAAAAAAAAAACAGAAGTCAGTAGTGGAAAAATGAGATATTTTAATAGTATCATAATTAAATAAATGAGAGAAAAAATTACAAAATAATTAGATTTTTAATTGAATAATTAAGTTGATAAATTATAAGAGATTAATTATTGTGTGTTTTATTCTTTTTTTTTTTGAATTGTATAAATTATAATTATAATTAAATATTATGAGTCAAATTTACTTTTTGGAACTTAAAATTTTTTGAAGTACAAAAGAGGAGCTTTCCTTGCCTAACCATTGGGCCACCCCTGAAAATACATAATATTTTAGATAAAAATTCATGATTGGACTTTTGAAAATTGTATTAAAAATTTTTGAATTTGTATGAGTTTTTGCATGTACTTTATAGGCTTATTTGTGTGCACACGAAAATAGTTGCCGGGGCAGTATATAAAAAAAACGAATAATGGGGTGAATGTAAAATATTGAAAAGATGGGGGACATCACTGATATTTGCTCGTTTACGACTTGATGCTCAAACCAAAAGAAAAAACAAAATGGGGTTCAAAGTTCAAACGGGAAAAAGAAAAGCAAAAGCACAACAATATTTATGCACACTGCATCTGATTCACTGTCTCCCTCTCTCTCTCTCTCTCTTCCTTTACCAACGCTTCCCAATTAATTTAACACGCCCTAGAAGTCCCTAGATTAATCCGAGTTGAATCAATGGCGTCAAAAGCAGAGGTGTGGTTGATAATAGGGTTGATGATTACGTCAAGTAGTTTGTCAAAAATGGAGGTGAGAGGAGCTAACACAGTGACGCAAGGGACATGGTGCGTGGCGAGAAGTGATGCGAGCGAGAAAGCACTGCAGTCAGCGTTGAATTACGCATGTGGGTCCGGTGCTGATTGCGTTCCCCTTCAGGTTTCTGGGATCTGTTATCTTCCCAATACTGTTCAGGCCCATGCTTCTTATGCTTTTAATAGCTATTATCAGCGCAAGTCTATGGCTCCGGGCTCCTGTGACTTTGCTGGCACTGCTACTGTTACTAGCACTGACCCCAGTTAGTCTCTTTCTCAATTTTATCTCTCTTTCTCTGTTCTTCTTCCACCAATTTTTTCTTTTGTTTGGGTATCGTATGCTGTTTTTCTTTGTTGGCTCTCTCTCTCTCTATCTCTCTCTCTCTCAGTGGCTCTGTCTTTGATGGTGGGGTTGATTATGTGATTGGGTTGCAGGTTATGGATCTTGTGTGTACCCATCTTCTCTAAGGTATGTTCCCTCCTTTATTCTCTTCCGCCCTTTTTTTATATGAGTTTTCTTTTTGAATTTTTGAATATATGAGTTTCTTCCACTCTGTTCCATTACCATGTCTGCCTTTACAATCCTCTCTCTTTTTTATGTTAGATCAATAGAGAGTATCGAGCTTTATTTTTTCAATGTTCAGAAAGATCGAGACAGGAAAAAGTTAGTATTTCGCTTAATTTTTAAATTTCTAGATGGGGGAATGCAAATACTTCATTTCCAAGGGGCCTTCTAGCAAAAAAGAATCATTCATGAGAGACAGACGGGGAGAGAGAGAGAGAGAGAGAGAGAGGTTCTTCCTCGTGTTGCTGGAACTGGAATTAGAGAAAATGGTCTGATTTTTCTGGGTAGAGAGAGAGAAAGAGAGGATTGCTCCTCGTGTAGCAGAGGGAGTGGTGTGGTAGAGTGCGAAAGCCTGATGGTTTCACTAGATCGAGTACACTGATTTTTCGGGGGAGAGAGAGAGAGAGAGGGTTGCTCCTCGTGTAGCAGAGGGAGTGGGGTGGTAGAGTGTGAAAGCCTGATGGTTTCACTAGATCGAGTACACGTGTTCTCTTGCATGGTCTAGTTTTGTTGCATGGACTAGATTTGATCACTATCCTCCGTTTCAAATTTGTCTTCTTGTCGTTGATGGAGCCCCTCCAAAATTACCATTTGTAGTTCTTATGTGAAAATTTGAGACTAAATTCAATTAAATTTAGAAAAAAAATTCAAAAAAAATTATTGATACAATGATATTATTATTTTTTGGAAAATTTTAAATATTATTTATAAAATTTAATATTTTCTATTAAACATTTTTTTATTTGTTAAATTTTATAAAAAGATCAAGACAAAATAAAATAAAGTGGAAGTTTGGGAAATCGGACCATAAACATAGACTAGGGAATGGGATTTCATAGGTTTTCAAAACTAATTAGTCAATAGAGATCAAAAACAAATTATTATTTAAATGACTTGTAGCCTTCTTTATTGCAAAGGTCTTGCTTTTAAAAAAAAAAAAATAAAAATAAATAAATAAATAAATAAAAAATTCAAAAGGTAAACCAAATATTGATAAAATAATTCCAATCAAGGTAACTTGAGCTTTGACATTTGCCTTGCTCAAAATTGTTTAATTTGTTATGTTGGACTACTTTTTATTGTTTACTTTTTTTTTTTTATTCTCATTTATTAGGTAATGTAACCCTTTTTTTAATGTTATGTTGGTCCTTGGTTAGGTCTAACTAGGCTCAATTATTGCAATTTTCTTTACCAAATTTATCTCTCTCCCTACATAGCCAAAAAACAAGGGTACGCAACTAGTTCACGTGCCCCAAACCCCAAACAAGACTGGCACTTGGTTAAGGGTGGTACCCTCCTGATGACCATTATTTTGGTGCTTTTGCATTTGATGTGGTGCTAGTCCTATGTGACAATCTAGTAGCTCAAACTGGGATATCACTTGGGGAGGAGGAAGTTTATAGCTTCTCTCTAGCTTTTGCTTAACAAGGAGAAGAAGAATATTATAAGAATCCATGTTATAAAAAGATGGGTCACCGAAAGTTTGATTTTGATTTGATGTTTATGTTTCTAGTAAAAATGTTAGATACAAGAGAGTGAATAAATTCACATATTTCTTTTCTAAGTAACCACAACATTAGCAGAAAGCGTTTGTGCTGTGCAACTCAAAAGGGCTTGCCATATTTGCAGAGAGAATATATGCTTAATGCCAAAGCTTTTAACTTTCTTTGTCATCCATGAAGCCTTGGTGACTAGTTTCATGTGATATGGTTATCTGGGGAGACTTTCAGTTCTACAAAAGGACTTATACCTTTAATGATTTTTGCATTTTTCTTTAAAATGCGTAATTGGATCAAAATTGTTTTGGTCGGAAAGTTAAAATTTTACACCTAGAAGAGTATTTACACACAGTATACAGGTTTTCTTCTACTTGCACATATCTTTTTGGGTGGAGATGTCAAGTATCCTAAAACCATTGCACATATTTCTTTTCCTTAAAAGTTGTGATAACTTGAAAACTTATGTTAATGGTATTTTTAACCCCTTTCTTTCATAATGGCTTGTTTTTCGATCTCCAGCACTGCAGGGGGTGCTGCTACCCCTGGCACAACCACCACCCCAACTACAACTACACCGACGGCACCCCTGGGAGGGACTGGTTATACTCCCCCGAGCCCACCGATGTCTACAACAGAAACTAGTAATGGCTTATCAGGGTTCTCAGATGATACCACTTTAATGAGTGGATTGCTGTTTCTTGTTCTGTTGTTTATCCTTCAACCCATGTTAGCAGTGTAAGCAAAAGGGGCATTGCTCATCTTGATCAGGTGAAAAGCGAAAACAGTTTTGTAGAAGCCAAGTGCAAGTCAATACAAAGCTAGGGTTTTCTTTGTAACATTTGGTTTTTGGTATATGGACGGTGCTGAAGTTTAAGCAACTTTATGTTTCTTCTAAGGTTAAAAGTGGTAAATCGATTGTAATCAAGATTTTAGAACTACTGTGATATGATTCAAATCATGAGATTGTCTCTTGCTTCTGATCTAGAAATCAGAGGGCAATGCACTCTTCCACTGTGATTTTATTTTATAAACTAATCTCTATTTTAAAAAGTAACTAGAGTAAAAATCATGAGGTTTATTAAATCCCCTGTTTGTTATTGGGTACTGCAAAATTTCATAGTTTGTGGGATTAGAATGAAGAAAAATTGCAAAAAAAAAAAAAAAGAAAGAAAAAAATTGTAAATATCGAATCATGCGTGCCCTATGTTCACCATTCAATAGTACAAGGATTACAAACCCAAGGAATAATTATAATCTTATTGACGTATCGTGATTTCAAGTTTGAGTCTTGTGAATGAAAAGATAAAAATTAAAAGAGTTAACCCTAAAGTGACGCCCACAATGTTCGGTCGGATTTCAAAGCAATCCGGATACCAATTAGTAAAAACAAAAGATAAAATAATAATAATAATAATAATAAATTTATTGATCTAAATGAAGATCCTTCAAGTGACGATAGTATCCATGTATTTCTTGTGTAGGCCCTATTAAATTTCTTGTATGACAGAAAGTAGCCCAGTGGTGTTCACCAGACGTCACAATCTTCCCATGGCTGCGGTTTGGGCCTTCATGTTTCTTAGACCTAGCAACGATGGGAAAAGAATATATATGTATTGTTATGAGATGTCATAAACTACTAGTTCCAAAGCAAAAGTGGAATGAAATTGTGTGACCAAGTTGCACCAAATAAGGAATTTATTATTATTATTATTATTATTATTATTATTATTATTATTATAGGAAGCAAAATTTTTTTGGAGCAATACAATGGAGGTGACTTTTCTAATATAACCTTTAATGAATTAGAACAACAATCACTCAAAAGTGTTACCTTGAATGAAGTTATCGGATATACTAATTGTAGAATATCATATGGTTTCTACTTTATGTTATAAGGTCTCTTTATGAGTATGAATTAATAATAGTTTTTACCCTCTTTCCTAATGTTTGGAGGGTAAAATTCAATTCAAGTAATAATATAAGAGGTAATAGAATTTCTAGAAAGGGGATAAGAACACATCCATTTTTGAATTTTCTAAAAGTATTACCCTTTCCAAAATAAATTAATATGCTTGATTTTACATAGAAAAAAAAATTAATTTGGTTTTTTACAGGTAGAAAACGCAAAATAAATATATTTAGAAAGAAAAAATTTCCATAAAATGATTTATTTAGAAGGAAAAAACTAATATGTTTACATTTAGAGAAAGAAAATTTAAATTTAGTTCATAGATACAAAATTTAGTAGGAATGTATTCCAATTTAAAATAATTTATTTTTTTAAAAGAGAAAACTAAATTATTTAATTTTGTATAGAATAACTGAATTTGGTTTTTTAGTGAAAAAAAAAAAAACTCAAGTGTTTAGAGGAAAAAAAGTGATGTATTAAATTTATTTTCTAGAAAAAAAAAAAAAAAACCTACCATGTTTAGTTTGAAGAGGAGAGAGAAAAAAAAAATTCATCCAGTGCACAAAATGCACCTTAACTTAGTGCAAGAGTAGGGAAAAGTGCGACTTAGTGTCACGCTCTGACCCTCGATCGAGCACATGACAATTATCGTGTTATCTCAAAATACGGATAAATCTAATCAATACACCAAAATATCGCAAAACATTTATTTATATTCATCCTTTTTTCAAAACAAACCAACAATTCCAAACAAGCCAAATGCATTCAAACACACAAATAAAGACCAACTCAGTCCATTCCTGTTCAAACGCATACAAAAATCCAATCCGACCATTCATAGTTTAATCAAATGCATAAAACCGGCCGTCAATATCCATACTCAAGGGATCCAAATCAAACCCAACAAAAATAATTTTCCAAATTAAACTTCCAAAAAAAAGATAGAGATCCTCAATACAAGTTGTACAAATTCCAACTAAAAAATCAAAATGCATGAATTAGAAGAGTTTCCAAATAAATTTATATAAAAATTTGCTTCAAAACTGTCCAACTATCAATACCTGAAAAGTCAGAGCAAAGTCTATACCAAAAGAAGTCTCTGAAGGCAATCACTCTAAAATCCAACTCTAAACAACCATAGGAATCATCTAAATTTTTTCTGTAAAAATAGAATTAGAAGGGGTGAGTATAAACTATATTCAATGAGTATATAACATATTATGATAATAAATAAGCACTGATTGTGAATATATCAAATATTTATTTTAAAATTTAGATTATCATATTTATCTAAAACAATGGTTTGAAATCAAATATCAAGTTATCCAAACAAATCTCAATAAACAATAGAGAACGAATTTTATGCATCCAATCATGGACATGTATTTTTTCCAAAACCATGGGTTTGCCAAAAATTACAATTCTCAACAATAGTCTACCGCGACTAAGAACAGAACCGCCAAGACTTGTCATACTATTTAGTTCATAAATACTTCAAATCTTTGCGTTGGCTCGGATTTTCCTTGGGGTGCTACCGGGTTAGTTCGAAGGGATGACTTCAGAAACACCTCTTGAGTGCGGCTACCTCCTAGGTCGTATAAAACTCCAACCACATCGCCCTGTCAGGTCCACACCGTGAAAGGAAATGACTATAATCATTAATCATGCAAACAGTACCATTTCGCAATCATCACAACATATATCAGAATGTGCCAACAATTATTCAATGAATTATCAATACATAGATTCAATCAATTCATATTCAACATAAATCGATAAATATGATACATTATTTTCAATTCTACACATTGATATATTTTTTATTTTAAATTCCATTTTGGGATACTCCACAATAATAAAACAATTTGAATATCAAATTTTAAAACATTTATAAAATCATTACAAAAATATTTTCTCATTTAAAACCATAACTATGCATTCACTCATTTCTTAGGAAAGTAAACACTTCCAATTCAATCCACAATGAAGTTCTTCTCCTATTTGAGTTCCAAATATCTTAAACCTAAGACAACTTATGTCAATTACACTTTCAATTATTTGTGGGACTAGAGTAAATCAATTTTTTCCAACATAACACAAATCCAAATTGTCATTATCCATGAATTTTCATTCAAATTCCATCTACCATAAACCAATTGAACATATATACCATCACTTTTCATAAATTTTCCCAAATCCTCAACATTTATAAATCTAGGTTTAAATTCCCAATTTCATCTTCTCCCATCGTCAACCTAGACCTTATAAATAAGTAAGGTGAACTTAAATTCAAGATGACAGAGAAGTTTTACTTCTATTTGTGTTGTCAATTTCATCTCAAACCAAAATATCTCAAAACTCTAAATTTTTCTCTCTTTATAAAAATCCCAAAAATTTCTAGTAATCAAAAGCGCAAAAAGCGCGCTTAAAGCGCAAAGCACAACGAAGCCCAGCTCTAGGGCTTTTTTTTGCATAAAGTCCAATGCAGAAGAAAAAGTGTTGGAAAGCGTACTGAAGCACAAAAAGCACAAAGCGCAAAAAGCGGGGCTTTTTCATTTTTTTAATTTTGTTTTTTTTTTTAATTTAACAAGTGTAATATAATTTCAACCGTTAGATTTTATTAATAGTGAAAGATGAGATGGTATGTGCTAGTTTCCATGGATGACATGCATTGGATTATAATTTTAGTGTTAAAATGTTTGGTGAGTCTCGGTCAAGTTTGGAAGCAAAGTAGATCGTACGTTTCTCTATTCTTCTTTTTCTTTCTTTATTTCTTTCTTTTTTTTTCTTCTCGGTTTTTCTTCTTCTACATCTTTTTTCTGCGTCCTCTTCCAGCCCCATTTTTTTATTTCTCCATTATTCTACGGCTTCTTTCTTTAATCTTCCCTCTTCTACTCCTTTGCTTTTTTTAATTTTTTTTTTATTTCAGTTGTTGTTGCCTCACTCCTTACTATTCATTTTTTCTTTGTTTTGGGGGTGTTTTTCTTCTCTGCTCCTTTCTGTTCTTCCTTTTTTTGTCTCTGTTCTTTTTTTTTTTTCCTATTAAGAGCCATAGAATTATATCATAGTTTTTTAGACCAATTCCTATAAACAAGGTAGTCATATATACGAATATGTAGGTAACCCTGCTTTACCTAGACTATATCTTGGGGAATAATACACTAAGTTGCTCTTCATATAAGAACATTGGGTCACATTCTTCTTGGCATCTAAGGCAATATTTCAACTTTAATGACACCTTCAATTGGAGCCATGGGTTCCCAAATCATATTAGTAATTGTATCATCAAAAAAAAAAAAAAAAATCTCATAATTTCTGTTGGCCAAGCATTTGTTATATCAACCTAAACTTAAATAACACCTTCAACTGAAGCCATAGGCTGCCAAATCAATGGCCGCTATTAGAGGAAGATCACCATCCCTATTAAATATAATGTAGGAACTTCATGACCCTGGTGAAAGTTAATATCCTTAAGAGGTCAATAATTAGCTATTACATATTTCAAAATATATCTATTTAAAAAATTATATTTATCATCACAAAGACAAAAAAAAAAAGAAGCAAAACGTGGGTTTTTTTTTTATCCAAAACTTGCAATCCAGCATTTTAGCACATGCACAACCTATCTAACAAAAGAAGGGGCTACTCCTTTCAGTTGCTTGATGCTGCTCGTCTTTTCTATAATTGGTAATCTGCCCTCTTTTCTTGATGCTACTCCTCTATTTTTTTTCCTTTTTTTTTTCAAGTTGTTGCTTCTAATTTTTTCTTACCCTCTTTTCAATTGTTTCGCTGCTGCTCCTACAAAAAGAGAAAAAAATTAAAATCAATAAATATAAAAGTGTTTGATGAGAAAAAATTAAAATTATTTTAGTGAGACTTACATATTTTATGTACTATTATTGTATATATAAATATATATTTTGATTTTATATTTTTTAATGCACTTTATATGAAAAACTTACATTTTGTTTTGCGCTTAAACCCTAGGAGGGTTTGTCATTTTTTTTATGATTTTCACTTTTAATTACTATGCAAAAATTATATAAATCATCAATATAAATATAAATAACTCAAATATACATTGAAAAAGTATTATTACTTTGATTTGAGATACAAATTTCATCAAATACCCAAATTTTTCAAAATTCTTTCTAAAATTTTATAGATTTCTCATTAGAGTTTTGTCTTAGGGTTGATATTTAGGTATTTAGAAGTTTTAACACTTGATTTTAGGTATTGTTTTGATGATTTTTATGGAGGTAGAGAGAGCCGAGAGTGAGCAGAGATGGAGGAATGGATATCGGGGAGAGATGAGGGAGAGAGGAGTGAGGAAGAGGAAAGAAAAGAGGGGAAAAAAAAGTAAGTGATGGGACCCGCAATTTTTTTTTGGTGATTTTTATTTTATTTTATTTTATTTTATTACTTTTCTGGGCTTTTACACTTGGTGATCCCCGGGGAAAAACTACATTTTTATAGGAAAAAACTTAATATGTTTAAGGAGGTAAAATTGTGACTCTTTTGATAGAAAATTAATATGTTTAATTCAAAAAGCCAATTCATTTAGGAAGAAAAATATAAATTAAATTGAAATTTTGCAAAGCTAAAATAAATTTGTTTAGATTTAAAAGAGAGAAGCAAATTTAAATTATTTTCATAAAAAGAAAACTAATGTGTTTAATTTGAAAAAAAAAAAAAGAAAAATTTAAATTGAATTGGTTTTTTTTTTTGGTAGAGAAAACAAATTGAGTTTCGTTTTAAAGAAAGAAAATCAAAAGTAGATTAACATTTTTAGAAATAAAACTAATATATTTAGTTTTGGGAAAAGAATTTAAAAGAATTTATATCTAAGATGAGGGTTTAGATTATAGAGAACTACCCACGACTTAATATTAAGATTAAATATAGAGAAAGAAGAAAACATTGCCCTCAATTCTTTTCCCTTGTATCCTTTTCCTTTTAGCCTTTTATTCAGCCCAAGGATGTTCAATGGAAATAACCTTCTGCTGCATAAAATCACTAGTTCACTCATTTCTTACTTTCAGGTTAAACCGATATTTCTAAAAATGACTGTCATATCTGTGCTGCACATGATTTTAGATGTTATATTATACACAAATTAGACAGTGTATTATTTGTGCATCCATTTTTCTATTTAATCGGAATGACTTTCCTTTTCTTCAAAGTTTGAATTACCTTTGGCTTGATAGGGCACTTATGGGGTTGCCTTACAATGTAAATCTGATCGCCAGCCTTTTTGTACATTTCCAGATTTCAGTGCCATGTCCAGAGAGCATGAGTCTCATTTTTCACCTGCAAGCCATAAGAACTATTGTTTGTAGTTCTGTCTTTCCATGCTCAAACTGATTTTGATTATGATCCACATCAAAAAATAGAGATACTGGAAAACACACGACTTCACACAGAATGCTGGACCTAACATACAACTGTATGCGATGCCAGATAGAGGGAGAGAGATACCTCAAGAATGCCATGCCCAAAGCTGCTCTCTCTGTAGGCACTGTAATCAGGCAGACGGTCCCAACAGAATTTACTTGCAGGAGGGCCTGATGTGAAGTTGAAGGCGCAGAAGCCACCCATAATTGGATCAGGCGTTGTAAATGGATCGGGACAGTTGCCAGGTTCATCAGCATGTGTAGTTGCCATCTTCTCTCGGTTGCCCCCATCACCATCTGTAATATAAACCGGTCCACAGGGATCCAAAGAATAGTTATATACCCGGTTTGACCTTTCATAAGCGTGAACCTGTTAATACGACTCAGATGTAAGGTTCTGTATTTTTTTCAGGTGAACATAACCACAAACTAAGTTGAATTATCAAATTACACATCTGTTCAATAAATGAAATATGGCCTCCTTCTCTTCCTAATGTGCTTGGGATAATCTTTGCAGCGCACTTCCCATTAACTGGCTTACTGAAATTTAGCTCTCCGACATCCTTCTCCAAGTGCTCTCCCAATACACCATATAGGTGCATGGACTTGGATTTTAGCAAGCCAAATTACATCAAGACTAAAGGTGGTTGTCTACATTGGCATACCAAATTTTAATCAAAAGGATAGGTATTGATAACAAAGCTATTTGAGTTTAGTAAACGGATACTCAAGAACAAGCGACAAATTTTTAATCGGGTCACATTTAGAACCGAGCTAAGGAAAACAATTAGTAATAAATATAGAATTAGTCACCAATAGCTTATAATATTCTATTTTGCTAGATGTTGAAATACTCTTTTCATGTATTGATGATAAGAATACATGAGAATGTAAATTTTCCCCGGCCCCCCCGGGAGGGGGGGCGGGTAAAGGAAAAAGCAAAGGAAAAAATCTAAGGGGAGATACGAGAAGGCCACTCTGCCCACAAATGCCTGTAGTGGAAAGAGACTTTCAGCGTACTTACATGTCCATTGAAGACTATGTCAACACCATAGCTATAAAGTATTTCTTCCATCTCCACTCTCATACACTCTGCTTCTCTGTAATGTGCCTTGTAAGTGCTGTACCATGGTGGATGCCAAGTAGCTACCAACCATGGAGTGACCTTTCTGTCAACAGTAGTCAGATCCTTCTCCAACCACTTGTATTGATCCCCTGTAATGGAGAAACAAAAGTCATTTAACAACTGGTAATGGACCATGATGAACGAGGCCATGAATTTTCTCCAACACTACTAAGACCATTGAAATCGTAAGGAGCATGTGCTTACCTGATTTTTCATATGCTATGTAGGCACCAAGCAATATAAAATGAATTCCTCCCGCATTGAAGGAATAGTAGAAGGTGGATGAGGATCCACTTTCCTCAGATGGGAATGCAAATCGAGAGCTATAAGATACAAATGTCTTGTTTTCGGCCTGTTTTTCTAACTCATGGTTTCCCTCTACAACCATGAGGGGAACCTTAGAAACCGCAGGCTGCATAAATCTGAAAAAGGAAACATCATATCACCAAGCAATTACAGATGCCATTATAAAAAAAAAAAAATTTAAAAAAAAACACTAAATTCATGTAGAAAACTCCAGGAAGCTAATGGAATTTGCAAAAAGTAGCGCAAATGATGGATATGTTTTGAGGTCCTACCTTCCCCAGTAATCCCACCGTGGCTAATAAGTCTCATGTGTTGGAGCGTGTGAAAGATTGCAAGAATAGCAATCACTTCCAGTTCCATTTGTGAGACCAACCAATACAATAAGGTCAGGATTGTTTCTTGCCAAGTGAGAAACTGTTGAAGTTGTGTTGTATGTAAGACCTAAGTCTCCAACCAGTGCTATTCGTTTAGGGTAACTTCTAGGACCAGAAGCTGGCATGGTCTTAAAATAGTGAATGTTACTCATTGCAGAAATAGAAGGATCTCCACATCTATAGCAATAAAGAGTGTCTGATTTCAACCCAGCAAAATTACATCATGAAAATGTTTGAATGAGGAAAGAAGACAACCCCATCTCTTTGTTGTCATTTGTCCTTGAATGCTAACTATGCACAAAGCAAGGATTAAAATGGTTAAAGATTTTTTTTTTCTTCCTTCAGTGCAGGTTGCGTTTCTTAAACAAATATCAGGAGTACTAGCTGCTTGTTAATCAGTGGTCTAAACTAAACTTTACTCCCCAAGTCCGTAGAAATACAAGTCCCATGTGAGACTTGTAAATATTTAGATGTCTGTATTTGATGAACATAAAAGACATCCCGCATCACGCTCAAAAAATAAAAATAATAATAATAATAATAAAATAATTCTATTCCACATTGTATGGTCGAAAGTCTAAATTACAAAACCTCAACCCCTAAAAAGATGTGAAATGTCCAACATTCAAGTCAAATAATAAACAAACATAATATAATGGTCCACACAATCCAAATTAGAGAGTAATGGTCCAAAAGCGAGAGAGAGAGAGAGAGAGAGAGAGCAGGTAAATTAAGTCTGAAGATTGTGATTATTCAAAAGTACCGGTGAGGCGGACATGGTGAATAATCCCAGAAGAATAGTTCTGGAGCCCTTCAAATAGATAAAGCTGATTGTAGACAAGCGAATGACCCGTCGCTCGGTGACTCAGTGGGAATCTTAGCTTCCCATAGCGAACAACACTTGCTACACTTTTGGGGTTTAATGGTTTTATGCTATTCCCACTTTGAAATTCTCCTGAAAGTACAAACCAAACATGAGATTCTCAAGCATATATCCCTCCAAAGAGAGAAGAGGAATTGCTAAAAAGAAACCTGAACAAAATAATTTCCAGTCAGAAAATAATTGTGCACCTAAGCCAATTTCACAAATACCTTCCATTCAATATTTAGCATCTAAAGCTATTTATAATCACGTCATTACCCAGTTTTTCACAAATGCAAAATTTTCTATATGCAAGTCATATAATCAAATTCAAATCAAGAATCATAACCACCGAATTGCAAATGTGCTAGAGAGAGAGAGAGAGAGAGAGAGAAACTTAGACTGCAATTTTTGCATACCCATTTCTTAAAGTAGAATTCAGTGACAGAATAAGCTGAATTTGATGCATCAGAAATGATGAGAAGAAGAATAACGAAGAAGCAGTTAGTTGGTTTAGAATGGCCGTGACATTTTAGACAATTTAATAGAATAAGTGGGGTAATTTTCCCTTATCCATATATTTATCTAATCTCCCTTAATTCTTTGGGATGAGTTATTACACTTATGATAGGAGACTAAAATCTCTATATAAGATTATTCTTTGAGTTGAGAAACCATAGAAGTATTTTTTGGGTTGAGACATTTTTGAGAGTTACTTGAGAGAAAATATAGAGGGTTTGAAAAAAATTTTAAATAGGGAATTTTTATGTCATTCAGATCACCGGATTAAGGATTGTGATGTCATGATATTACGGTAGTGGTTCGATTAATATCATGACCACCATCCTGATCGTGAAATCTGATCGATGGACATTAGTTTGATCGATTTTTGAAAAACCCTACACGTCAAGGTATATACACTATACCTTATCCCTATTTTATTTTTCTGAAAATTATTGATTGCTTTCGCTGTACATGAAACCCCCTAAAAATCCAACATTGGTATTAGAGCAATCGTTGGATTAATTAAAAAATAATTTTTGGAATTAATTTTCGGGTATAAAATATAGGGTATAAAATTTGGGATACGGATCATGGATGAATTTCGTGAATTTGATTACACCACTATGTTACCCAAGTCACGTAGATCACGAAAATAATTTTTTCATAATTTTCTGAATACGTTTAGGTTATGAAAATTTCAGTTGAAAATTTCGATCATGAATAGTGACCAAACAATTCAACCCCAGATTTGTCGAGATTTAGGGCAAATCGATACATGAAAAATAATATATTTGAGTTCCTCTCTTAATGATCTATGTTTTGGTATATATATTATGTATGATTGATGCTGGAAACGAGAGCTTCAAAATTGGCCGCGAATGGCTAAAATTTTAGATTCAAAATACGTCGAAATTAGGGCGTGATTATTTCAAAAATTGAGTCGAGAATGGATGGAATAAGTGGAATTAGAGATTCCATAAAAAATCCATCGAAATCGGGACCGGAAAAGGGGTTCTCTGACAACCGGGTCAAAAGACCCGGTTGCAAGAACCATTGGGCAAAGAAGAATCGTCCCAATTCCTAGGTGCATAGACTACACGTGCGCGTCAGGCATGTCCAGTGCAAGGGAAGGGCGCGTGTAGCTCACACGCGCAAAGGCACGTGAGCCACCTGGTTGGTCTAGGTCGGTCCCGACCCGGACCCAAACCTGACGTGCTAAAACCCGAACCGGATCCGGATCTGACTCGCACATGGGTCTGGAACTGACTCGTGCAAGCGGGTCAAGTGCATGACCCACGCCACTCGGCATCAAGCGCGTACGAGGGCATGCCAAACGCGCTACTCATCTGGCACGCACCAGAGGCTGTCCCCGGTGTGTGTAGGGGCGTGGGGATGCGCCGCCAGTGCGTGGGACTGCCGGCGATGCGTGAAATTGTCCAGAATTGGAATTTTTCCAAGTTTTGAGGGTCTCACCTCCATAAAAGTGACTTTTGTGGGTTTTTGTGCACCAAATCCTAGTCCGAATGGTGAAATACAATCTCGGATTGTGATGTATGGTATCCGTTGACTTATACGCTCATCTTGGGGTATGCACTCGAGTCATTTGCGTCTTGATGATTCGTAGGGTACACAAAATATGAGAATAAGTATCAATAAGTCACTAAAATCTCTTAAACTGTTTCAAAGATTGTCGTATTAAATCTTTGCAAGGGGGATAAAACTGAATGGTGATAATTATAAAATTTTTTACTGGTAAATTCAGTTTATCCTCGAGGAGCAAAATCTAACTGAAATTCTAAGGCATAAGATGGTGGACTCCGGGGAGGGTACCACACCTCAGAGACACGGGATTATGAGACATTACGTGCATGGAAGAGGAATAATGACCGAGTTAGGGCAATCCTCATGAGTATTCTGTACAATGATGTGGTCTCGGTCTATGAGTAATATCCTACGATTTTGTCGGTTTGGCTCGCCCTATAAAGAGCATTGTGGTGTTCTTACAGATTGTCAAACGAGGATACTGACTTATAAGTTTAATAACTTATAAAGAAATAGTTGATCATACGCTGATGTAACATTTGATGAAAATGTCGAGTATGATCGCCGAGTTGGGAAAGTGAACGACTTATTTTGGATGTGTTTTCTAGTACTGAATGTGATCCAGTTCTTTATCTGATTCATATGAAACCATGAAGATCTATTTCACATATGTCAAGAGTATTCGTACTTTCATCAATGTGAACAGGCACAGTGAGCTCGAGTAAGAGCATATGAAGGCGAGTAGGCCATACTCGGATCATGCTTACGCAATAGAGTCGAGTAAAGACTTTCATGGCACCAAATACAAATGACATAAGCATGAGTAATAGACTCGAGATTCAGATAACAAGAAACCATCCGAGTAAACCGATAACAATGTAATGATGCGCCGAAAGAAGAAGTTGGATAAAACCAAGGTGTAGTGCTACATCTATAGTAGACTTGGTCATTTCGCTCATAAGTGTGACGAGGAAAAATTATCATTTTCTTCTTTACATGGTTTGAGATGCTCACTGTTTTCTCTCCTTCGTAGATTGTAAACTCAGGAGCAACCGACCACGTAACTCAAGATAGGAGTGCGTTTATATAGTTCCGCCCAGTGAGTCCACAAGTAGGAGGATTTACATAGGGAACGGAGCGTTTTAATGACATCAGAGGGAATTGCACTTGCAAGTTGGAGTTACAAAGTTGATAAACTCTGTTCGTCATTTACGCTCTGGATATTTGATGGAATTTAATCTAAGCTTAGGATATGCTTTGTTAATTTGAAAATTTTATAGTTTCCATTTATTACGATAATTCTTTAATTGGTTCTGGTTTGGTCCATGAGGGACTATATGCATTGGAAGTGATTCCTTTCAATGGTATTACTTGTTATCCTCCTAACATGAGAAAGGATAAACCGGTTAGCAGTGAGTGGTTTGTAAGACCTGCTAACCAGCCTTGTCTAGACAAAAAAGTTACAAGAAAACCATTCGATATTGCAATGAGAGTTGTGACTCCATTGTAGTCGGTTCACTCCGATATCTGTTGCCTTATGAACATGAGAACCCGAAATGTAGTTGGCTACTCTATTACGTTCATAGACAATTACATGCGTTTCAGTTACGTCTATCTGATCTTGTACAAGTTTGAGGCATTGAGATGTTTCAGAAGGTTTATTAGCGAGGTTGATAATCAGTAAGACTTGAAAGTGTAGACTCTCAGAACCGATTGGGGGCGCGAGTATTTATCAGAATAGTTTTGTTTTGAGAATGGTACTACGAGATAGCTGACTATTCCTGCTACTCAGTGGAGTAGAGTAGCCGAGAGAGGAATAGGATTTTGTTTGAGATGGTGAGGTCTATGATGGCGCAAGCCAATTTGTTCATTTCCCATTGGGGAGATGCGTTATTGGCTGCAATCTACGTCCTCAATTGTGTTCTATTGAAATCCGCAGTCAGTACCCCATATAAGCTTTGGACAGGGAGGTAGCCTGACCTTAGCCATTTGAGTTTATGGGGTTGTGCCGCATATGTTCACGGTTTCTCACATTTACACGGTGAGTTAGGCCTACGAGAAAAGAAATATATCTTGATGAGATACTCAGAACACTCCAATGGGAATGTGTTATAGATGAGCATACAGATGACACTGCCACTGAAATTAAGTCTCGTGATACCGAGTTTCTTGAAAATGATTTCCCTATGAGAAATGAAATCAATTGGGACTTCACCTTTTATGAGATGGATGAGCTTAGTAGCTTAGCTGATCCTAGTGACAGGACCCAAGAATCCATTACGGATCTCGGTCCTAGTGGGAGCGATCCATCTAGAGGTGAAAAGGTTTCCCCTCCTCGTAAGAGTAGTCAATGATGCGTACCTAATCGTCGTTTCCTGATTGACTCCAATTGTGACTCTTGAGGATTACAAGACACCTTAAATGGTCCTAGAGGCTCTTGAGGGTTCTGTGAAGGACCATTGGTTTAAGGCAATTGATAAGAGAAGGAGTTGATGAGAATCAACGGGATCTGGGATCTAGTTGATTTATCTGAGGGTAGTAAGGGCATTAAGAATAAGTAGATTCTCAAGATCAAGAGAAAGACCAATGGATTGGTGGAGAGGTATAAGGCTCGTCTAATAACCAGGGTTTAGACTCAGACTACGGGCGAGATTATCTCGATTCGTTTACTTTTAGGGATTGTCACGAACATGGATCTGGAGTGACACCAAATGGACGTAGAGACTGTCCTCCTGAGTGGGAGTTTGGATGAGGAGATCTACAAGGAATAGTCATCTGGCTTTATTCCTGTAGATCAGGATGATAAGGTATGTTGACTTCGGAAGTCGACATGCGACCTTAATCATCAATCCAGGCAATGACGCCTGAGATTTCACGACGAGGTGATATCTCACGGTTTCGTGATGATTGAGGACGATCATCGCATATACCTTATATATTCTTCTTACTCTTTTGTGATCATGTCCTTGTGTTTAAATAACATTCTATTGACTAGGAACAACA
This sequence comes from Dillenia turbinata, assembly GCA_037126225.1. NCBI lineage: Eukaryota > Viridiplantae > Streptophyta > Magnoliopsida > Dilleniales > Dilleniaceae > Dillenia > Dillenia turbinata. The sequence goes on from JBAMMX010000012.1 coordinate 25,335,669, forward strand.
GAGAATATCTAATGACCACGATGACGTGGTCATTGTCAAGTTTTGATATGAAGGACCTTGATAAGGCTAAGTTCTTCCTTGAAGTTAAGATCCAGAAGGATCACTCGAGATAACTGTTGACTCTTTGACAGGAGTCTAACATCAAGGGAGTTCTCGAGTGTTTCAAGAAGAACGATAGCAATCCTAAAGATACTCTTATCGCTAAAGGGTTAAAGCCTAATTCTTGACATATACTTAGAAAAGGATAAGGGAGATGAGTAGAATCCCTTATATCAGTACAGTGAGTAATCTGATGTATGCAGTGTTGTGTACACGTCTAGACATTTGTTTTATAATCAGTATGGTAATTAGGTATCAATCGAATCCTAGAAGGGATCATTGGAGAGCAGTGAAAAGAATTCAATGATATCTCTAGGGAACTGCTATCTTCTCCTTGTGTGACGAAGGAGGTGATTTGCATCTTGTTGGGTATTCAGATACTAACTAGGTTGGAGATCTGAATATATGCAAATTGATATCGGGTTTTGTTGTCTTGGAGTAACAAGAAACAAACCTGTATATCTTTATCTAAGATAGAGACTGAGTTTGTGGCATGTTCAGTGACAGTTCAGGGGAGTATTTGGCATCGGAGATTTTCGGATGACTTAGGGGTTATGGAAAATAGTGGGAGGCCAGTGGATGATTTATTGAGAAAATCAGACCGCCATTGACCACACCTGAGATCTTAAGTATTACAGTAAGACCAAACACATTGATACCTAATACTACGTTATGAAAAATATCACTAAGAAGGGTGAAGTGATAATTAAGTACACTACTATACAGTATGGTGACTAATCCCTTCACTAAACCCATTGTGAGAGATTCCTGTATGAGATATAGGAATCATTGGTTTATGTATATTTTTGACATTTTTTACCTTGTACTGATACATATTGTGTTGTATATATATGACATATATGCATGTTTGAGTCACGAGTTTATTTATTGCACTATTTTGTTGTCATATATTTTGTGATTTACTGGGATGAATGATATGTCAGGCAGGCATTGTTGACTTTCTCACATGAGTGACCACCTCCAGCTCTGAGTGAGTGGAGATAAGACGGTTTCTAGTTGTAAGAGACTCTGAGAGTGGCCCTTCTAGAACAGAAGTCGCCCTGATACGTGTTCAGGATGAAATCATATGCGATATGACCAATATGGATGTACCCACATCCATATTGTCTGTAAGTAAACAAATTTGAGATCTTAGATATCACCTGCGACCAGTGATATTGTCTTTGAGACACTTTCTCTGAGATCTCTCGCTAAAGTTTTATGTATAGACTAAATCCCATACCTGCACAGTGTTAAAGAAATCTGACATATGCCCCTTTGAGAAATTGAGGAATAACTCTGTGGCACGCGTTTCATACCATGTGTGATATGACGACCAGGGATAGTGAAAATATTATTTGAGACATGATATGATTTAAATCTCCTTTCCATTGTGTGAGACCCAAGATTCATTGGGTGGGATCTCTTGTATCCTTATCATTTTCGGTTGTTTCTAGAACTCTTGACTTAGTGTTGCTATTTTAATCTGTTTACCGATGGGTCGGAAGATAAATTGAGGTCTAAGGGACAGGTCTAGGAAAGTAGCTGAATTGAGGCTAATAAATTTGAGTTTGAGAAAAGGAAGACCAATTGACATTATATCATTGTTTTGCATTCACCAGCTAGCCTATTATGCCTTTTCACGTTGGGATATAAGCATAATAGTGGATACACAGTCGAGCGTTTATTAGAGATTACTTTCGATGAAGAAAGTAGCTCGACGGATGTAACTAATCTTGGTATGGGGTGCAGCAAGTTCTTTTGATACTAACGATGGCTTCTCGATCATCCTAACAGGTGCATTGAGAGGCCTTTGCTTATAGGTATACTCGCCAATCACACGATGCCCAATCCTGTATGAAAGTCCAGCAGGGTGACATAAAAAATCGCATGTGTTGTGATCTTGTGACGAACGTAAAATGTCCTCGCGTGCAAGTGGGAGATATTGGTTTAGAATGCTCGTGAAGGGCATTTTAGACAATTTAGTAGGGTAAGTGGGGTACCCCACTTACCCACATATTTACCAATCTCGCTTAATTCTCTCAGATGAGGTATTACACTTATGATAGGAGACTAAAATCTCCATCTAAGGTTATTCTTTGAGTTGAGAAACCATAAAAGTATTCTTTGGGTTGAGACACCATGAGAGTTGCTTGAAAGAAAATATAAAGGGTTTGAAAAAAATTCCGAGTAGGGAATTTTTGTGTTATTCGGATCACCGAATTAAGGGTTGTAGCGTCGTGACATTGCGGTGGTGATTCGATTAATATCGTGATCACCATCTCGGCCATAAGATCCAATCGAGGGACATTTGGTTTGATCGATTTTTGAAAAACTCTACACGTCAAGGTACATACACTATATCTGATCCCTATTTTATTTTTTCGAAAATTATTGATTGCTTTCGCTGCGCATGAGAATACCTAAAAATCCAACAATTGGCAAGCAAGTTGTGTTGGTCAGCTGAGCTGGCGAAAAAAGCTGAGTTGGCAATCAAGTTGAATGGCAAGATGCTGCTAAGCTGGCAAGTGAGCTACAAATTAGTTGTCAAATTAGTTGTCAAGTTGGTTAGAAGTAATTAGTGAATAAAGAGGTTAGTAGCTGATAGAAAAAAAAAAGAAGAGATGAGCATTCAGTTTGGAATTTCAGAATCGATTTCTCTTTCTTTCTTCTCTCCCTATCTCATTCTCTCTGTAGTTTTGTAATCCTTTCTACTTACATTCAATAAATAACTTCCATTCATCAATGGAAGTTTTCTCTTAAATCTAGGTTTGGTTGGTTTCTTTAATCCCACTCCAATCTTACTTAGAGTTGGAAGTGAGTTCTTCTTTCCTTTACATTAATTGGTATCAGAGCTCAAGTCTGAACCGCCATGGCAGAGGGAACTCTATCTCAAGATTTAAACAGAAAATTAGAAGATACAATGAAGGCTTTGTTTAAGGAACATAAAGAGGCTCTTGATAGAGAAATGGATGCTCTCAAATCCTTGGTTTTAGAAAGTCATTTGTGAAGTAATAATCATTCTCCTCGTCAGTCTGGGCAAGGACAAAATTCTGGGACAGGTAAAGCTACTTGTGCATCAACTACTAGGCTCCCTAGACCATAACTTCCCAAGTTTCATGGGGATGATTTTAGGGGATGGCTTTACAAGTGTGAGCAGTTCTTCGAAGTAGATGAAACACCTCCTGAAACAAAGGTGAAGCTGGTAGCTATGCATTTGGAAGGCAGAGCTCTTCAATGGCATTAGGTGTTCATGAAGTCTAGATATACTTGTGAATTACCTAATTGGGAAGAATATGTGAGGAATCTAGCTTCTAGATTTGGAAACACCATGTATGATGACCCTATGGGAGAATTAACGAGCATCAAACAAAGGGGAATAGTGGAGGATTATTATGAGAAATTTGAAAAACTCCTTAATAGAGTTGAATTACCTGAATTGTATGCTGTCAGTTGCTTTTTGAGTGGTCTGAAGGAGGAAATTCAGATTACAGTAAAGATGTTCATGCCCAAAACCTTATCCCACGCTGTAAGTTTAGCCAAATTAGAGGAAAGGAAGTCTTCAATACTCTGGAGAAGTTGGAAGGGAGTTCCAAGAAGGACAACAAATGCTATAGGAATTAATAAGTTTCCTGCTAAAAATGATACTGCACTTCTACCCTTACCCAGATCCATTCAACAAGGACCTTCCAAAAAACCATTTAGAATATTTACTTCATCTGAGTTGGAAGAAAAGAGGAAGAAAGGACTATGTTTCTGGCACAATGAGAAGTATGAAATGGGACATAAGTGCCAAAGAAAGCAATTATATAGGGTGGAGATGTGGTCAGAGGAAGGTGGGGAAGAGGAAGAATCAGAAGAAATTGATAATAAATCTGAAGATGTGGCTGCTAATGTACATATATCTGTATATGCAATGTCTAGTCTTGCACTTTCCAACTTCCACACTATGATAGTGCATGGCCATATAAGGAAGAATAGCTTTGTATACTACTGGATGGGGGAAGCTCTCATAATTTTATTCATCCTAACATTGTAACAAAGTTTGGACTGAAAACATAGGAAGTAAGGATGATGTCAGTAGCATTAGCTGATGATGGAACGTTTCAAACTTCTACTATGTATACTGAATTTAGATAGGTCATGCGTGGGCAAGAATTCTGCACAAGACTCATGGTGCTACCCATTAAAGGGTGTGATGTAGTGTTGAGAGTTCAGTGGCTATCAACATTGGGAGATATTACTTGGAATTTTGGAACCCTCAGGATGAAATTCATCTATAATGGAAGGAAAGTAGTGTTAAGGGGATCAACTGAGCTGAAGATTATTAAGGGTTCAAAAATGAAGAGAATTCTGAATGCCCCTTCACAGGAACCAACTGCATGGCTATGTTTCATTCAGCTAAATCAAACAAAGGAGCTGCAAAGTTCAGAAATCGACTCGCCCCTACAACTCTTATCTACAGAAGTAAATTCAAATAAGTATACTGAACTTGGCTCATAATTTCATTCCTGCATACAACAACTTTTGACTGAGTACTCTGATATATTTCAGGAAGTGATTAACTTGCCTCCAACAAAAAGATGTGATTATAAGATTGTCTTAAGGGAAGGGGTGAATCCTATAAATGTAAGACCTTACAGATATCCCCATTTTCAAAAAACTGAACTTGAAAGGTTAATTAAAGAAATGCTTTCTAATGGTACCATTTGACCCAACAATAGTCCCTACTCTTCTCATGTGGTGTTAGTAAAGAAAAAGGATGGATCTTGGCGGATGTATGTGGACTACAGAAAACTAAATGATACCACTATAAAGGATAAGTTTCTTATCCCTTTAATTAAAGAATTATTGGATGAACTATTTGGTTTTCAAGTATTTTCTAAATTGGATCTAAGGTCAGGGTATCATTAGGTCATAATACATGCTGAAGACATAGAAAAGACTACATTTAGAACTCATGATGGGCATTATAAGTTCTTAGTCATGCCCTTTGGGCTAACCAATGCCCCATCCACCTTCCAAAGGCTCATGAATGATATATTCAGACCATATTTGAGACAGTTTGTGTTAGTGTTTTTTGATCACATTCTTGTTTATAGCAAAAGTGGGCAGATACATTTACAACACCTGAAAATAGTCTTTGATCTCTTGAGACAACATCAGCTTAAGGTTAAACAAAGCAAATGTTCATTTGCTATTATCCAAATCCAATATTTAGGCCACATTATTGATAATTCTGGGTGAAAGCAGAACTTGAAAAATTAAAGGCTATAGAGGATTGGCCCCAACCTGGATCTGTCAAGGAATTAAAAGGCTTCGTGGGACTTATAGGTTACTATAGGAAATTCATTCGACATTATGGAATCATTGCTAAACCACTCACTGATATGTTAAAGAAACAAGGATTCCATTGGACTGAGGAGTCAATAATTGCTTTCAAAAAGCTGAAAGATGCTTTGTGTAAGTCTCAAATCCTTACACTACCAGACTTCGAAAAATAATTTCTGGTGGAGACAGATGCATCTAGCAGTGGAGTAGGAGCAGTATCATTGCAAGATAATAATCAGTGGCTTTTTTCAGCAAGGCTTTAGCTTCATCGGATAAAACTCTACCTGTCTATGAGCAAGAATTGTTAGCTGTGGTGCTAGCAGTGCAGAAATGGAGGCCCTACTTAGTTGGAGCTCATTTTGTGATAAGGACAGATCAACAGAGTTTAAAATACATCTTAGAGCAAAAAATTTCAACACCTGTAAAGCAAAAATGGCTCATTAAACTTTTGGATTATGATTTTTCAGTAGTATACAGGAAGAGAGTCGATAATGTAGTAGCTAATGCATTATCTAGAAGGCCTAAAGAATTTGAGATGTCTGAAATCAGGGCAATATCAACTGTCAGCATAAATCTAATGTCCAAAATCCAACAAAGTTGGTAAACTGATGATAAACTTCAAAACAGATTGTCACAGCTACAAAGTGGAAGGGTTGTCAAACATTACTCATGGAGTAATGGGGTTCTATGCAGAAAGGGAAAAATAGTGGTAGGCAATGTACTTGAACTATGCCTCAAATTAATTCAGCTAAGCACTCTAGTGCAATTGGAGGACACTTAGGAGTGGAAGTCTTCTATAGAAGGCTTAAATAGTTATTTTATTGGAGACATATATACTAGGAAGTTGCTAAATTCATTGCAGAATATGATGTCTGCCAAACATTTAAGTCTGATAATAGTGTTTTTCCTGGTCTTTTATAGCCCTTGCCTATCCCCTCTTCAGTATGCACTGATATATCCATGGATTTTTATAGAAGGGCTTCCCAATTCCCATGAAAAATCTGTTATTTTGGTGATCGTGGATAGGTTAAGTAAATATGCCCATTTCATTCCAATGTCTTATCCTTATCCAGCAGCAACTATAGCTCAAGTTTTCATGGATTCAGTGTTTAAATTTCATGGAATGCCAAAAACTATTGTACGTGATAGGGACAAAGTGTTTATCAGCCAGTTTTGGAATGAGTTATTCTAGCTGTAGTAGGTGAAATTGTAATTTTCTTCAGCCTATCACCCCCAATCAGATGGACAATCTGAGGTAGTGAACAGATGTTTAGGGCAATACTTAAGATGTATGGTTAGTGATAATCCTAGGGAATGGATGAAATGGCTACCATTGGCAGAATTCTGGCATAATACCAACTACCATACAGCCACAAAAACAACTCCTTTTCAGGTGTTGTATGGACAAGCTCCTCCTACTCATCATTCTTATCTTCCTGGTTTTTCTAATGTAGAAACAATTGATAGAAGTTTAACAGCAAGGGAATATCTCATTCATAATCTTAAGCATCATCTCAGCCATGCTTAGAGTCGAATGAAACAACTGGCAGACAAAATGAGAACTGACAGAGAGTTTGCAGTTAGAGATTGGGTCTATGTTAAACTTTAACATTATCGACAGCACTCCCTGAGGGCTCATCAATGCCAAAAATTGTTTCCATGATATTTTGGTCCCTTCTTAATTCAAGCTAGAGTAGGCAAGGTGGCTTATCATTTACAGCTCCCTAGTGATGCAAAGATTCACCCAACCTTTCATGTATCTCTGCTTAAAAGGAAGATTTGAGGTGAATCAGTTACCCCTCAATTACCTAAGGATTTCAATGATCAAGGTCAAATGATATTGGAACCAGTAGCAATATTGGATAGAAGAATAGTAAAAATGGGAAATACTGCTATTGCACAAGTGCTGGTCCAGTGGAGTAATAGCTTTCCTGAAGATGCTTTGTGGGTCAATTGGCATGATCTTAAGCTGAAGTATCCTGCTTTTAATCCTTGAGGACAAGGATTTTCTTGAGGGGAATGGATATTGATGCATAAGAAATGATGAGAAGAAGAATAATGAGGAAGTAGTTAGTTTATTGGCAAGCAAGTTATGTTGGTTAGTTGAGCTGGCGAGAGAAGCTAAGCTGGAAATCAAGTTGAATGGCAAGATGCTGCTGAGCTGGCAAGTGAGCTACAATTAGTTGTTAAGTTAGTTATCAAGTTGGTTAGGAGTAGTTAGTGAATAAAGAGATTAGTAACTGATAGAAAAGAAGGAAAAGAGGAACATTCAGTTAGGAATTTCATAATCGATTTCTCTTTCTTTCTTCTCTCCCTATCCATTCTCTCTGTAATTTTATAATCCTTTCTACTTATATTCAATAAACAACTTCCATTCATCAATGGAAGTTTTCTCTTAATTCTAGGTTCAGTTGGTTTCTTTAATCCCACTCCAATCCTACTTAGAGTTGGAAGTGAGTTCTTCTTTCCTCTGCATCACAATTCTATGATTCTATCATGAAATTCAAGACAAGAAAAAAAGGGGTTTGAGAGAAAAGAGATAAGCTCTGACCAGTTATCCAAGAGATCCAAATAGAATCATGAGAAGAAGAAAGAGAAACAGAGATTTGTTCAGGCTCAAAGCCTTTAACAGTTCTTTGAACTCGAGGGTCAGTATCAGGCAAGTCAATGGTGAGTCCCCTGAAACCACTAGGGAGAGGAATGGTCACTGGCTCAAAGGGTCTATCTAGTGTTCTTGGGATTTTACTACTACTAATTCCAAAGCTCAATAGAAGAAGAAGCGCAGCAGTAGAGGAATTATGGATTTAGTGAGAGGGATAAGGTCGGCCATTTCTCCCACTCTCTATCTTTCTCTGTGTCTAGGGCTTTGTGAGGGTTCATAAAGGCTAGGCAGAGGTTTTTAAGAGAGGAAATGGGCAGCCATTGGAGAGATGTGCAGATCTAACTCAAAAAAATAAAAAAAAAAAATTTAAAACAATACTCATTTGAAATTATTTCCGAAAATAATATACTTATGTCGGGTTTTCAAAACACCGACACCCCTGGAAAGGCTTTAAAATAGAGTATAGACAACCTTCAGAAGCGACTTAGTTTTTACATGTGAGAAAGAGGCGATTTAATACTTCAGAGGGGTTCCATACGCAATTCCATATGTGATGCAGAATGGCGTTCTATATCCAATCTTATATACTGACGAAGGTATGGTTCCATATCCAATTCCGTATGATTAGATATACGACTCTCTAGCCGACTCTATACAATATGAGGTAAAGTTCTATACTCAATTCTATACATCAGTTATAGGGAGTTTCATACCCAATTCTATATGTCATTCAGAGAGAGGTTTCATACCCATTTATATACACTAACAAAGATAGGGTTTCATACTCAATCTTATACGATCAGAGGTATGTTTTCGTATTCTACTCTATACCCGATCTGAGGTATGATATCTATTACTATTATCGGTCTTTATTTTATCACTCATACTAATTTGTGCGTCGGAGTCCCCCCATCGGGCCAGCCTCGGTGGGATTTCTACAGGTTTCTCATCCATGAAGAACCGACGAACATCACCGTCATCGGCTCCCTGCTCGAGTCGGAAGAGCAGGTATCAATGGAGCAAAAATCAACTCCAACAAATTGGCGCCGTCTGTGGAAACGACTAACTAACTAGTCATAAAAATTTCAAGTCGTGCTTTACTTCTTCTCGACAGCTTGAATTCATTCGACTATGCGACAATCGGGACGAGGTAGTCAGGGGTACCCCTCGATAGGTAATTCTCTCGCCCTCATTCTCTTGACCTCGTGTAGATAATTTGTCGACTATCTATCTCAAGGTACATTATCGAACAAATAGGCCCATACTTTCCTGATCTATGATGGGATCTATCTCTCCGAATGGACCCATACCACCCTGTTCTACCGATGGGATCTATCTCCCCGAATAGGTCCATACGATTTTGATTTACCGATGGGATATATCTCTTTGAATGGGCCCATGCCACCCTGATCTATCGATGGGATCTATCTCCCAGAACGAACCCATGATGCCTGATCTACCCGAATAGATCCATGCTGCCTCGATCTACCAATGGGGTCTATCTTCCCGAACCGGGTCATGCCGCCCTGATTTACTGATGGGATCTATCTCCCTGAATGGACCCATGCCGTTTTGTTCTACCGATGGGATCTATCTCCTTGAACGAATCCATATCACCCCGATCTACCGATAGAATCTATCTCCCCGAATGAGCCCATGACGCCTTGATTTACAGATGGGATCTATTTTACCGAACGGGTCCATATCGCCCTGATCTACCGATGGGATTTATCTTTTCGAATGGACCCATGTTGCTCCGATCTATAGATAGAATCTATCTCCCCGAACCAATCCATATCGTTCTAATCTACTGATGGGATCTATCTTCCCGAACAGGCCTATGTCGCCCTGATCTACTGATAAGATCTATCTCTTCGAATGGGCCTATATCATCCCGATCTACTGATGGGATCTATCTCTCCGAATGGGCCCATGTCGCCTTGATCTACAGATAGGATCTATCTCCCCGAATAAGTTCATATCGCTCTAATCTACTAATAGAATCTATCTCCTTAAACGGGTTTATGTCACCTCGATCTACCGATGGAATCTATCTCCCCGAACCGACCTATGTTGCCCTAATCTACTGATAAGATCTATCTCTCTGAACGGACCTATGTTGTACCGATCTACCGATGGGATCTATCTTCTCGAATGGGTCTATGCCACCCTTAATCGTCTGACCTATGGTCTCTCCACCGTTCAGCCTGTTGGTCTCTCAATCTCCTATCGGTCTCTTAAACATTTGGTCTGTCGGTCTAGCAATCTCTTGTCTATCTCTTGACCTTCGGATCATCCGATCATTCGACCTATTGGTCTCTCCACCGTTTGGCCTATTGGCCTTTCCATCTCCTATCGATCACTCAACCGTTTGGCCTGTTGGCCTCTTAATCCATTGTCAGTTTCTCGAACTCCAGATCATTTGATCACTCGACCTGTTGACCTCTCGGTATCTTAATCTTTCGATTACTCAGACCTCTCAATATCTTAACCTCTCGATCTCTCGATTACTCAACCTGGCAATCTATTGATCTCTTGATCACTCAATTTGCAAATCAGTCGATCTCTCAATCTCTCGACCTGTCAGTCTCCCGATCACCTGTCAGTCTCTCTATCTCTTGATCAGTCGACATGTCGGTATCTCCCCGAACAAGCAAAGATCACCCCGTATATCGAACGAACGAGTCCCCTCGAACGAAGTCTATCGTTAGAGATTTATCTTCCCGAACAGGCAAACATCGTCCAATCTATCTAAAGAAGGAGTCCCCCCAAACGAAATCTATCATTAGGGATTTATCTCCCCGAATAGGCAAACATAGCCCATCCTTTTGAATGAAATCTTTCAAATAAGTCCTCATAAATAGAGTTTATCGCTAGGAATGTATCTGCTCAACGGACAAATCTGACCCACCCTTTTGATTGAAATCTCAATGAAAGTCTCTTAGATACAACTCTTAGCCGAATACATTTGACTTACACTTGTAATTATACGTCTTACATGGGTTCCGTATCTACTTTCTCTTAGTTTTCTATTTAGGGCCCCTGTGCCCCTGATGAGATTCAACTCTTTCCCTCAGTCTTCTATATTACATGAGGTCTCGACACCCGGATGAGATCTAACTCTCTTTCTCGGTTTTCCATTTATGAGCTTCAGCCCCTAGATTAGATTCAGCTTCCTTTCTCTTGGTTTTCTATTTAAAATGGCTATTACTGAATTGGACGGGATTCAACTCCCTTTCTGTTTGAAATTGCATCACACCAGATGCAACATTGCTCCAGTATATTCTTTTGGCCATAATGCCTTTGACAACAAGCCAATACTCATGAATGCAAAGCCTGACCCTATTCTCTCATATCAGTCTCTAGCCTCTCGCATTCACCAAGAGTTACATCATTCTGTCAAAACACAGATTCCATGTTATTCTTCGGGTATTTTTACTTTTGCTTTTCTTAGCACAAACATTATATGCTCTCGACCACTGCTTGCCTGAACTCCTGGTCACACGGCCCCCTGGCCTCTTGACCCTTCGACTTCTTGGTCTCCTAACCCCTTGCTACATTATAATTCACTCAGTATGTGATTTCTATATTTAACAAATGAAGGTAATATTCGCCTGAAAATCATTCAAAAATTCAAATCTCTAGCGACCTTCGAGTATCCCGACTTCTCGCACACTTAATCTCTCGGTTTGTAAATTGAACTTTAACAGATCACTTGATTTGCTCTCGGTAAAGTAAGTAAAATCATGTCTTGTATCTCCTAATTGTTGCCCCTCTCCATTAGTCACTTGCTTGGCTTTCGATATTGTCTAAAATTCTGATGGAACATGGCCCGAACGGCTTAAAAAAACTTATCACGACTACGTTCACAGCCCACTAAGCCTATAACCAGCTAAGAGAGTCTCTCGGTGATTCTATCTCTCGATCCTATATCTTCTCGTGATCGCCTGATCTTCGGATCACCCGACTTGTTGAACACCCGACCTCTCAATCCCTCAATCCGCTGATAACTCGACCTGTTGTTCTTGTAATCTCTCAATCATTTGACCTATCAGAGAATCTACGCATCTACTGTCAGTAAGCCCTCTCACCTCTCCCTCGAGCAAAAGAAGTCCCTCATCCGGTAAGACTCCTATGTTTTTCTTTCTAGCAGTCTTTTTGTTTATTCCTATTAATAGAATTCTAACGAATCCTCCCGAATGGATACTATCATCGGAATTTAACTCTTCGAATAGGCCTATGACGCCCTAATCTGTCATTGGGATTTAACTCCCTGAAAGAGCCTATGATGCCTTGATCGATCGTTTAACCTATCGATCTCTCAAATCTCTCCATCATTCGACCTAGCGGTCTGGTATACCCTCGATCGTTTAACTTATCAGTCACCCAATCTCTTGATCGCTCAACCAGTCGGTCTCATAATCTCTCAATCGCTCGACTTGTTAGTCTCTCAATCCCTCGATCGTTCAACCTGTCAGTCACCTAATCTCATGATCGCTCGGCCAATCAGTCTCTTAATCTCTCGATTGCTCGACCTGCCGGTCTCTCAATCTCTCGATTGTTCGACCTGTCGATTTGGTAATCCCTCAATTGTTTGACCTGACAGTCTTCCAAACTCTCGATCGTTCGATTTATCGGTCTTGTAATCTCTCAATCGTTCGATCTATCGGTCTGTTAATCTCTCGATCATTAGATCACTCGGTCACTCGCTCTCAATCTCTTGATGACTCGATATCTCAGTCTACTAGCCTCCTGATTTCTTGACCTCTCGGTCTCCTGAGAGGTCTCTTACAATCCACTCTACTCCTAATACCATTTTTTCAAAATGTCATTAGGTGTTGAGGCAAATGATGGTACCATACTTAAGTGGTTTTCAAAATCATTCATGATCATCCGATAAGGAAGGCAATCATCACCAAATTCAAATCTTTCCATATTCCAGTAGGAGTCTAATTCTCATGGACTCTCACAAAGGAAATGACTTTTTCTAAAATTCTAAATATTTCTTAATCTCAAGAAAGTTTAAATTTTTCAGAAATCTTTGGCTACAATCCCTACTATTTTGAAAGATCTAAAATAAAAGAAAACTATGATTTTATACACCCCTGGGAAATCTATAAATACAGAGTATATGCAACATTCAGAAACGACTCAGTTTTTACACATGAGAAAGAGGCGATTGAATACTCCAGAGGGGTTCCATACCCAATTCCATATGTCATGCAGAGGGGGGCTCTATATCCAATCTTGTATACTGACGAAGGCAGGGTTCCATGGCCAATTTTGTATGATCAAATATACGACTCTCTAGCTGACTCTATACGATCTGAGGTAGAGTTCTATACCCAATTCTATACATCAGTCAGAGGGGCCTCTATACCAAATTCTATATGTCATTTAGAGGGGGTTTCATACCCATTTACATATAGCGATAAAGGTAGGGTTTCATGCTCAATCTTATACGATTAAAGGTATTTTTCATATTCTATTCAATACACGATCAGAGAAATGATATCTATGACTACTATCATTTTTTATTTTATCACTCATACTGATTTGAGCGTCGGAGTCCCCCTATCGGACTAACCCCAGTAGGGTTTCTGTATATTTCTCATCCACGAAAAACCGACAAACACTACCGTCATTGGCTCCTTGCTCAATTCGGAAGAGTGGGTCTCTGTGGAACAAAAATCGACTCCAACAGAAAGTTTAAATACGAGAGAAAAAAAGAGATTTGAATGGATTTGAAATCTTTTCAAATTTAAAACTTTTTTCTTTCAAAAGTGAAAAGAAATGAAAATGAGATAAAATGTTAAAATTAAAATATTTTTATATTCTAAATATATCTGACCAAAACTTTTTATTATTAATGAGTTTTTTTATTTTTCATATAAAACTCCTAAATAAAATAAAAAATATATATATAATTTTCTTTTTTTTTTCCTATCCGAACTAATTGTTCATTTTCTGGTTAAAACTTTCAAACATTCCATCAGGGACGGTTTGCCTGGGAAGAAAAAGCTGCCTCGTTTGAAAGAACTTTTGTAAATGCCTTTTGGCCCATTTAGGATTTATTTATTTTTATTTTTATTTTTTATTTTTAGAGAGGGGAGATTTGTGCCCCCGGGAAGAAAAAGCTGCCAGCGTGGCCAACTTATCATAACATTATTACAAGGATTTCTATCTATCATAAAATTTTCTCAACATATTAAATGGCACAAAAAAGATGATTTTATGGGGGGAAGGGTAAAATGGACAAACCAATTTCGTACACAGAGGGTGAGGAAAGGTTGATGGGATGGAGCTCGAACCCTCGGCCAAAGTCCAAGTGCCCACCCCCCCACTCAACTTAAATGACTGGTGCCACTTAACTCTCTCTCTCTCTCTCTGGTATCGAGTCTCTACAATGGAACAAATCCAGCAAAGGCAGGTACACGCGAGAGGACTAAAGAAAGCTTCATGTAGCTGAAATTGGAAGCGGTATGTATTCACCTCTTTTGTTTATGTCAGTATGCACCAATATCTGGCTAATTAATCCATCACAAAAGGTAAATATACCATGTTTGTATTGGTCCCAAAGTAGTAGTATTCCTCGTGCATGGATTTCCGGAGATATGGTGCACCTGGAGACACTAAATTATCACCGTCGCGTCCGCCATGCCATTGCCTTTGATTTAGTGGGCTATGGTCTCTCCAACCAGCCACCCGAAGTAGAGAGAGGTTCCATTGATGATCTACTCACTTATACCACCGCACTTCTTGATCTCTTGGGCACCCACAAGGTAATTTGCAATTGCAAGTCTCTAATTTTGGTTCAGTCCCCTCGCTTAATTAATCCATTTCTTCCCTGAAGGCTTTCTATATAAGGAGATGGTGGGTGATCTTTCTTTTTCCCTCGACTTCAGGCTTCTGCTGTGAATTTATAATAGTTGATTGTATGTTAATTCTTCGATTTTGGATATCTACTTCAACAATTTTTATTAAATTGATGGATATGAGCTTGCGAGCCAAACCTAGCCGCTCATGCATGCCTTCGGTGTGAACTCAACCTAAACTGCAAAAATTGTTGAAGTAAACAAAATTTGATCGAGTGTGAGCTAGTCTTAACTCAGCTCGACTCATTTCCACTCTACTTATGAATGAGCATTATGTGTTTCATTGACCCTGAAAATTTTCTGTTTCTCAACAATATCTAAAATAATTGTACATGTTAAAATGCAAAAAAGTGTGTTGAGGAATAAATTGCGAACATTTTGACCATGAGAAATAGAAGTTTTCTAATTTTGACTAACTGACAATTCGGAGCCTGGGCGGGTGGGCTGAAGCTGATTTTGGTCGAAAAGACGCGAGGACAGTGGTGAGGAACATACATACATACATACATACATACATATATATATATATATATTATTAGATTATTAATTCAACATTAAATTTATATATTAAAATAATTATATAATATATATTATCATTTAAAATAAATCCATGTGAAAATAATCTCTTAAATTTGAAAATTTAGTATTTTGGATTTAACTATCTCATAGGATATGAAAATAAATTAATATGTAGATATCAATAAACATTTGCTATTTATAATGGGTTAAATAGAGAACGTCGAATGGTGACTTAAGGATAGTTGAAGAGTTATCTAAATTCATATAAATTTGGTAAGATAACTGAAATAAACTAAACAGGTAAATGTTGTTATGAATTTGAAAGTAAAGTCATCCCTATAGCTAAAAATAGGGTTATGGTTCCCGAGCCAATATATCGCTTTTTTTCCTAATACCCCCATCGTATAAGAATCTGTGAAAATACATTTGACTTGGAAAGCCGTACCCAAAATTCTACCCAAACAAAGATCAAACTTTAGACTCTGCCCAGATCAGGATTTCACTTTATTCAATTTTTGGCTATGAATCAGATATATTTTTTATCCAATTTGGATTTTAAAAGTCAGTTATTAATTTTTTAATTCTGATAATTTAACACAATATTTGGTATGATTTTGCATAAAGTTATTTTTTCTTAACAAGTGATATTAGAGCCACTCGTACTTAAATCATCAGAATTTTTCTATATATTTTGTTATTAAAGTTTTGTTTATATATTTAATGATTTTGAGATTATGTAAATTTTTGAAAATATGTATGAAAATTCTTTGTGGATATTTTATTTTTCCAAAAAAGAATATTCAAGAATTTTTTTTGTATGAATTTCAATAAAAAAAAGTAATTATGAAAAATTTTTATTAAAGTCGACATTCAATTTTTATCAAAATCGGCATCATATATTTCAAAAAAAAAATTTGAAAGTTTTCATCAAAGTAGACATTAAATTTTAATCAAAGTCGACATTCGGTATTTCAAAAATATATAGATATATATATCTATATTTATTTATTTATTTATTTGGATAAAAGAGAAGAAGATGACAATTTTTCAAAAGGTTTAACACTCTTGATGTTTTGCGATATTTCCTTTCCTTCTCTTTTGGGCATTTTTTTATTAAGAAAGTTGATTATTTTTTGGGGTCTTTTTGAACTTCAAAAAAAAAAAAAGGAAAGGGAAAATAGAATCCTTTTGGGAATGTGAGGATTTTGAGCAAATAATTTTTTTGAAAGAAAGTTAACATTTTTTTGGGGAATGAATCTTTAGGACTTCCAAAAAAAGAGTCAGATTTTTTTTTATGGTAAATAAGAAAATTGACTTTTTTTCTTTTTTGAAAAAAATATTTCGGATCTTATTTTTTCATGACATATTTTTGAAAAAAATTTCAGTTTTAAAAATTCTTTTAGAATTTGATTTCTTTTGAGAAATTTCCGGATTCAAGTATTTTTTTGAGAAACTTCCAGTTTTAAAAAATATTTTGAAATTTAGTTTTTTTTTAAAAGAAACTTTCAAAATTTGGGAAACAAAAAAAATGAAACTTTCAGATTTTAATTTTTTCTTTTTTTCTAAATCTTGACTTCTCAATTTTAAAATAAAGTTTTCCAATAAAAAAAATTGAAGAAAACTTTTCAGTCTAGAAAACAAAAAAAGGAAAATTTTCAAATTTTAATTTCCTTTTCTAAAGAATGATATCCTAATTTCAGAAAAAGAATTATAATTAAGAAAATTTTCAGTTTTGAAAAACAGAAAAAAAAAAAATCCAGATTTCAATTTCCTTTTTTTTTTAAAATATTGGCTTTCCAATTTCAAAAAATAAATTATAATTAAGAAACTTTCGGTTTTTGTTTTAAAAAAAAAAAAAGATGAAACTTCCAGATTTTAATTTATTTTTTAAGGTATGATTTCTTAGTTTCAGAATAAAATTTTTCAAATTCCAATAATATAAAACTTTCCTTTTTATTGTAAATTCATATCACAAAAGCATTAATATTTTAAAAAAAAAAAGGATTTATGGGTCATTTTAATCTGAAACAGATCTAACCCTAGGTGTAAAGATATCAGAACTCATTGGACTCAATGAAACCCATTTTTCGTTGTTATTATTTTACACTATCCCTTTTATATTCATTTAATATGTAATAGCATGACATGTCTAGAAAAGTTCTCAACAAGATGGGAATAATTCTAAAATTGACTGGTTTTTAAACAGTTCTAAAAGAACGCATCACCTACCTAATAACTTTCTTAGTATCCTCTACTATTAAATGAGAATTGGTCAAGTTTTAGATCAGTTGTCGGCAAATGGTGAATATTTTAGTTTTATGTCGATAGCGAAAGTATAGGGATGGAAAAGAAAGATGAATGAAGCATATTCGGTAAATTAAGCTTTTATAGACCCAAATTTCAAGAAATTGAGTCCATCAGAATAAAATTGAAATTTTTTTAATTACAGATATAATTCAAATATGAGTATGATCGTGTATATATCTCGAGATAAATTAATTAAAACAACATGTTATCAAAGTGACCTCTATTGTGGAAATTAATTTATTTTGGGATATAAAAAGTTCTGCTTGCAATTCATATAAGCACCGATCGGCCCAAAGGAAGATCTGTACTTGACAGAATTATATATACAACCTTTGATAATAAATGCATGATAATTATTTGATTTTACATGTAATCAATTCATCGGCTCAGAAGAAGATAATTGGTTAACATATTTTTTTATTGTCAGCTTTTGATTACTACGTATATGGTATATATTTCAAAATGAATTAATTGAAACAATATGTCAACAAAATGAAATTTATCATGAAAATTAATTTATTTTGGATATAAAAAGTTGTGTGTATGTGTAAGACCAAAAATTCAGTGTTAGAAAATTTTTATTTAATTTTTAATTTTTCTTTATAAAATATCGGGATAAAATCGGATTGTAATCAACTTTAAATTTTGGATGTAATATCGAAAATTCAATATTTGAATTTTCTAATTTTATTTATTCCATATACTTACCAAGGGTTGGAATTTTTTATTTGTTTTTCTATATAAAATATAAGGTGTTGAGTAGTTTGGTGGTGTTATTTCTTTTTGAAAAAATTTGAAGTCATGGGTTCAAAGCTCATGGGAGGTAAAGGACGAAAGATTTTCTTCTATTTATAAGTGACAAGAGGCCTTGTGAAGTGTATAAGGTGACTTGTATGTGAATTTGGAGGGGGGGAGTCGTCTGTGCAACTAGGAAGGTGACTCCAAAGGTGTGCAGGTCATGGTTTAGAGAGTGGAATGCATTGGGTCGCCCTGTGCCAAGGAGTGAGACACCTTACACCTATGGAGTGTGAAGACAAGGAGCCTTATGCTTTAGGAGGTGCATTGAGTGTTTATAGAGCATGATTTCTAAGTCTTAAAAACATTGAGACGCCTTGCACAAGTGATAAGGCAACTTGGGAGGTTTGCAGTACTTGGGTTTTGAGACCTTGCAACTGTAAGGCGCCTTGTCCCTTGCCATGAGTCACCTTACACTATCAAAACACAACCTACAGGGCACCTTGTTCCCAAGCAAGACGTCTGGTCCATATGAATTTTGAGGTTGTAAGTACCTTGCCCAGTCGACTTTTCACTACTAGAGCTACAAAATGACCAAAACAGATAATCCAATCTGAATCAAACCCTTGAATCACCAAGGGCAAGATGTTAATTGCTCATTTCATTAATAATATCTTTGAATGAAGCCTTAATTTTCCCTTTCTCCCTCGTTCCTTTCATACGACCATCTCTCTCTCTTTCTTTGTGTTCGTCCTCTCTCTTCCTCACTCTTGATTTCTCCCTCTTGACATCAATTAAACCTTCATTAAATCCCTTCATAAGTCTCCAAAATCCTCAAGCAAAGTCTTGGATGAAGTTTGATTTGGGAAAAACCTAGGATTGCTCGAATGGGGGAAATCTAGGGTTTGTGGAACCCAACTTTCAAAAATAATATTAACCATGAATTTAAGGTAATCTTCTCTTCCTAAACTTGGATTTAGTCTTCTCATTAGTAAATTGAAACGTATTATGGAAATTTGGAGAATTTCGTTGGAGAACAAAATCTTAGAAATTGTAAATGATAAAATTGGAGAAAAATTGAATAAAAAAATTGTATGTACATGTAAGAGATATGTAAATGGCGATTTAGAGTACACATTCTTGAATTTGAGAAAATTAGGGTTTGTGCTAAGTTAGAGGAAATTCATAAACACTAAAAATTGATATGATTTAACAATGGAATTGTTATTAATGTCTTAGGATAAGCAATTGGAATCCAAGGAAAGATTATAATGGGTTTGATTGTGAAATTGGGAATGAACACTCTCCCAAAAGTTGAGTGGATGACTATATTGTATATAAATGAGAAATTGTTTTAAATTATGATTTATGAAGTGAATTTTGAAAATGAAATTTGAAATGAATTTACAATATTTTGTGATTATGATGTGCCCAAAAAAATTGAATTATGATAAATCCATAACTCTTGAGTTATTCATTGAATTATTTGCACCATATTATATTTGAACATTTATTGTAATTTGTGAATTTTGCTCTATCTTGTGAATGAGTTTGATTTGAATGTTGAATTAAATTTGGTAACATGGTGTTAGAAAAAAGACTATAGTTTAAGTCTTCCACGGATCGTACCTTCAAGACGGCGTGGTTAAAGCTAATTTGATTAAAATTAGAGACTTGAAGGAGGCGGGATGGAGAGCCACTCAATTCGGCTAGTTGACGTGGTGGCACCCCACGAAAATAATTCCGAGCTAACACCAAGGATAGAGGATTCACGAAAAATTGTGAAAAACTTCTTGACGGATTCTATCAATAGCCATTGGTAGGAAAGTGGTTCCAGTAAGTCCCAAAAAAAGTTTAAGTTATTGATTGGAATATATCAGTCATAGTGAATTTGATTTAAATTCCATTTTATGTATATGGTTTTATTGATCCTTTTGGAATATATGTTTGGCATACACATTTTGGCACTATCACCCTCACTCCTCATTCACATTCATCATGTCATTGCACTCCACTCATTGACCATTTGTAATATTCACTCTCTTCTCTCTAATTTTTTTCAAAGGAAGTATAAATTGGAGACGTAAACGTCATTTAGAGCCGGTCGAAGAAATTATTTTTGTTGAACCTCGATAGGTAATTGTCATGAGATTATTTTTGGAATTTATGTTATATAAACCATGGAAGGAAAGATTTTGTACAACTCTTAATGTTTAGATTTAATTGATACTTGCTTGACTCTTCTTAGGCAAGTGTTGGTGAAATCTTTACTATTTTAATGTGAAACTTTATTTATTTTGTTTGAAATTATCTTTTGTAAGGTATTTTTCTTTCATAGGGACATTTAGACTATATTACAAATTTTGATGCACATTTTGAAGTTGGAGAGTTATTTCAATTACTTGGAATTGTTTGGACAGCAAGGATGGCCTATGAATGATTTGGTATTGATTTTTAATTATGAAATGAGTTGGATATCGAAATGCTTTGCGATATGACCGGAGTGGAGTTTACACATATTTTGGGGTAACGCGACTGTTGTTACGTTCCCGATGGGAGAGTCAGGACATAACAATTCTATTGGTATCCAAATTTAGTCTCACGATTTTAAATGTTTAAAAGTTTGAAATGTTTCCAAATGTCTCTAAAAGTTCTCTTAAAGTTTTAAAAAAATATTTTTCGTTTTAAAATTTCAGAGGTTAAAAGATTTTTTAAAAGATGTACAAAAACCTTTTACGGATTCTTAAGAACTATGATCAATTTTATTTTTAAGGTGTTAAATATCAATTCTAATACCAAATTTAGTGAGTTAAGGATAGTATCTCTTCTTATAAAAATCATGCCACCTAAACGAAGGATGAGAAATGTTAGTGAAATTTCTCTTTCAGAGTATAAGGAATGATCATCCTCACATTCTCCATCTTCTCCTCCGGCTGCAACTAGCACTCACCTGGCTCCTTTAATCAGGTTTCCTCTAGCACCACTCAATGCACTCCGACAATGGACTAAGTGGTGGAATACTTATGATACTCATCTCCAAGCCCCTCCTTAAGTGCCAATACCTCATCCACCGATCCCAACCATTCCACCTACTCCTCCAGCAATACCAGTTGCTTCTCCCACTTTAGTGGCTACTCCCATCACCCATCCAACTATCGACTTGTCCAAGTTGATCAAAGAAATCCGAAAACTTAGATATGTCATTTTCATGGGGATGAGTGATGTGAAGTGGCGAAGAACTGGATTAATCGGGTTAGGGAGACTGCAGCCAACATAAGACTTGATGACGTGTTGAAACTATTAGTAGTCGTAAAATTATTGGATGAAGATTCTTGAGTTTAGTGGGATAACCTTAAGGGGTGGTCCACAGCACCCATTTCTTAGAACAAGTTTCTTAGGGAATTTAACGAAAAGTATTATACCCGGTTCTACCGTGACATGAAGAGGAAGGAGTTCCTTCACCTCCGCCAAGGCAACAAATCTGTGGTGGAATATTAGACAGAATTGAGGAGATTGTCCTCATTTGTCTCGGAGTTGGTGACTTCCGAGGAATACTTGCATTTCAAGTTTGAAGAGTGTCTAAATTTAGCCATTAGGAAGAATATGTTCATGACCTCGGCCCATATCTACAAAGATGTCTTAAAATTGGCACTAAGGGTCAAGAAAATGGTTGAAAAAAGGGGAAGGACAAGAGAAAGATAGAAGAAGAAGAGGAGATCCGAAACCGCATCGGGTTAGGGTTCAAAGCAAAGTAGGAGCACAGGCTCCTATGTTGGAATCCGATTTCCAGATTCGTTGGCACTCCTCAAGGCCGACGAACATCCTATATTGGGACCCCCACTTCTAGTGTCACCTTTGGGAATAAATCAACGGGAAACAAAAAAGAGCAGTGTAAGCACTGTGGAAAATACCATTCCAGGTATTGTCGTGCACTCAAAAGAAGCTACCAATGCAGAAAGGAGGGTTATTTTCGAAATGCATGCCGGCAGTTGGGACGAGGAAGCCAAATAAGTCTAGATCGCCCTAGAAGATCTATAGGTAGTCAAGCCAACAGCCCTACCCACCTCCTAATGTCACACAATGGATGGGGACACAAGCACTAACATTCTTGGTTGAAGGAAATAGAACTGAGATAATAAATAAAATATTCATCGTATTGTATTTAAAGAATGATCCCAAAACATATAATGAAGCATTAGCTTCAGGAAATTCTGCTTTCTGGAAAGAAGCAATAAGTGATGAGATGGATTCTCTTTTAGCAAATAATACATGAGTGTTAGTAGATCTACCTCATAGTTCAAAACCAATTGGATGTAAGTGGATATTTAAAAAAAAAAGTATAATACTGATAATACTATGCAAACCTTTAAGGCAAGACTAGTTGCTATAGGTTTCAGACAAAAAGAAGAAATATATTATTTTGATACATATACTCCTGTTGCCAGGATTACTTCTATAAGAGTGTTTTTGCTTTAACATCAATCTATGATTTATATGTCCATCAAATGGATGTTAAAACAGCATTTCTGAATAGTGATCTTGATGAAGAGGTATATATGGAGTAGCCAGAAGGATTTGTCCTTCCTGGTAATGAAAAGAAAGTTTGTAAATTAGTAAAATCATTGTATGGTTTAAAGCAGGCTCCAAAACAATGGCATGAAAAATTTGATAGTGTGATATTATCAAATGGATTTAAATATAATGGAGCAAATAAGTGTATTTATTTTAAATTCACTAAAGACTTTGGAGTAATCATATGTCTTTACGTGGATGACTTGCTAATCATTAGGACTAATATACAAGGTATAAATGATACTAAAAAGTATATGACTCATCAATTCAAAATGAAAGATTCGAGAGAAGTCAATACTATTTTAGAAATCAAAATTAAGAAACATAATGGGGGTTATGTTTTGTGTCAATCACATTATGTGGATGAAATACTTTCAAAATTTAACTACTTAGGAATTAAAGAAGTTAATACCACATTTGATGTTTCTAACAAACTGATAGAAAATTCAGGAAGGTCTATTAGTCAATTAGACTATGCTAGTGCAATTGGTAGTTTGATGTATGCCATGCGTTGCACTAAACCTGATATTGCTTTTGCATTGTGTAAACTTTCAAGATTTACACATAATCCCAGTACAGATCATTGGAGAGACATTGAAAGGGTTTTTGGTTATCTTAAAAGAACCAAATCTTTGGGATTATTTTATAACAAATTTCCTTCGGCACTGGAAGGTTACACTGATGCTAGTTGGATAACTAGTGTTAATGATAATAAATCAACGTCTGGTTAGATATTTAAACTAAGTGGAGGAGCACTTTCTTGGGCCTCTAAGAAACAGACGTGTATTACTCATTCGACCGTGGAGTCAGAATTTGTTGCATTAGCAGCAGCAGGTAAAGAGGCAGAATGACTAAGAAACTTAATGTTAGACATAGAGTTGTGGCCACAACCGATGCCAATAGTTTCGTTACATTGTGACAGCAAAACAACTATGTCTAGTGCATTCAACAAAATTTATAACGGTAAATCTAGACATATTGCTTTAAGACATGAATATGTTAGACAATTGATTTCTAATGGTATAATCACAGTTGTCTATGTAAGATCTAATAGCAATCTTGTCGACCCATTAACCAAAGGACTCTCGAGAGATAAAATCAAAAGTACTATAAGTGAAATGGGTTTAAAACAATTCTAGTTTATCACTGGTAACAGAAACCTTGCCTTTCTTATTGTTTAGCAATTCTAAAGGTTTAAAAAGTAACAACAAGTTACTCCTGTGATAAGTAGCAAGCATTGGAACTTTTAATATTTAAGAAAAAGATGGTGAATAAGAATTCTTAATGGAGTTCTGTTCGGTTCAAGAACAAAGAAAATCTATATTTGAGATTTTCAAACTTCACATATTTAAACACAAGGAGTGGTGCCGCTTCTAATAAAGTTTGAAAATAAAACTTTATAAGTGTTTATGAATTCAGGAGGTAGCACACGGTTATATTATGGTGCTAAAGCTCACGGTGAACGTATTAGAGATTTGTATAGAATTATTAGTATTAATTTTTTTCGATCTTGTCATAAGAAATTGAGGTTTAATAATTATTCACCATAAATTTCGACAAAATCTTGAAAATATTAATACTACTTTTAGATTTAAGTCGAGAGACACCTATTGTGGAGATAATTCTAAAAAAAATTGTATTATTAATGATATTACAAACTAAATAGAGGATTGTTAAATATAGTTTGTAATATATTATGGGTACTTGTCCCACATTGGAAGGTTGAAGAGAAGTTGATGGGTTTATAATCCATCAAATTTGAAACCATTTGAATTTGGTTGAAATGGTGTATTGGAGGGAAAATGTGATTTTCATCAAATGGATCCAAAAAATAATAATTAAATAATTATTTAAAAGTCAAAGATGGGGCACTTGAGCATTAAAAGGAAATAAATATCTGTTTATTATTTATTTATTTTATTCAAAGGACACAATTTTGAATAAATAAATAAACTGTTCAGTTATTTATTTTTTAAAGGACACAATTTTGAATTTGAAAAATATATAAACTGGTGTTTTTGATGATTTTTAAATCAAACGGACATGTTCATTGTGTCCTTTTAAGTGAATGGATATATATCTTTCATTCTTTATAAATAGTCCCTCCTACCATTAGAAAATACACTTAGAATTTTTTCATCATTTGGTAGTACAACAACATTTCGTTTCTTAAAAAATCTCTTTCGTTTTTGGAAAAAATTTGAGATTTTACTGTCTCAAATTTCTATTTTGACTTGCATATCTTTAAGGAATCTGCCATCAACACAGCCAGCAACATAGTAGGAGCATAATTTCCATTTCACGTGCAAACCCTTTCAAATTTTTATTTCGAAGATCCTCTATTCCTAACGGAACATATATATAATCGCTACCGGTGGGAGGGGAAGATCGAGAAATCATGGACTTAGTTGAGCCAGCCATCTACTCCTCTGCCTCCATGGTTTACAGAGAAAGACCTATCCGTGTATGCAAGCTCAAATGAAAAATCTGGATTTCATTATGTGTTACAAGCTCTCTACAGGTGGTTTTTAAACCAACAAATATATTACAACATTATTCAAAATTAAATACAACACGAAATAAGTAACTTTACCATCATGGTATGCATGCAGGAGTATAACCAAAGATTGCGGCATTGTTCTTCCAAAAATAGCGGCAACAGCACGGCTGATAATGGGTGAGAAGGACTGTGCCATAAAATCAAATCTCCAGGAATGGAAGAAAGACTACATGAGGAGTGGGGAGGTGAAGGAAGGAACATCTACCTAATTTGGAGGTCATATTCATGCCAGAGGGTTCTCATTTTGTTCAAGGGCAGTTTCCACAGGAGGTGAAGTTAATCAACACATTCTCACTCTTCTCAAGAGAGAGATGTACCAGTTGGTGTCGAGGGTGTATGAAAAGATCAAAGCCAAATGAATAATAATGAGTCCGGCAGCTGAACTTGTAAAACGGGTATTAATGTTTGATTGATCTTATTCTCTAAAGATATAATCTGTGAATCAATTCTAAGTCAAATATAAATGTGAACACCTATAAGAGGGGGAGCCTACAACCCCAGATGAAAAACACAGGTGACAGGACAAACACAAACAAAAATAAAACAACCAAAGACCCATATAGAGCAGTAATCAAGGATTCCTTGAGTCTAAGACATCTCATTCATAGTAATTAAAATACTTAGTTATCTAATAGACAGCTTTGGTGCCAGCAAGAAAAAAAAATAGAATTGATTTCTTTTTTTTTTTTTATTTTATGCACAATATATGGTCTTTTATATATTTTTGTTTTAAATTCTTTTTCTCTTCTTACTTCAATAGTGTCCCTCGTGCTTGACTCTACTGCTCTTCACAGTGTATATATATACATATATATATATATATATTCATATATATATACATATATTCATATATTATACATATATTCATATATATATACATATATATATATATATATATATTGTTTAAGAAGAAAACTTAGTGAGGACATGCCATATGTCAAAATAAATAAATAAATATATATGGTAAAAATTTTATTACGATAAAAAAGTGTATGGGTTTTGTACATTCCACGTAGACAAAAAAAAAAAAAAAAAAAAAAAAAAAAATTAAAGAGCGTAAAACAAAACATTAGAAAGTTGAGTACTTATTTTCTCCTTTATAAATAGAGAAATTAAAATTTGTATTATTTTCTAACAGTGTAATTCTTCAATTCTAACTCGCGTGGGTTTTACGTAAATCTGTGTGTTTCAATTTTCTTTTTTTTTAATTTTCTAAAATTTAACTACAATTCTACTCTATCTCGATTTTCACAACATCTCCCTCTCTTAAATGGAACAAATCCATCCAGCACAAACATGTAGAAATTAGAGGCCTCAAGCTTCATGCGGCCAATATAGGAGCAGCAGGTAATATTAGTTAGTCCATACCTTATGCTAATAATATCCAAAGGTCAACTTAAACATATATTATTATTATTATTATTATTATTATTATTATTATTATTTTGTTTCCCACTAAGAATATTTGGAGTCATAATTCAATTCAAATTTTTACGATGACCAATTTAAATATGGCTTTTCTAGTATAATTTTTTTTTTGTTCAAGTTTCAAATTCAAAATTTAGTTAAAAACTTAACATTTCATTCCAGTGACTGACTATCCATTCATATATTTCTTCTTTAATTTTTTTTTGGTATCTTGTCTTAGACACCGTCCGGTATTCAAGACTTTATCCTGACTAATCCGAATCAACCGCTGCAGTAGCTCTTTTCGAAGGGCAGGTCTCCCAACGGGGAACGCTCCATACACATGAAGGCCTAATACTTCCGGTAGAAGTCAAACCTCAATCGTGTTTAAGGGTACTCGACCACACATTCAGTTGAACTAACCCACATTAATAGTAGCAATGCGATAATTTTTTTTAATTCCCGTATATATGACATGACATGATAAAAGTTTTGGGCATATATATATATATATATATATGTATATATATAGATATATAAAAATATTATATATATATATATATAGTATTATATATATATAAATATTATATAAAAAAGTATATATATAAAATATTAAAAAAAAATGTAATAAAAAAATTATATATATATATATATATGTATTATATATATTATATTATATATATTTGTAATAATATATTATATATATATATATATATATATATATATATATGTATATGTACCAGTCTATATGTATATATGTGTGTGTGTGTGTCCCAAAGTTGTGGTCTAGAAAAACACATGAGCGTTTATGTGAAGAATCTCAAATATAAAAAAATTAAGGGAAGAGATGGAAAATTTTATTATATAAAAAAAAATAAAAGAGAAAAAAAAGCATATAAATGAATGCAAACTGATACATGCAATATTAAATTCTCACGCATAACATAATAGGTGAATATTCTAAACAATTACTCTGTTTTGGTGAGAAATGCTGATTCTAGCCAGATTTTTTTTTCCTCTCTATTAAGTGATAGATTCCATAAATTATTTATAAAATAAGTTATATTTTGTTAAAATTACATTATTGAAAACTTTATGTAATTTTAGTAACGAAACAATACGATGTAAGTAGAATTTTTTCTAAAAAATAAGAAAATTAATTTTAATCGTTACGGAATAGTTAGTAAATTGGTAGTCAGTGAGATAATTTACTAGTATAGTAATTAGTTGGTTAATCGTCAATTAGTTTATAATCCTTTGCAATCACATTTATAATTTGGAATGAAATTTCTCAGTTTCTCCCAATTTCTCCCAAACCCAAGGACTTACCCTATGCTCGCATTTACTTGCCAAGTGATTTTATTTCATTCAAACTCAAAGCTTTTAAGCATGGAGCTAGGAGGGTTACATGTGTAGAAGCCTACCTTCCACCTTCCTATTCAGCTTCATCCTCCTATTTAGCAGATGAGTTCCTAAATTAGCAGATGGTAACACCGAACAATGACAACATAATATTTCGTTTTAGGAACATCTCAAGGAGCATCCTGGAATAACACACAATTTATTGCTCACACTATGAATGTATCAATTTCTTCTCAAAATAAGCATAGATGCACATATGCTTAGCTGATGGTATCTTCAGGTTCCTTAGCTGCTTCTAGTGCAAGAACTAAATCTAAGATATACTTGTTTCCTTTGTTCACCCCCTCATACAACTTAAAATGACAGGGGGGCTATATACCCCAACAAATGATGCTTCTTTAGAAAGCCGAGTAGAGTCAGAAAAAGTGCATCATGGTACACCAATCAACATGCAGAAGCTTGTCCAGCTTTCTGCACCAACTGCTCAACGTCTCCCAGCTCAAATTGACCTCCTTGCCATCCATGTTCATTTTGAAACAACCACTCGATCTGCTCTAGGGATTTTCCTTTGGTTTCAGGCACAAGTCTGTATACAAAGGCAACAGAAAGAGCTGAAATAGCAGAAAAGATAAAGAAGGTTCCACCCATTGTGATTGCTCGAGAAACTGAGAGGAATGACATGGAAATGAGGCCACTGCAGACCCTATTACCCACTGCACCAATGGCAGCTGCTTGAGCACGGAACCTTAATGGGAATATCTCAGATGTCAGGACCCAACAGACTGGCCCAATACCAACAGAGAAGAAAGCTACATTTCCGTAGACAAATAAAATCACCAATGCAATGGTAGGCCCTCCAGGCTCCAGTGATGACAAAGTGACGGCCAAACTGAACAAGCAAACAGTCATTCCAATTGTGCTCAAATAGAGCAATGGCTTTCTCCCTAGTTTGTCTACGAGGATTATAGCAACCAATATAAAGGCAGTCTTTGTTATCCCTACACCAACAGTTGCAGCAAGAAGATTTGCATTGTCTTTAACTCCTGAAACCTCAAATATTTCTGGGCTGTAGTATACCATTGCATCAGTTCCTGTAATTTGTTGGAAACACTGGATTCCGACACCTGTTAGGAGCATCCGAAGAAGGGCTGGAGAAGGCTGCAACAACTCACGCCACACGACTTTCACCTCACTTTTGTCAGCATCGCCCATTCCAGCAGCTAGCTGGATTTCTGCAAGTCTATCCTCCACCTCTGCCTCATTGTCCATGGTCTTTAGTAACACCAATCTAGCTTCATCTATCCGGTTCTGCATAACTAGCCACCTTGGTGACTCAGGGATGATGAAAAGTGCAAACCCGATGAAAACTGAGGGCAGGATCCCAACACCAAGCATTACCCTCCAGTTTATGTGCGGTGAAAGCCCTGAGAATCCGTAGTTAGAAACATAACCAAGGAGTATCCCTAAGTTTATGAATATTTCTGGAAAGGAAGTCAAAGTGCCTCTAGCAGTGGTTGGTGATATCTCAGCAATATAAACAGGTGCTATCATGCCTCCCAAGCCAATTCCTAGCCCTGCTAGGAGTCTTCCCACCATAAGTATGTCAAACGATGGAGCAACAGTCATGACGAGTGCACCAGTTTGGAATACAACAGCAGCTAAGGCCATTGTCCACTTTCTACCAATAGCATCTGAAGTTCTTCCCCCAACTAAACTTCCAAAAAGTGAAACAATGCTCAAAATCCCAATTAGAACTTCTTCTTGTGCTTCCGTTATCTTTAGATCTTGTTTTATGTATAGAACTGCTCCACTCATAACACCCACATCTGCACATGGAGCCGAAAAACATCAAAATATTATCTCATCTTCACTTAGCTCATCAAAGTAGAGATGTAAAACTAAAGTAGCAACCATTTCTATGATCTTATTCATGGAATGAAATCCATTCATGCTCACTACACAGTGCAACACACTCAAATCATACCATTGTGAATTATATAATGTACCATAAGCAAATATTGGTGCACAAAGCGTGTCGTAATATGCATTCTGGCTATCCGTTTGTACAACTTTGGTGTTTAGTTTATATTTTAAAAATTATATTTAATCTGTATATTGCTCTAAGATACATAATGTGTCAAAACATAGTGAAAATTTGGTTTTATCAGCACTTCCATTTATCCATGGAGTCATGTACATAGTGATATTGTATTAGAAACAACAAAGAAGTTTCCCTTCTGCTTATAATCATAGCATGGTATTCAAGCCAGCCAGTGATTATCATGAGGTAAACCTCACTGCAGCACCTAGAAGGCTTGTTTTGTCCTCTGGTGTATCTTGAGGATCCAACAATTTTGGTAGCAGCAAGAATTTCAAGGAAGCATATATTCACAAGTCAATGTGTGAGTTTTAGATAAGTATGCCCATAAGACCTGCTTCTATTGTCAACTTGAGTATTAATCTTCAAATGGGCACTAAAATACATGCATGAAATTTGATTTCTAACAGACTAAATTAAACCTGAAGATATAGTGCATATTTTGAAGGATTTTGGCAAACAGTCATGGTTAAAATGCTTCAGTTTTTGCATGGATAAAATGGCATATCTTGCCAAAGTAAAAGCTGAAGAGTCCAAAAAAATATTCTAGTAAAGGACTTGCAGTTTCAGAAATTGAAACTATTTTGTCTGGCTCCATTTGTGATTGCCCCACGGTACTCATCACAAACCAAATCTGATTTAGATCAGATTCTGCAGCTAACTAGAGCTCATAGTCTATACTTGCTCAATGGCCAAAGAATTGCATCACCATTTCAACCACTTTGGTACTTGGAACAAGGCAGCGACTTGGCGATTAATCTTAGCATACTAAGTGAGAGTGCTTCACCATTTCTCATTATTAACTTTTTTGTAACTGCTTATAAGGTAGATATTGACATAATCTCATAAGAGTTGCTAACCATTCTGAACTGAAACTCCAACAACAAACTGAAAATTGAACTAAATTCGATTCTGTCTACTTTTCTTATTACCATTCTTGCAGAGCCTCGTTCCTATTTGTTATTTATGCAGTCAATATGGTAGATGGACTATATGAGGAAATCGTGCCCCGATTATGAAAATCATCAAATTTTTAATGCCAACTCAAGGCAAGAATAATTCAATTTAGAAATTCCCCCCTAAGAGTTGACTTCAAGACTCGGATCCTTAAATTTAGAGGACCAAATAAGGCAGATCCAATACATATCCATGAAAAGTAGAAAACTTAAATCGAACACAACAAGAACAGACAACAGTAGATAAACATACCATAGCCGAGAAGAACAGAATTGAGAGAAGCAAAAACAGCACAAGCATAAACATATTTCTTAGTACTCCTTCTCCTGTCTAGTGAATGCTGATAATTGGACAAATCATCAAAATCTTCATCTCCATCCTCTGTGAGATCAGAATCCATTCTTCTGTACTTGTTCTTATGACCCAAAATCACACTCCCAGGAATGCCATCCTCACTCCCATTATCTGGGAGGCCCACTAGCCCCATCCAAAAATTCTTCAAATTTAACCGGAAATCAACATATTAAAGAGAAAGAAACGAAAATAAATAAGACCCAGATAATAATTTCTTGTGGCTTAAAATCTAAAACCACAGACGAATTCAGATCTGAAGACGTGATACTTTGGCTTTTGGGGTGACCCAAATACCCAATAGTTCCACATTTACTCCATTTTTTTTATGACAAGTGGCTTGGTCTCACTTTCTGTCTTTGCAAGCAAACAACTCTGCAAATTTCAGGAATTCTTTTAAAGGCTGGGTACGGATGGGAATTAGAATAATACGATTGGATGGAGCTTTCGTGTCATGTGAACATCAACCTTCCAACTCTTAGGTTGACGGACTTTGTCAGTTTTTTATAATTCTTCAACTTTTAAATATAGAAGTTTTACTTTCCCTTGGGCTTTTCTGAGTTGGAGGAAAGGAAAGAAAATGAGAAAAAGAGGAAATGTTCAGGTACAACATTACAACATAAAAAGTTTCCGTGGGTTTTCTCAGGAAGTATGGAATGTTTTTCTTTCTGCAAAAATATTACGCATATATATTTGTATATATCCATTTCGTTAAACTAAATGCTGAACTTAAAAAAAAAACAGGTAGTGATCTTACCCGAGCAAAATTGTTCTGCGAAAGTAATTTTTATTTAAATACCAATTTTTCCCTTAATTAATCAACCACATTATACATTAATTACTCACTCTCTTCTATATTAATTACTCTCTTTCTTTTTCACATTATACATTAATTACTCTCTCTTCTCTTTCTATTTAATTATCTACATTAGTATATAATTTATTTAATTATATACATTTAATTATTTTTTATATTATAATTCTTTCATTTTAATATATTATTTATCATTTCATATAAAAACATGTTATTATTTTTTTATTTTTATATTTACATTTAAAAAATTATTTCTATAACTAAAATTCTAGTATCACGAATAAATAACACATAAAATTATCTCGATAATACACTTTTATTTTAACAATATGTTTTATTTTATTTAGAATAGTGCTTTCAAGAATTTGACATATTAACTTTATTCTATAGTTGGATTGGTATTCCTTTTTTAGGAGACTAATTTTATTTTACATTTATTTTCATAATCAGTAATGAATCTTTGATTTTGTGATAATAGCAATTATACGATAATTCTAACAATTTTAAGGGTGAATTATTATTGATTAATTTATGATAGATAATAAATTTTTTTGTTTTATAGATATAACAATTGTTGATTATATTAATATGCTATTGGTAAAAATGTTATCATATAGTTTGTCATATATTCAATTAGTACGTATTTGCCTTGAAAGAGTTCTGATGTGAGGAATTTTATCTTAAATTAAATATTATATAATAAATAAATATTTAATATAATTTGTAAAAGAATATTACACTAATTACTTTTTTGACTCTTTTTCTTAGCAATAAAAAAGAAGGCTTATAATCATAATGAATAATTTTGCATATTATTGAACATTAGCCAAAAAAACATGATTTTAGCGATGGAAAAAATTCATTGTTGTTTAGCGACGAATTTAACGATAAAAATCGAAATCCGTCGCTAATTAACGATGGATTATTTGTCGTCGCTAATTTAGTCACGGATTTGAAATCTGTCACTAAATTTAGTGACAGATTCTTATTTTTGTCACTAATTAGCAACGAATTTCATTTTTCATCGCTAAATTTAGCAACAGAATGTTATATCTGTCGCTGATTAGCGACGGATTACGTTTATATCGATAAATTTAGCGACGGTTTCAAATCTATCACTAATTTAGCCACGGATTTGATATCTATCGCTGAATTTAGCGACGGACTATAATATCCATCGCTAATTAACGACGAAAACGTAATCCGTCGAATAATGATGGTTTATATAAAAAATAATAATAATAACTAGAAAGTTGAAATTGGGAATTATCACTTGAAGCATAGGAGAGTAACCCAAAAAAAAATACAAGCAAAAAAAGTATGCAAAAATTAGCACAATATTGTGGATGCAACGTAAAAGGACAAAAAGTATCAACGGAAAGTCCATTTAATAGAATGAGTTATTAAGTTTTTTAATTAATTTTTTTTTTTGAAATTTTAAAATAAAAAAGACTATGTTGTGAAAGTTATCTCTAAATAGGATTTTCGCAAATACTCGAATCAGATTAGTTTAAGTATAATTTTAAATCTTAACAATGAAAAAAAATATATATATACAAAAAAGTAGAAAAGGTTAGGTAGAAAAGGTTAAAAGCAAATGGTAACAACTATTGCAATCGTGGAGGATATACAAATTGATTACTTGGCTAGCCTCTGGTACGAGGTAAAAAGGGTTAGAAGGAAAAATATTAGAAGGACAAAAGGAAAGACGGAAAAACAATTAGAGGGGTAATATTTACCCACTTTATACTTAGTGTTATGAATAAGAAATGAGTAATCTTTACCCACTTTATAATCTCAACATTGTCTTTTTCTTTGAAAACTAAATCTAAATTAGCTTTCTCTAATACAAAAATATTATAGTTCTCTTTTTGAAAAATAAATTTAATTTATATTTTTCTCTCTAAAATGAAGAATTTCTAAATAAAAGGATAGCTTTTTTCCCCTAAAAAATTCAATTTAATTTAAATTTTCTCCCTAAGAGAACATCAATTTAAAATTTTCTCTACATAAAAAAGTCAAAATTACTTTATCTTTCTTTAATACTAAAAACACATTAGTTTTCTGTTTATGAAAAAAAAAATTTAATAAATTTTTTGTCTCAAGTATATGGGTTAAATTTTCTCCCTTTAAATAAGTTAAATTTAAACTCTCTCCCTTTAAAACTAAATATATTAATTTTTTCTATTAAAAACTAAATTTGTTCATACTTTCTTTATCTAACTAAATTCGTTTTGAGTTTTAGTTTATTAAAAGAAAATTAAAATTTAGTTTTGAGCAAATGATGGAGCACGATCCAAGAGTCCATTATCATAGGATTTGAAATCCTCCGATCCCACAACCCAACAAACAAAATACGCTAAAACATGCCATCTATATGGGATACATCTCTCAGACAGATAGGCATGATCCACTCTCTCAGTATTTATCGACCAAATCCTTCTCGATAGTCGGTCAACCCCATTATCTACTCGGTGTTTGATATTGCTATTTGATCAACCCGGAGTAATATTCGTCGTTTCTTAAATCACGAAAATAACATTTTATAATTAGAAAGGAGATCTTTAATTCTTATCGATAAAGAAGGTAATTCTTTGACAACCTGAACTTTCCATTCTAAAGTTTCTAAAAATCTTTCACTAAGAATTTGGTAATTTTGGAACACTTTCGTAAGAAAACTAGAATTTTAACACTCTAAATATACACGAGATTCATATAACAGCCAATATATATGCATCATAAAGTTATCGGCAAGGTACGTTCTCTTGACTCGACACTTGGCACACAAAAGGCTATGCAGAGCTCTCTCACTCCTTTTTTCAATCTGTTTCTACTTTTGAAAACTATTATTTAACTTGAGTATTAAAGTCTCCCCCACAGAAATACCTATCGACGGTTTTTGGCAGGTTTCATCAATGAGACGGTCCAACACTTTGTTCGAGTCAGCGGAGCTATTATTTACGGAGTAAAACTCATCTTCAACAAAGATGAAAAAAACCTTAAGAGGAAGATCAGGAGAGAAGTGGAGATATGACTCTCTCCCTCTCTCTCTCATTGAGATGACTTTCAAAACTCTTCTCAACTCACATTATACGCCTCAAATTTCTTGTTTACTCCCTTCTTGATTGTGGACCCTTATTAAACTCCAATCGTCAAGCCTTTTCCGATGCTTGCCTTGAGAACCTGCTTATTTATTGTACACCACAAAATTAGACATGACAAAAAGAACCTAAGAAAATTGTCTCTTCGGGGGCAGTGGACTTTTTCTACTCAAGTAGGTGGTTCCGGAAAATGGCTTCTTTTTTTTCCTACCTGAGGAGCTAAACAATAAGGACTTCAGTAGGCTTCCTAATAACCATAGTCTCTCCTTCCTCAACTTCACAAAATATATAAACTAGATTTTCACAATCCATGGTCAACTGTGTCACCATTTCCTCTGTGACGCCACTGAAAAATTCAACTAGGAAGAAGATCAAAACGGCAAGATTGGGTAGCAGTCAGTGCCACATATCACAAGAAGCCAGTGACATTACATATGAAACTAGCCAGTGGCCACTCCCGAAACATTTGTTAAGATAAGAAATATAAAACAGCAAGAACAACGTACGGTAACAGGTGCAACCTCAATTTAAAGGTTGTATGAGACGATATAAAATATTCATAATGTTGATTAATAGATTAATGGATGAGCATGAAGTGTGTAAGCATTCATAATAATTGGAGAAATGTCCGGAATAATGTGAGAGGCAAATAGACTGGAGTCGACAATTGGCAAGCAAATGATAGGGGTTTGATGAACCACGAAGACATTCAAGACGACCTAAAAGATTAAAGCCTATAGTTCCCAACATATTTGTACAGGATAGGCAAAAGAAATATATTATAGATAGATGTTTTATAAAATTCTTCAATCACAAAACTGATACAAGATTCTTCTCGTGTCCTTACAGGATTTTGTTTCTATGAATCTATACCTAAATGAATCAGTCATTGCCATCAAGCTGATGGCTAACAATCAAAATTAGAATATGGTAGGCAGAGTAGGAGATAATTCACAGGCCACGGTGTTTAGACCAAATAGTGCCTCGAAGTGGAACAAACAGAACCACAATACAAAGAAGAAAGACAGCAGTCAGAAGTAGAACAGCAACAACTACCCATCTAAGTCTATTCACCACCAAGTAAATGGCTGATGCGAATGCCATAGCCATCATTGTAAGAGCCACCCCCAAAAGTAACAGGCTTATCCTAAGTGCTTCAACAAGCAAGCCCACATCACCCCATTGTGCCCAGATGAGCACAACTACTCCAATAATGGAGCTATACATAGCGATTGCACTACAGATTAGGAAGAGCTGGAAAGTGAACTTATTGAGAATTATTGCTGCACCTGTGCTTGGTCCATCACACCAGGCACTGTAAATCATGTGGCAAATGAAACTGTAGCTATCTGAGTTGCTATCAGCGCCAGAGTGTTAATCCTCTCCTTGTAATATTCCACTTCATCATATTTCCTTTTGTGGTGCTGCCTGTTTGGCTCAACTAATGGCCGTTGCTGACCTCGTGGTGCACCAGCTGTCCTTAAGGCTGTCAGAGTCAGGGGCTGCAGTCAGGAAATATTAACTGAGTTTTATATTTGGAAGCACACAAACATAATGTTCATCTTCACCTCTCTAATATAAAAGAACGCAGCAAGTGGGGCTGTAAATGAATGAGCTGTTTGCAAACAACTCATGACTCAGCTTAAGCTCATTATTTGAGAAATGAACAGAGTTTGAACTAATGTTTTAGGCTTGTTGAAGAAATAAGCCAATCTTGAAATAAGGCAGAGTTGGCTCGTGGGTTCATGAACAACAATATATTTTACGTGACTGTGATTGTAGTTATTTAGCACCTTATGCATTTTTTTTTCACCTTTTCTATAAGATTTAATGCTTTAAAGGTTGTCAATTCCTTATTACTCTCCTTACAACAGAATTTTTTCTATACTGAAAACAAAAATGATGACTAATGAAACTAACTGAAATAGTTTATGAGCACGAACAGGATAAACCAAGTTAAGATTGTCCCTTTTATGTCAAATGAGCCAAGACAAGCCAAGTCCAAGCTTTTACATTTGTACAAGAATTGAGCTTGAGCATTCTTGAACAAGTCATGACAGACACTTCATCACACATTTATCACAAAAACAGGCAGAGCTCTACTTTACCACTTGGCTCATTTGCATTATTCATAACTAGATGGGCTACGTCCTTCATCCTCCCAGACTACATTATGCTATTTGCTAATCCATCCAGTGCCTAAATTAAGATCATCAGTCATTAAATTTTCCATCAACACAATGACGCATGTCGCAGCATACCTTGCGAAATAGAAGTATGTTCCTCGATATTTTGCTATGCTATGTCCCTGGGCTTTAGACCTTCACCATTCATTATTGTCAGGTCTACTCTTTTGTGGCAGACAAGAATGCTAACAACCTTTGGATTCCTGTTGATGGTGGGCAAATGCAATGGTGTATTTCCATTTGCATTTTATTAGATCAGAAAGATCAGGATTATTCAGCAAGGACTTGGCAACCCTTTTTCTTCCCCAGGATGCAGCAAAATGAAATACATTTTGCTCATCTTCGTTCTGAATGTCTTTCAAGTCCGGGCAATACTTTAAGCAACTCTTGAATTATGTTAATATGAGGTTCAAATGACAATATGACCTTAAACTGATGAATCCACAAATTAATGAATTAACGACAAGTGATGCACAAGGGCTTTTGCATCATTTTAAAATGCTGAAGATTTGATCCTTCAAATGCTAGAAAAGTCTTGGGAAACTGTCAGTAATCTGTATATCCTCTTACTCCCCTTCTATAATTTTGACTTGTCTTCAACAAACCCCCTTCTTCCAAATATTTTTCGTACCTTCGGCATCCAAGAGATTGAAACTTAATCTGACCATAAACTCAACTAAACCTCAAGTCCCAAACTAGGTGGGGTCAACAACCACATAAATTCACTTCTCGAACTCAAATTTTGTATGAGGTCAACTCAACTGAGGCCCAAGTCCTAAACTAGCTCGTGTGAGCTATATGAATCCACTTCTGCTCAAACTTATTCTGTCTAATTGCTTCAAAGAACTTACATAATAATAATGGCCTAGCCAAAAACATATAGATAAATAAAATTAACAAAAAAAAGAAAAAAGATTAGGCTAATGGAGGACCAGGGAAATGGAAAACAAACACTCAAGTACATAACTGT
Organism: Dillenia turbinata; assembly: GCA_037126225.1. Classification (NCBI taxonomy): domain Eukaryota; kingdom Viridiplantae; phylum Streptophyta; class Magnoliopsida; order Dilleniales; family Dilleniaceae; genus Dillenia; species Dillenia turbinata. The sequence goes on from JBAMMX010000012.1 coordinate 25,374,515, forward strand.
TGTACATTTTTTTCTAAGATGTCCACGGTAGCACTTCCAATTCCATACTTGAAGGAGCACCCTGTCTAATAATAATATTTAGGTAACTTTTGTTAAAGAACCCAACAAATTTGTGTCATGTTGCATTTTGATGAAAATAACGCCCCTCTTCCCACCTAAAACAAAGCCAGGGCCCAAGGGAAGTAATGAACAGTTAAAAGCTGTTTATGGCGATTACTTTCTGAACACAAGTATAGCCTCATGCAACGGATTACCTGTATTTTTTCTAGCAACAGCAGCATGCAATGGTGTTTGGCCATTGGGACCTTGATAGATAGCTTCCTCCATGTCTCCCAAATCTTTGAAGAGCAAAATTCTGTCTACTATGTCAAGAAAACCTCTGTCAGTCAATATGTATAAGGGTGACTCCCCCTTCTTATTAGCAATAAATGCCGACTTTGGATCAGCTCTAAGCAATGCTTCAATCACTCTTCGATTCCTTCCTCTAACAGCCTCATGCAAAGGTATGTCCCCGTCCTTATTTGGCACTCTCAGCAGTACATAGTTATCATTTTCTTCCTCTCCATCTCCTGCAGAAATGAGCTGGTAAAATGCTGCACATGATCTGTAAGGTACGTCAGTACAGAAAGATTGCCAGCTTGGATGGCAATATGAAGCGGAGTATTGCCTCTGGAATTTTTCTTCTGGATTAATTGAGGAGAGTGGTGACAGATCAGCTCCAACATGCTTAAATTTCCTAATCTTAAACATATCCCTTAATCTTAGGATATAAATTAAAAGAACCAATTTTCTAAAATCAGAAAATACAATAATTACTAAATATTTTATTACAACATACGATTTCCTAAAATAGAACACGCGATATGTAATTCAAGCGAGGGTTTATGTGGAAAGTTCACTTTTTCCTCTATAGGATTTTTTGTACCAACACTCTTGAAAAATACCAAGTGATATTTGTGCCAAATGCAGTTATTAAACACAATCTTTTTAATTTATAATAACGTGAAACTTATAAAAGATTTTACGGTGTCCCTGTGTTCATGTCTCTTTCCTATTCCTTGTCCTTGCTTTATAAGATTAGCATTGAACACTCCAGGGCTATTAAAATGCATGTACTGAAGACAACAGAGCGGATTGGTGTCCCTATATAACAGAATGTGACTTAGTTCCATGCAAATGGTCTTTTGCAATCATATAGAGTGCTGTTTTCTGTTACTTGTCGATCCTCCCTAATTTTCCCAAGAAATTTCATGGTTTGCCTTAAAGCGATGGTGGAAAGTACACAGGAGTAAATTCTTGGTTCTCACCACGATATCTGTAGTCAAATTTCGACTAATCCGGTTCGGATAGGTACAAAAACTCTATTTAGAGGATGGCTATCCCAGTATAGTCTTTTCCATTCTCAAGTTTCAAATCTAAAACTTGATTAAAAAATTTAACACCACGTCTCACTAGAACAACCGTTCGTTGGTGTAATGTCATGCTTTAAAGGAAGCCTACAGTAAGAGTGAAGTTTTGCACAATTTCATAATGTTCCTAAGTTACGATCCGAGGTTGGAGCAGGACAATTGATTGAATACATAAAACCTGGAATGAAACCCCACCCTAAAATGACCGGAAGAGGGCCAAATTCTGTTCTCCCACCCAAACTGCATTTTACTTGCTATTAGCCCCAGCCTGTGCTTTCCATCATTGTATGATTAGCAAAGGTGAACTGTAATCAGCTCTGAAAGACCATATTTAGCCAGGACCAGAGAGAACACAGCTCGTAAACTCTAGCAAAATAATAATAAATAAATAAAATAAAGATCAACCTGTCTCCTTTGTTCAAACCAATAAAAGAAAAACACGCAAAACATCAGCATCTGTCTAAAAAATTTTCTAGACTGATAACAGATTTAATTTCATTAACTCATTGGAGATTCCAATAAAACCCTGCACAACATACAGGAATCAAAGTTTTGGCATACACGTAGTCAGCGAAGACGATCAGCAGCTGACATCCTACAGTGATCCACATATCAATTTCAACAGCCCAAGCCATCAAAGCCAAAAGTCCTCTAAGCATGGCAACGCCAACATAAGGGTTCCTCATATAGCAGGGTCTTATTTTACATTCCAAAAATAGGATTATTCATAATGATGCCCAACAATCCTGTAGGCGCTAATTTGAATCCTGGATGCAGAGGTCAGAACTTTGAAGTCTGCGACCTTTGATATCATTCTCCAGTGTGAGTGAGCAAACCACAGCAACGATTGTTAATTAACAAGCAGGATCGTCCACCATAGGACTGCTAAATCTTTATTCTGGTTCCACTGAACGAGCATAGACATGGAAGATTTCAACCATGCACTCACAGGATATCAGCAGTCACGCCTTCTTTCAGAAAGAGGGAAAAGTTAGATCCCATTCTGGACAAAAAACTTTCAAGCTCCTTTCTTCTTCTGGTCCTTTGCTGATTTCACTTCCTTTGTTAACATCCTTGGAGCAATGGCCATAGCCATAAGCTCCTGGAATAGAAGTTTACAAGCATATGGAATATATACCTGCCAATAAAATATGGTTTAGCAATTTGTGTCAAAATGGAGAAAGTATGGTAGCAAAGGAAAATCTCTTTTACCTGAACAATGTCGGTCTTATTCTTGCAACCTCTACACTCAAAGGAATTCTTCTTAAGATTTGCGATAGCTATCAGACCACATTGCTCACACACGTGAACCCTGTATGCATCACTTTGATCAAACAACCTCTCCTTAAGGAAGTGTGCAGCTCCATGAGCTATCATACAATCACGTTCCATTTCCCCAAATCGAAGACCACCATCACGAGACCGACCCTCAGCAGGCTGCCTGGTAAGAATCTGAACTGGACCACGCCCACGAGAGTGGATCTTATCATCGACCATATGCTTAAGTCTCTGATAGTATGTTGGTCCCAGGAAAATCATAGATGTAAGTCGCCGGCCTGTGTGGCCGTTGTACATGGTCTCAAATCCACGCATTTGATAACCACATTTATGAAGTGCTTTGCTGATGTTGTCCACCTAAACGTGAATGAATGAAAGATGTCAAGTTCATCATATGGTCTTCCCTTGATTAAGGGTAAGTTTGGTTCCCGGAAGGGAGTGGAAGGGGGAGATTTACTTCATCTGATGGAAATAAATGTATTTTCTTCATTTTTGTTTGGTAGGGATGAAATGGAAGAAAATGGATGATACTTTTTTGTTTAGTTGGAATGAAAAATGAAAAAAAATATCACCTTATTTATTATTATACCCTATAAAATAATATTTTTAATATTTCTCACCACATAATTTTTTTTATTTTTTAATTTAAAATATTTTTCTAAAAATATAATTTTTTCTAAAAAATAGTCACTTAATATATTTTTTATTTTTATAAATTATTTTCATTATTGTTTTATATTAAATAAAATTAAAATATTAAATGTAGAAAAAAAGTAAAAAAAGTAAAATTAGAAAAAAAAATTTGTCCAATAAAATGGATGAAAGAAATTAAATTTTATTATTTTATATTAAATAAAATTAAAATAGAAAAAAATAATAGATAATTTCGTAAATATTAAAGAATAACACTTCCATTAATGATTTCTTAAGGAGGAGGGAAAGGGATTACATCCCATTTTTATTCTCTCCACATTTCCTTCTTTACCAAACGACTGAAAAATATAATTTCCTTCCTCTTTTACTTCCTCTTCCCCTTTCTTCCACTTATCAACCCAGCCAAACTAACCCTAAATACAGCACATTCACAAACCATACCATGAACCTAAAGTACCCTTGAAAGAGTTGACGGAATCAATAATAAGCCCAAAGATGAACCCAGCAACTCACTGAAAGCAAAGTTCTCTTATGTATTGTTTGAGAATTTGGAGGGGGGAGGGACAAAACATTGCCTCCCCTTATCTGGATATTGAACTTAGCATTTTTTTTAATCATTTCCCACCGAATCCCACAAGATTTGAAGGGACAAGTTTCTGAAAAGTTGGAGGGAATGGAGGTTATCCAAAATCCCTCCTCCTGATTCCTGCCAGTGCACGGAGGGGGGTGGTGGTTTAATAAAAAAGGGGAAAAAGAAGAAAAAACCTCCCAGACACCAATTGAAGGTAATGTTCTCTCCCTTCCTCCAATTCCTCTTTCGGAACACTATATAACTGAGATTAAAAACTCAGTTAATTTAAACAATAATAAAGTTAATTTAAATAATAATACTAAGTTAACATCTGGAGCTGTTTCTAGGCATCTCACAAATAAGGAAGGAGCATTGACTTACAGTGACATCAGTGAATGGTGTAGCATCTCCTTCTTTACCCATATGAGCTGCTACCTTTCCCATGATACACTCAATAAGCTGACCAATAGTCATTCGAGAAGGAATAGCATGTGGGTTCACAATAATATCAGGGGTGATGCCTTCCACCGTCCATGGCATATCTTCCTGTGTGTAAGTCATTCCAACCGTCCCCTTCTGACCATGCCTACTGCTAAACTTGTCTCCTATTTGAGGTATACGAACCGATCTCATTCTTACTTTCACAAATCTCAAACCATCAGCATTGGTGGTCAATAGAACCTAAGACAACAATGTCAAGCAAATGAGAAACAACTGCTTTGGTGCATCACCTATACTTGTGAACACCAAATTAATTAAGCATCCCAGGGTAACAAGCAAATCACCAATTTTGCAAGTTCTAGCTAAAGTATCTATATTTGATCTACCTGATCCACCATTCCACTTTCACTATGTCGCAAGCTTGTGCTGTGATCACGGCGTGTGTACCGTGCAGCAACTCCTTGGGCATCATCCTGAGCTATAGGAGAAGTTTTGCCGATAATGACATCCTCACCTGAGACTCTTGTGCCCTGAAGTACAATAAAACTTTAAGGAAGACAGAAATTAATAAAAGCAAAGCAGGCTGCAGTTGAAGATACACAAACTTACAGGAGGTGCAAGACCATCATCATCTAATTTATCATAAGATCCATGTCGCATACCCTGCAAAATAGTGGCGAAAAAATCATAAAATTCCCAAATTACAGTGACAAAAATTACAGGCCTCTTTAAATTAAGAGTGCTAACCATTGTATTTTCCCTGTTTGGACGTCCAAAATCCTCTTTGATGAGTGTCCCCATTTTCTTCTCCTCATCCCTGATGATGAAAAGAAAGAAATATTAGATTAGAATTGCAGCAGTCAGAAATAACAGAAAAATATCTTGCTAATACGCGATTACCTGTATGAACGGAAAAATAGCGACCGGAAAAATCCACGATCAATTGAAGATTGATTCATGATAACAGAATCTTCTTGGTTATATCCAGAATAGCAGGCAATAGCAACAATGGAATTCTTTTGCAAGGAGAAGGCAAAAGGTAAATATGACAAACCAAAAGAGTTGGAAAATACAACGAATGATGAGCTAACCAAAACAAAAGACTCACAATTCCAGCTGGCAGCTGTCTAAAGTGCAAATGCTCCATGGCACGAGTAGTAACAAGAGGTTTTTGAGGATAGTAGAGAACATAGGCTAACGTGTCCTGAGAGAGAGAGAGGAGGCATAAAATCATGATCATTACAAGACTTATTACCCAGAAATTAACTGAAGTTCAACCGCAAAAGCATAAACCACAACATTGTATAGAAGCTTACCATTCTCAATTGGTAATTGGTAACATAAATACCCATGGCTTGCTTTCCCATGGCTGACTGGTATGTATTACGAGGTGACTGCAGTATAAGCCACCCAATCATGGAGATGTTAACAGAACAGTAAGTTAAAAAAGGAGTGCTTTTGAAGCTGGCCAAGCATTAGTAGTTTACCTGGTTATGATCGGGAAAAGGAATAATGGAAGCACAGACACCCAAAATCAATGATGGATGAATTTCACAATGGGTATAAGTATCAGAATAAGCCTCCTCAGGGTTAAGTCTTGCAGACACAAGATCCTGCAACATGTTAATAGAAATATGCTCACAAATTTCTCAAGGGTACCTAAAATAATCTGTCAGACAATGCAGATGAAAAATCCATCCTGTGGCATGAGATATCAGAGAGAACATAATATCTGAGTTTAAGAACAATGAAGACATACCCCCTTGAAAAAAGAACATACAAAAGCAATAATTAAATACTCACATTGATTGTCATCGAAATCATAGTAGTCTCTTCTTCCTCTGTGTCAACATACTCTATGAATCCCTTGGCCACAAGATCATGCCAACCACCTTCTTCTGGAGATTCCTGAAAGGAGGAAGAATTTGAGCAACAGACAGACAGATGTCTCTGGGTTAAACGTGATGCAATTTAATTCACATACTCTTTGCTGCAAGGCGCGAATATCCTTCTTCTTTATTAGTAACCTCTGTTTTTCCACAATAAATAGTGGACGACTGCAGCGTCCATAGTCAGTATAGAGACGTAGTTCTTTCAAACGAATGTCACGGATAACTCCCACCTCAGTGTTGACATCAACCTGCAAAGGAACAAAATTCTCAATAGACCAATACATACATATAAAATCATGAATAAATACATTACTTGGCATGTCACAGTATAAAAGCTCAAAATTAATCCCAAGCAGGACCTAAATGACAAGGAAACTTAAAAACAGAACTACACCAGATTGTGATCCTATCGACACTAAGCTCCACGACATCCATAGGCTAAAATCAACAACATAATTTTTTCTCAACTTCCTCATATCATAACAGAAAAAATTATGTAATGGAGACCATAACCAGTGTAAAGAACAACAAACTTGCAGATCCCAAGAGTCTATCGAGTCTCCAGAAAGCTGAAACTTCTGAGAAAATTGTGTACTGACCTGTCTTCTGAGCTGTCTCAGAGTCTTAACCAAGAGATCAGGGTTCCGATGAATGCCAACCCAGCAACCATTGACAAAAATTTTGGTAGCTTGAGGGATGACAGCAGGAGATATTTCCTGCAATTTGAAAAGATAAGTCCATAGTACATCCACAGATACACAAACATATCCACATTTTCCTCAGACAAATCATCATATTCACCTCAAAATTCTCAGTACTCCACTCCTCCAAAAACTCCAAAATGGGATTTGCCGCAGATCCTACTGTTATATACACCATCAAGGCAAGGTTTTTAACCAGCCCACAAGCCTGACACATCACAAGTTGTAAAATAATTAAATTTACCTTAAATTAAAAATAATAGAACAATATTGAATTGGTCACTACCTGTCCTTCTGGGGTTTCTGCTGGGCACATCATTCCCCAATGTGAATTGTGCAACTGTCGAGGTTTTGCCAACTTCCCTGGTGCAAAAGAATAGAATCTTAGTTAAAGAAGAAACAGTTGGAACAAAGACAAAAATCTCCCTCAAAAGAAGGGAACCAAAAATAGGACACAAGAATCTTTACCCTCACGGCCTATGGGAGAGTTCAACCTTCGCAAATGCGACAAAGTAGATGAATAAGTTAGACGATTTAACACCTGTTGACGTTTACAAAATCCACATTTGAGGAAGGAAGAAGCTAAAAGAAGCTTGATTGGTACATTAAAGAACTGAGAAGAAATTCTAACTCTTGTATGGCTGCAAAAATTTTTTTACATGAAGACTATAACAAGCAAAATAAATCATATACTACCTGAGAAACACCAGCCCTAGTACCAGCCGCATTTGCTTGCCCCCAGTTCCCAGTTGCAAGTGAGTACTTAAGGCCACTGGTAATTGTTTTAGCTTCAATTGCGAATTACAAATCGACATCTTTCCCATTATCTACACACTACTCAAAAACAAAAACAGAACTTCTATAAGAAGCCTCATTAAATAGTGTAAAGAAACAAGGAGTTAAAAAGTGGAAAAATGAGAGAAACCTTCTGAACATAGCCTCGCACGTCCCTAGTCAACTTTCTGAATAACTGCATCACACGAAAATGTATCAAATATAGAGACAGAACTAGCACCTTCGGCAGCATAATCACAATATAGCCAATGAATAACAAACCATTCTGAATAGGCCTCCAAGTAAAGGACCAGCAAGGTCCAGCCTTTTATTTCCATAATGATCCCTATCATCTTCAGGCCTTCGGCCAAGTGCACAAAGTAAAAGGCGATGGATGATGTATCTGGTGAAAGGATCAACTAAATTAATAAATGATGTTGCACACACAATATTCAATGCAATTGAGAAACATAACGCACCCAAAATAGTATGCTTTCTTTGTTTCACAATATTCTCCAACACCAACATGTGGAAGCATTTCCTTCTGAAGAATTTCCTTGGCATACCTGCAAAGTAAAGAAGAAGACTACTGATAGGAAGAAAAGCAAATCACAACATACAACAGCTCACTAATGACTAAAGACAAACTTGATTCTCTTCTCTCTAGTGACACCCACAGTTGAACCTCTTTTCCCAATGTAGTCCAAAGCTACCTGCAACCAGAAATAGAAACAAATAAATAAATCTTCACCAGTTTTGCTTGGGAACCATGAAGAAAACCTCCATTGGAAAGATTCTCACCATGCATATGAACTAATTGGTGGTAGGAACAGCATATAACTAAAAAACAAATCACATACCTGCTGATTCTGAATTACAAATGCCTCCTCCAAAGATGGGCGCAGAAGCTCCATCATCTGCGTGTCAGAAAAATCATAGCATATGTGCTCCAGTATATCTTTGTCTGCAACAAACCCCAATGCTCGGAAGACAATGATTATTGGTATTTCTGTTCTTATATATGGAAGGGTTGCACGGATATATTGCCCTGAAGATCCCTGTCATTACATCAAGAAAAAAGAACATGAATATAGCTTAAAAGGAAAGGAAACTTCGAAAGATAGATCTGCAAAACCATTTACCCCTTTGGCACTTGTTCGAGAAAGCATTCGGACAAACATGCTGCTGGGTGGCCTGTTCTGAGACTCTGCCATGGACCGGACCTCAGCCACAAAAGCATACTTATTAGGCTGCCTTTTCTTAAACACATACACATGATTTGTGCTCATCTTCTCCTGAGCAATTAAAACCTTCTCACTTCCATTAATGATAAAGTACCCGCCTTGATCGTAAGGGCACTCTCCAAGTTCAGTCAAATCCTTCTCTGAGTTTTGGTATAATGTGCAATAACTTGATCGTAGCATAATGGGTACCTGAATGATAAGACAGTGAGCAAATTTCCAATTTCATTGTACCATAATTTTCAATTCTAACTTAAATTTTTATACCTTCCCGATAAAAACTTTGGCAAAATCTTGTGTCTCAGTAACTTCTTCACAGTCATGGCCCTTCTTAATAATCCTCTTTGCGACATCAACATACAATGGAGCGGAGTATGTCAAGTTTCTCAATCTAGCAGCCTTGGGAAATAATGTTGCAGTCTCTCCATCAGATTCTGTCATCATGGGCTTACTCAAGTAAATCTGACCAAAACTTATCTTGTATATTGTCTGCAACAAGAATAATTGCACTTAGTTTCTCCATGAGAAGTTAAACAGGGTATCCGCCTCAAGATAAATATATCTCTTTATAATTTTATGGCACACTTATGGTTCTGAAGCTCTGTTCTCAAATCAATGTTTCAAGTCCAATACACCTATATATTTCACATAAGCAAAGATCTAAAGTATATGATTAGAAGAGGACAGCACTATATTTTAATGTTGACATACATATCAATGCATAGAAACATACAAGCATATACATGCATAGACATACAAATGCACAAGTGCCTCCACTTCTACATCTTGTATCCAACAAATTTTTTATCATTTAAACTAAGTTCCAGCCTTTTTCAATTCTTTCTTTAGTGGTTATATACTGTACTTCATTTCCACACTTTGAAAGTCCTTTTTCCTAATAATTTCTTCTTGACCATTTTTATCCCACCACCAATCTTTTCTTCATATGAATCCAGGCCATTTAGATTTCAATAGATTATCAAGGACTTCTTAGAAGAAAATAATATTAAGAGTGACTCATAAAACCCAGGCACAAGAAAAATTAGCTATATCAAACCACTCAAAAAGACAAATCTAGGTATAGTTTTTAATACACCAGAATATGCACACAAGTTGATGCCCCAGAGCTTCAAAATCCCCTAATCCAAATGCAATTTAGAGGACAAATCATAACCAAAAGCATTCCCCAGTTATGCATAATGTCTTAAATCAAATCCTCCACAAACAGTCTCCCTAGGGTTTCAAAGTTTTAGTGTGCTGCTTCTTTTTTCTGATAATATTCACTGTTTAGACTTAATCATATATTTAAGTGGCTAGTACTTTTGTTTCACGGCTTTTTTATGAGCGAACTATGATCCCCCTTACGTCAACCATCCCCTTCTAATAAATAGAACTATATTCACTGAGCCGCTAAGCAGATTGGTGAAATATCTTAATTTCTTATGGTCCTGTCTTATGATTTCAGAAAGAGGGGGGAAAAAACAACAGCAACTCTCACAACCCCCAACCACCACTCAATTCAAAAGGCTTAAAATTAGGACTGCGCAAGTGTCATTACCAAGAAATATAAAGGTCATTTAGATTCTTTCATATGTCATCTTACCCAATACATGCATGCAAGAGTGATAGAATATAACCTACAAGTCTAGCTAATGTCAATAAATTTTTTTTTTTTTTTGATGAATAAAATGAAGGTTAAGATTCACAAATTAATGTCAATAATAACTTTCCAACTGATCACCAGCACAACTGTTTGGCTTAGGCCATTCAGTTCCCCACCTCGAAGCAAACACGACAACCAAAACTACAAAATTTTAACAGTGCCACAGTAACCAAAAGAATGCTTCTGATATGGCCACGGCTATCAAATTCTCTCCCTTTCTCTGTAAAACTAGCATATTGCAAAAGATAAACAAGATATCCTGCTGAGAATTAGCAGAAGAAACGGTATTAGCTCCCTTCAAACAAACAGAAGGATCGGCTAGCAAGTCTTTGCTGATTATCCTCATAGACCAACTACTGTTTACCAACTAATGATAACATTTCCATCACAAGCCATTCGTGTCTGCTCATTATGAACAGAGCACTAGAATACCAAAGAAGGGTGTTCATTAGATGGCAGATTCTGTACTTAATTTTTTGTGTTCTAACAAATTCCTGGTGGAGTTCTTATTTTTCTTACTTTAACTGTCTCAAGTGTTAATAATGATATTTTAGCTCATCCAAAACAAAGTGCAAATTTCTTATTATGCTTTCTACTTTGCAAATGCACCATTAAGTGCCCAGGGTTTCTTCCTTTTGGTTTTCCAATCAATTCTCATTAGGTTCTTCTTCTTTTTTTTTTCTCTCTCCTTGGCTTAACTTTCTCAAGATAACTTGATTCGAGTCTCCTCACTTTTCTCTCAGCAGATACACCACACCATTGAGTCCTAACTATTATCAAGTCAATTATGCAAATTCAGTCGCATAATATTCCATTCTGCTCATTATGAGCAGAGCACCAGAGTACCAAAGAGGTGTTTATCAGATGGCAGATTCTGCACTTAATTTTTTGTATTCAAGCAAATTCTTGGTGGAGTCCTTATTTTTCTTCAACTGTCTCATATGTTAAGAGTGATATTTAAGCTCATCTAAAACAAACTGCAATTTTCTTCTTATGCTTGTTGCCCAGGGTTTCTTCCTTTTGGCTTTCCAGTCAATTCTCATTAGGGTTCTTCTTCTTCTTTTTTTTCCCCTTGGCTTAACTTTCTCAAGATAACTTGATTCAAGTCTCCTCACTTTTCTCTCAGGAAATACACCACAACATTGAGTCCTGACTATTATCAAGTCAATTATGCAAATTCAATCGCATACTACTACTTGCCGATCTTCCAAAATTCGCTCATGAATCAAAACCCTAGACTTCCACTACTACTAATTTTGTTTCCTAATCAATATTTTCTTCGCTCTTAATGTTGTTAACTTGTTAATGCACATTCACATTCAACCACATACTGCTCCTTTCTGTTCCCAATTTAAATCACGAAACAAACCCTAGACCACACAAATCCTCAGAAAATCAAGCACCATTCAAATAGAATTTGAATCGAGTAAAACCTCGAGAAAATCAGGCTGACGACCAGGATTGTGCTGAGACTCGGGCCGAATCTCGATATCCGCCGACTCATCAACAATTTCCTGCATAGTATTCTGAATGAACTCATCGAACGAATCAAGCTGTTGTCTCACGAGTCCTTTCTCTTCGAAGTAAGCACTGATAACGGCCCAGGCATCCTCCTGCGAAATCTCCTCATCCTCTTCGTCTTCCTCGTCTTCGATGATCGCCGGATCGTACTCGTCTCCTCCTCCGTACATCTTCTCTCAAACCCTAATTTGATCTACAACAGTTCCTAAACCAAATCGCTATACTTGATAATTTCTGAATCTTTGCGGTCTAACAATTTTTTTAACTGTTCTTGAGTTCCAATAAAACCATAAGACGCGAGCGAGCGAGAGAAGCGAAAGAGAGGGTAGTGAAAGATTTCACAGAAGTGTGTTTTTGAGGTGCGAAAGTTGGGTTTCGTCAAAGGCGGCTGTGCTTTATTTCCTTTTTTTTTTTTTTTCCGATCTCCGGTATATGGAGCCCCGACTAATTCAATTTGGACGGAGCTTACGGGTTCGACCTATTCTATCAAAAATAATTTTATAATTTGATTCGAGTTTTACTATTAAAATAGATAAAATTTGATGAGATATAATCCTAAACCTAGCTAAGAAAGACAGCACTTAAAAGGTTCAAGCGAAAAGTCTACAAAGTACAGTTACCGATCGATATTCAATATTCATTATGATTATTTACTAAACGGTCTCGGTCACTCAAATCTCCAAAACGATAGGATATCAGTCATCCCGTCAACCGTACGTGATTCATCAAACGAAAGTAACCGCCTCAATCAGGCATTCAATCGTCGATTCATCAAACGAACGAACTCTGAAAATCCTTCATCGGTTGAACGACCGATCGATAGTTAACAGCTCTAACAATTTCAAGGGAATGTCAAAATATCCTAATAGTTTCGATTTTTTATTTGAAAGCAATATATTTAGGATCTTTCAGTTAAGGAAAAGATCCCATCAGAAGATAAAAATTCCCCGAAGGATGAGAATCACGGTTAATTTGGAATATTGAACTCCCGAGATTTCTGAATTGGTTCAATAAGGAAAGTAAGTTTGAAGCATCCCGACGGCACACGACTCTCGCAAGTATAAGACATCCTAAAACCTTCCAACTCAGATACATTCTGGAGCCTATACATTGAGCACACTTATCACAGGGAACCTCTCCCTTCTTGAACTCTCAGTATATTTCTTTGCATTCGAAAACCGCTCTTTTTAATTTGAGCGTCGGAGTCTCCCCCACAGAATCACCCTCCGGTGATTTTTTGCAAGTTTCACATATTTTCGACTGTAACCGTTCAAGTCAACAAGGAGGTGGTATCTGTGACGCTACTATCCACCTCCAATAGATTCGCGCCGTCTGTGAAAAACAGACTGATTTTTTGAAAATTCGTAACAATGTCTACTACAATTATCCCCAGCATAATGCCAGCCAAGAGAAGAAAGTCAGTCATAGGTTTTGATGATGATGATTTGTCAGGGGTAGATCTTCACCGTGACGACCCCATAGTTGTTACCCTCAAGATAGAATCTCATACCGTGAATAGGGTTCTTGTTGATCAGGGGGCTGATTACGACCTCCTTACTTGGGACGCCTTCTGTCGAATGGGTCTCAATCCATTCCAACTCCTGCCACCTACCGGGTCCCTTAGAGGACTTTCAAATGAACCCCACCTATCCCGAAGGTATTATCTACCTTTTCGTGACCCTCGGGAAACCCCCCAATTATGCGACCGCCCAGGTTTTGTTCTATGTGGTGAAACTCTACTCTCCTTACAACGCTATTCTCGGAAGGCCCGGTCTCAATGAATTATAAGCATTGCTGAACACAAGACACATGAAAGTGAAATTCAGAATATCGCAAGGAGTCACCACCATACGTAGCGATCTTGATCCTTATATCCTCTTTGCGGCTCAATACGTGCAAGAAGCTATTCCAATCGATACCTTAGAACCTAGGGACGGCCCCGAGCCAAAATCAAAACCCGAGCCAGGAGAAGAAATGGTTGAGATCCCTTTAACAAGCGACCCTAGTCAAACCGTCAAGAGAAGGACTAACATATCACCTTCCTTGCGAGAGGCCTTAGTCGCCTGTCTACAATGACATACCAAAGTCTTCACCTGGACCCTGAAAAACATGTCAGGCATAGATCCATCTGTCATAATCCATAGGCTAACAGTCAATTCTAATTTCAAACTAGTGAGATAGAAGAAAAGTGTATTCGCTCTCGAACGTCAACGCGTCATACAGGAAGAAGTTCAAAAGCTGTTAAAGGCTGGGTTCATTCGGGAAGTCAAGTATCCCGAGTGGTTAGCTAACGTGGTCTTGGTGAAAAAGGCTAATAGCAAATGGAGGTTGTGTGTAGATTTCATCGATCTCAACAATGAATGCCCGAAAAGATAGTTATCCACCCCCCAATATCGACAAGCTCGTAGACAACTTTTCGGGACACAAGCTCTTGAGTTTCATGGATGCCTATTCCGGTTACAATCAGATCAGAATGTCACTCGAAGATAAAAAAAAAAAAAAACCAACTTCATCACCGAGTTCGGCACATATTGCTACCGGATCATGCCCTTTGGTTTAAAAAATACTGGAGCCACTTTTCAACGGCTGGTCAATACGGTCTTCAAAGACCAGCTAGGTAGAAATGTTGAAACCTATGTTGATGACATACTAGTCAAGAGCATCACCGCATAAGCCTATGTCGCAGACGTTGAAGAAACCTTCCAGACGTTGGAACGATATAACATGCGGTTGAACCCAACGAAGTGCATCTTTAGAATCGCCTCCAGGAAGTTCCTAGGTTTCATGATCACCGATCGAGAGATAGAGGCCAATCTCGAGAAGCTACAGGCGATATTGGATATGTTGTCTCCCCAGACGTTAAAAGAAATACAGCGTCTTACTGGTCGGATAGCGGTTCTGAGTCGATTTATGTCCAAGGTCGGCGAGAAATACAAACCTATATTTGATGCTTTGAAGAGGTCTCGACAGTTCGAATAGACATTCGAATATCAGTCAACCTTCGAACGACTAAAAGAATACCTGATGAGTCCACCACTAGTTTCGCGGCCCATCCCCGGAGAAGAACTTTACCTATATCTTGCCGTCTCCGAGTGAGCACTCTGCTCTGTGATGGTAAGATAGGAATCCACCGCTCAAAAACCAGTGTACTACATTAGTAAGATATTAAAGGAGTCTGATATCAACTACCAACCGATCGAGAATGTAGCATATACCTTAGTCATCTCAGCAAAACACCTTCAACTGTACTTCCAAGCCCATACTATTGTGGTGCTCACCGACTAACCGCTGAAGCAAATCCTACAAAAGAGAGACTTTCGGTCCGCTTATCAAATAGAGTATGGAACTGGACGAATTTGATATCCAGTATCGACCGTGATCACCGATAAATGGCCAAGCGCTGGCTGCTTTCATCCTCGAATGTACTTTGCCTACGACGTCCAAAGACTAACCCCACAACCATCAAGAAGAGTGGTTGACCCCAGAGTAGACCATTCATGTTGACGGATCATCAAATTCCTCAGGAACTGGCGTCGGGCTTATATTAGTAGGACCGAACGATTTTAAGACAGAAT
Source organism: Dillenia turbinata (assembly GCA_037126225.1). Classification (NCBI taxonomy): domain Eukaryota; kingdom Viridiplantae; phylum Streptophyta; class Magnoliopsida; order Dilleniales; family Dilleniaceae; genus Dillenia; species Dillenia turbinata. The sequence goes on from JBAMMX010000012.1 coordinate 25,390,235, forward strand.
ACGCCCTCCAGTTCAATTTCCAGGCCACCATCAACCAAGTAGAGTACGAAACCTTACTAACAGGCGTTCGAATCACCATTAATATAGGGGCGCAGAAGGTCAGGGTATTCACAGATAGCCAGTTGGTCATAAAGCAAATCGAGGGGGTCTATGAAACCAAAGACCCAATCATGACCAAATACTTGAGTAAGCTGTGTGAGACGATGAAACAGTTAGGCAAGACCGATATCCAGCAGATCCCTCGGTCGGAGAACGCACGAGCTGACACTTTATCGAAGTTGGCTAATTCCGATTCAGTTGCCTCCAACCGAACAGTATACATTGAAAGCCTACCGCACCCCAGTATTGACGAGACCAAAGAGGCTCTCCCTATTGATCGGTCCCCTAGTTGGAAAGACCCAACAAAAGAATATCTAAGATATGACCGTTTGCCAGAGTCCCCGAAGAAAGCGATGAAACTAAAGTGAAAGACTGCACACTACACCATAATTGATGGGATTCTTTACCGAAAGTCATTTATTCATCCATATCTACGGTGCCTAACTCCCGAAAAGGGGGACTATGTCCTCTGAGAGATCTACGAGGGGATCTATAGTAATCACCTAGGTGCTCGAAACCTAATCTATAAAACTCTTCGTTAGGGGTACTATTGGCCAACCATGAAGGTCGATTCTGACAACTATGTGAAACGATCCTATAAATGCCAACATTTCTCCTCAGTGCCTCGGTTACCTTCTACTGAGTTCAACCCTATATCTAACCCCTGGCCGTTCACTCAATGAGGTATGGATATCCTCGGACCATTTCCCTCAGGCATGGGATAGCAAAAATTCCTGATAGTAGCAATCGATTATTTCACCAAGTGGGTGGAAGCCGAGTTTTTAGCTCAGATCACAGCAGCCAAGGTTCAGTCTTTTGTGTGGGCTCATATTGTCACTTGGTTTGGTATACCACATGTCCTTATCATGGACAACAGGAAGCAATTCGACAACAGGCACTTGCACGAGTTTTGTGAAAAACTCGAGATTCAATATCGACTTTCATCAGTCGCTCACCCACAATCCAACGGGTTAGCTGAGATAACCAACCAAGCGATCCTACAAGGATTAAAGACGATGCTAGATGATGCCAAGGGGCAGTGGGCTGAAGAGGTTTACGGTATCCTTTGATCATATCACACTACACCTCGAAGAGCAATGGGAGAAACACCATTTAGTTTAACTTACGAAAGCGAGGCGGTAATACCCGTGGAGATAGGTATTCACTCACTTCAGGTGGCCCAGTACGACGAGAGGCAAAACAAATGTATCCTGCATGAAGGGCTGGACTTACTTCCAGAGTCACGAGAATCCACATCGGCACAAATGGCGGCCTATCAGCAACAGATGACACGATATCATAATTGTAGAGTCAAGAACCGAACGTTCAGACCCGGTGAACTGGTACTAAGGAAGACAGAAACTACTGGTTAACCCCAACTCGAGGGTAAACTCACTCCAAACTGTGAAGGCCCATATCGAGTGCGTTTCATTGTTCAACCGGGAATCTATTACCTCGACAACCTAGACGGATCTGCAGTGCCTGGGATATGGAACTCAGAGAATCTACGCATATATTATCAGTAAACTCAGAAACTATCTGCAGCCAGAGGAGCCAACTCAATAAGAACCAAACGATTTTTGTCCCTCAACCAAAAGATCATATCGTTCGAACGTGTCGTCAATAAGGGATGGAACTCCCCAAACGGGTGGACACGGCCCCTCTATCTAAAAATTTCCTATCGTATGGCGGGTCTAAATAGCCTAGATCCTATCGTTTGAATGTGTCATCAATAAGGGATGGAACTTCCCAAACGGATGGATACGACCCCTCTATCTAAAAATTTCCTATCGCATGGCGGGCCTAAATCGCCCAGATCCTATCGTTCGAATGTGTCGTCAATAAGGGATGGAACTCCCCGAACGGGTGGACACGACCATTCTATCTAAAAATTTCCTATCGCATAGCGGGTCTAAGTCACCCTAGATCCTATCGTTCAAACGTGTCATCAATAAGAGATGGAAGTCCCTGAATGGGTGGACACGACTCCTCTATCTAAAAATTTCCTATCGTATGGCGAATCTAAGTCGCTCAAATCCTATCGTTCGAACGTGTCGTCAATAAGGGATGGAACTCCCCGAACGGGTGGACACAGTCCCTCTATCTAAAAGTTTCCTATCGCATGGCGGGCCTAGGTCGCTCAGATCCTATCATTCGAACGTGTCATCAATAAGGGATGGAACTCCCCGAACGGGTGGACACGGTCCTCCTATCTAAAAGTTTTCTATCTCATGGTGGGTCTAAGTCGCCCAGATCCTATCGTTCGAACGTGTCATCAATAAGGGATGAAACTCCCCGAACGGGTGGACACGACCCTCTTACCTAAAAGTTTCTTATCGCATGACAGGCCTAAATCACCCAGTTTCTATCAGTCGAGCGTATTGGAATTCCCTGAACGAATGAGTATAACCCCCAACCTAACTACCGAGCATTTGGCGGTTCGAAAGGCCGACATTACTCAACATCTCAGTATGGAGCCTAAAGTCAAAAGCATATCTATTTTGACGAGAGTTGAAGAGAAGCACATAACCAAACAAGAGAACAAAGACAAAACTCAAGTAAGTAAAGCATAACCTTTTATTTATCCTTATACAAGAAGTACATTCGGTTACATGAGTATGCATACAAGTCTCTAGGTTGGACCGACTACACATAAAAGTACATAACAGGGTCACTTAAAGATACAAAAACTAACTGGAGAGTATAAAAATAAATGTAGTGTTAGGGACAGGAGAAGGCGAGCTCGAGCTCTGCCAACCCCAAACAACTTGAACTCGACCTATCAATCCAAAAATGGTACGAGAGACATCTCCACCGCATTTGGATGATGGAGACTAATCTGGATAGATCATCCAAGGTGGTACAAGATGCACCCCCATTAGTGATGGATGATCTCACTATACCAACCGAATAACTGCCGACATGATGAGATCTTATTCCGATGGTTCACTTCCTTAATGAGATCTCATTCTAGTAGAAGTTACTCGAGCCATAGAGCTTCGCATACCAAAATACCTCATAAGAAAACTCTCGAAAAAGAGCCACTCTCAACAAAACTCCCAAAGAGGAGAAAAAGGCTCAATTCTTTATGAAAGAAAACAAATACCCATTATAGCTATTTATAGCGGTGGAGAAGCAGGCCCTAATTAACTCAGCATAGGTGAAACGGATTATCGAGAATAGCCTATTATTAATAAAGAAATAAATTATCTTCAATTCCCCACGAAGGGGTCACTTTCGATGAGACACACCCGCATTCGTGGAATGGATTAGGACGAACCTAGTATCCATATGCTTCTGTAACGTATTAAGCACACCTCGCCCTAATAAATGTCTACTCATGGCACTTCTTTACCGAGAATACCATGAGTCGGAGGCAAATGATGGGACATAGTCATAGACCCAGCTAAAGAATCAACACTTGAAAGGCCCACGTGAAAAGCCCATAAAGGACAGCTACCGATCGATATTTAATATTTCTTATGACTATTTACCGAAAGATCTCAGTCACCCAGATCTCCTGAATGATAGGGCCTCAGTCGCGCCGCAAACCGAACATGATTTATCAAGTGAAAGTAACCACCCTGATCGGGCATTCAATCATTGATCCATCAATCGAACAAACTCTAAAGATCCTTCATCGATCGAATGACTGATCGATAGCCAACAGCTCTAACGATTTCAAAGGAAAGTCAAAATATCTTAATACTTCGATTTCCTATTTAAGAGCAGTATATTTAGGATCTTTCAGTTAAGGAAAGAATCTCATCAGAGACGAAAGCTCCCCAAAGGATGAGAATCACGGTCAATTCGAAATATTGAACTTTCGATATTTTCGGATCAGTTCGATAAGGAAAGTAGGGTTGAAACACCCGGATGACGCATGACTCTCACAGGTATCAGACATCCTAAAACCCTCCAAACCAGGTACGCTTCTGGAGCCCCACACATTGAGCACACTCATCACAGGGAACCTCTCCCTTCTTGAACTCTTAGTCTATTTTTTTACATTTGAAAACAGCTCTTTTGACTTGAGTGTCGGAGTCTCCCCAATCGGAGCATCCTTCGGCGGTTTTTTCAGGTTTCATTTCTTTTCGACAGCAACCGTTTGAATCAACAAGGAGTCGATATCTGTGAAGTCACAACCCATATCCAACAAAATCAAATCCAATCAACCAATTAACCTTTAAAATCGATTAAAAAAAATTAACTATATTTTATTTTAAAATATGTAATATATAAATTATATATTTGACATTATGGCATTGCCATCTGATTCATAAAACGATATGATCAGTCCAACAATAAATTAATGAACTAGTAGATTGGTCGAGTTATTTACTGATTCTATTGGAAGTGAGTTTCGACTCCACAAATACCGTCTCTTTGTTGACTCGAATGATTGCCGTTGATGGGGTGTGAAACTTACAAAAACCGTCGGAGGTTACTCGGGTGGGGGAGACTCCGACGCTCAAGTCAAAATGAGCGATTTTCAAATGTAAAAGAACAGACTGAGAGCTCTGGGAGGGAGAAGTTCCCTGTGAGTAGAGTGCTCAATGTGTAAGACTAATGGAGTGTACCTAGTTTGGAAAGTTTTGAGATATCTTATACCTGCGAGAGGCACACGCCGTTAAAATGCTTAAACCCTACTTTTCTTATCGAACCGATTCAGAAATCTCGGAAGTTTGATATTCCGAATCGATTATGATCTTTATCATTTAGGAACTTTCATTTTTTAGAGAGATCTTTTCCTTAACTGAAGGATCCTAAAGGTGTCTTTCCTAGGTAGGATACTAAAACCGTATGGTGTTTTGACCTTCCTTTATTGGCATTAAAACTGTTGATTATCGATCAGTCATTTAGCCGACGAAGGGTGTTCACTCGATGGACAAGTGATTATATACTCGATTGGGAAGATTACTTTCGTTCGGTAAGCAGGGCGACTGAGACCTTTTCGTTCGGAGATTTGGGCGACTAAGGCCATTCGGTAGATAATCATATAGAATATTGAATATCGATCGATAGCTATCTCTTGTGGCCTCGTGAGTGGGCCCTGTTGGTGCCGACCATTCCGAATTGGGCCTAGGGCTATATCCTATCATTTTCCCCTGACTTATGGCCTTCTTGGTAAAGAGGCGTCATGAGTAATGATTATCGAAAAAAGGCACAAAGCTTTTTAATGTGGCTTTCGTCACTTCGGTTTCCGTGAATCGTCTACTGCAAACTTCATAAGGATTCATGCTCGTCAGAAGATCACATACTCTAGCATTCTTGCTCATTGCTCTTTTTTAATCCTTCTTCGAAGAAACTTTTCCTGTAGACAAAATGTCAAAGGATTTTTCCTCGTCACAAGGGTAGGCGGCGATACGGAGTATAATGACCGAAGAGGAACTGATGGAAGTCCGAAGAGACATATCGCTCGGGAGCGACTTTGAACTAGTGTTGTAGATGAGGGGGACAGAGCAAGTCATGTCCCCCAGAGTTGTGTCACAATGAACAATGCGTAAAGTACGGTTTGAGGATCCCATACACGGGCCCGCTAGCGAAGGTTTTGAGACTTTTGCCTCAAAATTAATTATTAAATGAATTATTGAAGTCGAAGGAAACAAGGAATATGACCCCCAAAACTTCTTCTATGGATTGCTTTGCAATGATAAAATAATAAAATAATTCGATGTTCAGTTGTGGAAAACAAAAGTGTTTTCTGGAAAATATTTTTTTAAAAAATGAAATTGTATTTAAATATTTTAGCTTTCAATTTTTAAAAAATAAAAATTAAAAATACAATTTTTCATTTTATAAAGAGAAATAGAAAATATTCTTAGTGTTATTTTCTACTGTTTTCTATTATAAATAAAACCTAAAACACGAAGGGTGGGTAGACTTGTAGGGCTGGGTATAAAAGCCACTTCTATTTCTTTTAGAAGAGGCAGATACACATTTCTTCTCCATCTTTGACTTCTGGCTCCATCTTTGACTTCTGGCTCCCTCTCTCTCTCTTCTCTCCATCGTCCTATGCTTCAATCTCCAACTTCCCTCTCTCATTTTTGTATTCTTTGTCATCTCAGTCTCTATCTTTCATTTGAAAATTGGTTGAAGATGCGAAGGGAGATTCGGAAAATTTGGGTATTCTCAAAATAGCATTTTCATTTTTCTTTAAATTTTTCTTTCTTTCTAATTACCGTTTTGATTTTTATGAACTCTTAATTTTCAATTTTAGTATTAAATTAGATAAATTGTTGGTTACAATTTTGATTTTTATAAACTCTTTCAAAATTCTTTATTGAAAAAATAGGCGATGAGAATCTGTGAGGGCAACAAAAAATCAAACAAATTTTTATCGCATTCAATTTTTTATCCCAAAATTTTCTCCCTATCTAGCCTAGTTTTGCATGTTCTTGGTTTGTATATGGATAGAAGTGATTGGTAAAGTGTGTATACTAGAATTGGTTTTGTATATTATTTGAATATATTGAACAAAATGGGTTGTTAATTCCATGAAACATGCTTATTTATGTCTATATTCATGTTAAGTTTTGTAACTTTTTTTGTTAATGATATAAACTTATTTTATTTATCCATTGTAAAGATTTAGAACGTGATCCAAGAATCAGAGGAAAAGATTAGTTATTCAACTATGTACACTACACGTCATAGATAGTGTGTAATTAGAGCTAATTTGTATGATAGTTTATATTATTGATTAAATATTTGTTTATACTATTAACTTATAATATTTGCTATGAGTTGATTAAATATTTGAACATATTTTCCAGTTGATTATATTATCTTTTTCTTTAAAAATAGAAAATATGATGAAAAACTAGAAACCATTTTTCACAACTAAATGTGACCTCACTCTCTATTTTTTTTTTTTTTTAAATTTGCTTTTTCATTAGGATCCGTTTCCAAGTTACCTTAAAAAGAGGATCTTGTGGGGGTGGTTGTGCTTTAAACAAAGTTTGAATGTCATTTCTATGCTTAAAAAGAGTAATAAAATTTATATTTAATATTAAAATTTGTTGGCATGATAATCATTTTAGAAAAACAAATTAATTTTTTTTTTTTAAAGATCTTATACTTTTGTATGCAAATATTCTATTTTATTTGAGAAATAACATATAATATAATAAAATTTTGACATGAGAAAAAAAAAACATCAAAATGAGGTTTGGAATGTATCCTCAACAAATTATAATCTTTTCAATATAAGGCGTTGAGTATGGAATTTTAGTTGCCGATTTGGAAAATTTAAGAATTGGGTTAACTAAAAATGAGGTAAAATTTGTAACACAAAAATATTGATATAAAGGAAATTTTGGTTTTATGAAAATTCCTTTTTCATCAAAAATATTTTCTTAAATAAAAATATTATAAATAAAATAAAAATAAAGTTGAAGTTTTTAAGGTATGTTTAGTTGTGGAAATATTTTTCAAACAAAAAATGTTTTCAAAGAAAATGAACATGTATTCAAATATTTCAGTTTTCAATTTTACAAAATGAAAATTAGAAAATGAGGTTTTCAATTTATATAGGATAAATAGAAAATAGTTTTAGGGTTTTTTTTTTTATTATTTTCCATTATAAATAATACTTTTTTTTTTTCAAAATTCTTCAATTTTGGAGAATTGGAAAACATGATGAACTCATTTAATTGGAATGGGTTCAGTATAAAAGCCTGCTTTTATTTCATTTAGAAGAGCTAGATACATTTCTTCTTCATCTTCAAACTTCAGGTATGGCTTCCTCTCTCTCTCTCTCTCTCTCTCTCTCCCCCTTTCTTCATCTCCTTTGCGTCCTTTGCATCCTATGCTTCAATCTCCACCTTCCCTCTCTCATTTTCATTTTTTTTGTCATTTCTTTCTTTCATTTGACAATTCATTGGTTGAAGATGAGAATGAAGATTTGGGGAAGTTAAACATTCTCAAAACAGGTTCATTTTTCTTCAAATATTTCTTTCTTTCGAATTAGGGTTTTAATTTGTATGAACCGTTGCTTTTCGATGTTAGCATTAAACTAGAATTAATTGTTGATTTGGAATTTAAAATTAATATTGTTTATATAAAAAAAATTAACATTGTGCACCCTATTTTGTTCTGCCTCCCTCTGTCTCAATTAAAATTTGTAGTAATGGTTTCTTAATTTTTCATCACAGATTCTTTATTGGAAAAAATAATAAACTACAGTAGACATAGGTGCAAGCAGAAGAAAACACCCAAAAAAGATATTAACTAATCATTTATTTTAGAGAAAAATCAGCTTATCAAATTAAACAAATTTTTATTATTTTAAAATGAAATATGTATTCCCGAAATTGAGTATTAGTTCAAAGACGTACAATGAGACGTATTCGACTATAATTTGACAGTTTCAAAGACTCATGAAAAGGGGAAAAAAAAAAGTAAGAAGCTTTTAGAAAAAAGTAGAAAAAAATCAGAAAATGAAAAAAAAAAGTATATTGAACGTGATTGGAGTTATATTAAATTGGGAATTTGAACACAGTTTACACAACAAATGAATTTTTTTAACTATATTAAACATGATTATAAGTTATGAGTTGTTTTCTAATTTTGCTGGAAAGATACAAATGGGTCCGATTATATATGTTGGTCTGATAGAATATGTTTTGAAGCACTACCTGATGCAAAATTGTCTTTTCCGACTATATTTATTTAAATTTTATTTGGATATTGTATATTGGTTTGAAATTAGGATGATATATAGATAGGTGGGAAAAATAGAAATCTCAGGATCCTGTGGGGTGGCCTGAAGAAGGGGATAGTTGAATATCTAGGTGATCGTGATCATAGTGGAAGAAACAAGTATAATTTAGAAAGGGATTAGAAAGGTCTTCTCAGTAATAGAAAGGTGAAAAAGAAATCTAGAAAGTATGATGATTTTTTGAATATATTTTCTGAATCATTAAATGCCAAAAAGGAAAAAGATTTAATAAAGTTTCAAAAATACAAAATAGAAGCATAATCAAGTGATGCTACAAGCTCTATGACAAAGGAATACTTTATTAAAGACTGTATAACTATATTATGGATCATAGAATGATACCTTTTTATAACAAAGCAATGGGGTTCTTTGTTGACATTAATTGGATGAAAATTTTTTTGCTTATATCTCAAGAGAGGATGAGGGGTTGATTTCAAAGTTTGAAGTAAGTGACTAATGAAGGGAACTATGATTGATTAGGGTAACATTTTATATTTTGTAGTAGCTATTTTTTAATATGTTATATTATACTCTTAATGGATTAAAAGTGTGATGTGTTTATATTTTCCCCTTTACTTGTTATTATGTATGAAATTCTATTGGTTTATGATAATTATCAGTTTTATTAGTTAGTAAATATATTTTTTGTGATATTTTATTACTATGGAGATATGAATATGGATATTTTGTCAAAATTTATCAAGTAGTAGTTTCAGTTCAGATGAAGATGATGATTTGGACATGTTTATATTCTTGTTTTTTATGGAATACACCAATATATTTATTGATAGAGTTTCTTGTAGGACATCCATGCTTAGTAGAAAGAAATATATTCAAGAAGTGTTATGTGGAGATCATATTCAATGTTTGAATCATTTCAGATAAAACTACACATATTTTTAAATTTATGTGATCAATTAAGATAGCTAAGTTTATTGCTTGATTCTAGGGTTGTTAGTGTAGAGGAAGGTTTGGCAATGAGATTGTGAATTTTTTCATGGCTCAAGACAAAAACTAATTTACAATCGCTTTCAACATTCACTTAGTACTATTCATGCTTGGTTTAAAAGGGTGTTAAAAGCATTAAAGGCTTTTTCCCTTACTTTGGTTAAACATGTGGATACAGGTGAGGTGCAACTAAAAACTGAAGAATATCCAAGATAGTATGCATACTTTAAGATATGTTACTTTTTTATTCATAAAATCTGACGATACCCTTTGATACAATTAAACTTTAATGTTTATATGTAGAATTGTGTAGGTGCTATGGATGGGACTCATGTAGCAGCTTGGGTGCCAATATCAAAACAGAAGACGTTCATGGTAGGAAAGTCACACTTGTAACTCAAATTGTCTTGGCTAGTTGCTTACATGATATGATCTTTAGTACATTGCTCATGAGGGAATGGTAACATTTTAATGATATAAGTTTATTTTATTTATACTTCTAATTATGAACTTTTGTATGATTTATTGGTGTAAATTATTTATATATTATTCATAATGGTTATTCGAATCTTAAGGGGTTTTTAACCCCCTATCATAGTAAACGATACTATTATAGAGATTTTGGACATGGCTCAAGAATCAAAGGAAAAGAAGAATTATTCATCTATGTGTACTCCTCTGTCCGTAATGTCATAGAACGCTTGTTTAGTATACATAAAGCCAAATTTCATAAATTAAAAGATATACCAAACTATCTATTGAAGTATCAAATGTTGATTCCGCATGTATATTGTTTACTGTATAATTTTATTAGTATGAAAGATAAAGTCGACAATTTGTTTACTATGTATGGTCAAGATTATTTAGAAATTCCTGTGAAGGTTTAAATACAATTCAAGAAAAATTTTCGATGGATATGACTAATAATAATAAAATGCTTCAAGTTAAGGAATCTATTGCATAACTTATAAAGTAATTATGAGAACCAATATCGTAGAAAATGTGTAATTAGAGTAAATTTATATTATATTTTGTATTATTGATTAACTATTGGTTTATTCTATTAACTTGTAATATTTGTTATGAAAAATTTATGCAAGAATTTGTTTAAATGCATATCTTTATATTTGTATAATTTTAAATTAACTTTTATAAAAAAATCACACATATATTTGTAAATTTTTATAAATAATATTTTCATAGATAATATAACATATGTTAGTTTTTAGAAAAGAATTAGGGAATTGATTGCATTGGAACACATTTTCTATTTTTATTTCAAAAAAGTATTGGGAAATTGGTTATATTTGAACATGCTTTCCAGTTTTTTGAGTTAAAAAAGTATAAAATTTGTGAATATATTTTCTAAATTTTCTATTGTTTTCTTTAAAGATAGAAAATATATTAAAAAAATGTTTGAAAAATTAGAAATAGAAAACTAAAGAGCATTTTTCACAACTAAACACACCATTAAATACTACTTGAGATTATTTTAACAAATAATATTGCATTTCAGAATTTCTAATACACTTCTTTAATATATGAAAATTGAATTAATAAGGAATTCCCAATCTACATTGATGTTTAAAGCCAAATTTTGTGTTGGACATCTACTTTCTTTTATTCTTCTTCTTCTTCTTAGGTTTATAGAAGAGCTTTTAGCACTTGACCTGCTAGATGAGGTACCCTTATGAATATGCTGAAAAGCACTTATTATTAGACCTAATATCTTATAACCCTCATTGTGTCACGCCCCGACTCACGGGTTTGAGCATGTGACAACTATCGTGTGATCTAGAAATACGTACAGTCACCTGCATGCACCCTAAGATCCCTCAAGTCTATGAAAAATACCTTTTCCAAGATTGAGAATATCCAACATATCAAATATTTAACATTTCAAAACATAAGTTTTAACTCCTAAAATGCCCTTCGATAGGTCCGTCTACATACCTCAAAGATCCATATCTAAGAAAGACCAATGCTAATAGTAGGTTTCGAACGGCTTTCTTCTCGGCTGGATCTAACTAACAGTGGAGCTGCTTCTATATCTACATTTCTTCTGAAAAAGAATTAAAAAATATTGGATGAATATAAAATACTTAGTGAGTGGAGTAAAATGACATAATTATAACAGTAAATGAGTGGTGAGTGAGGAAATGTCAAAATCATAATTTCAAACAAGTCATCAAACATATGTAGTTTCAAAATATCCAGATAATTAAAAGGATAGATGTATCCACAAATTTATATTTCCAAAGAATATGGGGTCTTCGTAAAGAAATCACTCATACCCAAAATTTGACTGAATATAGGTGGGGGCCCACCAAGGGGTTTTCAATATGTTCATTTTATAATACTATTTCCCCTTTCATTAGCATTGATTCGTACCTCACTGGTGGTGCAATCCAGAAATACAATGGGAGCGCAGGAGGCCATCTCTTGCCAATAAATCTCCAACCACGTTACCCTGTCGGGTCGCTTCATGGAGAGAATGACTATAGTCATTTACTATCTCAGCACTATCATTTCACAAATATTCAAATCTTATCCCATGTGCCATGATGTCAATAAATGGTTACTAAACCAATACCACAATATTCATGAATATAATTTTTAATAATATATGGCACATATTCATTCACAAGTAAATTGGATGCATACATGTTTCAAACTTCTAATTTAGGACATTTCACTATCACAAACATTTGTAAAACTCATTTAAAATCATTTATAAAAGAATTTTTAAAAGCCATTTTTCTCATTTAAAGGTACAACGATTTATTCACTCAGAATGTTAGGGATGTAAGTCACTCCCAAATTCCTCAACAGCAAAGGTTTTGCCACGATCTGATTGTTTAGCTCCTAAAGGACATTATCAAGTAACCAAAATTTTCAATATAATTTTCCAAGTTAGCCAAAAGAAAACCCTATTATTCAAAACCTAATTTCTCTATCACTTACTTTGATTTAATATTCTCCAAATCCAAGTGAATAGATAGTTAAACAAATTAAAACTTAGGTTAGAAGGATTATAATATCTTGATTTCATCTCCAAAAAGATCTGTCCAATTTGGGTTACATCAAACCCTTGATTTTTTCTTTTTGTGATAACTCCAAATCCTTAAACTCTTTATAACTCAAGGCTATATTCTAAATTTGGGGAGTTAGGGTAAGTAGTCTGGAGTCTTTGATTTTGAGTTTTGGTTGTGGATAGATTGGGTTTAGGAAAGGAGAGGAGAATGGTCGAAAGATAAAATTTGGGATTTGTGAACTTTGGAATCTCACTCTCCTTTTATTCTCAAACTCATTTTCAATATTTATCTAATAGCCCTCATCTACTTCCAATTTGCACATGTATATAATATGCCCTTTTAGTTTATTGGAAAGAACAACCTAAGGGGTTTAAACACTTGAATCTTTATTTTGTTGAGGGAATATGTTTAGTGATAAGTAGGAAAGGTTTAAATGAAAAATACAAATTTATAGAAAACAAACTATAATAATTAAAATTTTGGAATATTCAAAAGTATGAGATATAATATAAATTGTGTAATATATCATTAAAGAGATTAAATGACATGGTAGTAATATGCGTTTTTGGAAAGACTTTGGGAATGGGTTCAAGTCTCTTTAAATGCAATCATTGAGAGACAATTGAAAGTGTAAAGATCTCTAAAAGTGCAAGAAACCGTAAGGCATGTGAAAATTTGGGAGATTACTGAGAGGTGTTTGGAAATTTAGTAAGTACCGAGAAGTGCAAAACTTCTACGAGAAGTATAAGAATTCTATACTAAGTATTGATCGTATGTGGACATTATAAAAGACGGTACCAAAAAGTGCAGGTGTTCCAACACCAACAGGTACATGGAAATAAAGGTATCAATAGATATATAGAAAAATATACCGGGAGAGGTGTTCGCTTAAGGTAAGTACCAAGTGGTTTTACCGGCAAGTTGACAGGGTGAATACAAGTGTACTGACAGCTTACAAGTTTCACCATATACTGTCTCACAACAACTACACAATATATATTGAGGAAGTAAGGGGAGTGTACTGACAGGATCCCTATTTACAAACCAGCAGACGATAACTTTTATCGAAAGGCGGTAATTTCCAAATTAGTGGAGTACTGATAAAGGTGAATCACCGAGCAACTCAGTTTATCGAGCACTATGGTGAACAAGGACTCTAGTGATCGGGAACTTAAAAATTAAAACTCTACTGTCTAAGTATCTAAAGCAGTTTTTGGACGATTCAAATGGAAAAATTCATATTTTTATCTAAATTAACTATTCTCTTACATTTTCACAAAATATAAAAATTTTTAAATAGTCTATTTAGAGTCAATATTACACTCCAAAGTTATCCGTTATTACAATTTCTATCCTCTAAAAGAAAATTTTATCCTCAAAATTTTAGTACATAATTATTTGTCAAAAGTTGAGAATATTGTTTCTTTATTGTCTTCTCAGGTTTCCAAGCCATTTTTTCAACATGGTTGTTCTTCTATAGAACTTTGACAATTGGAATCTGTTTATTTTTCAACCTCTTAACTTGTTTCTCTAATATGACTATTGGTTGGACTCCAAAATTCAAATTTTCGCTTAATTCAATTGGAGGAACTTCAAGAACATAGGAGGGATCTGGCAAGTATTTTTTCAATATTAAAATATGGAAAACATTATGAATTCTTTTCAATTCTGGGGGTAGTTCTAACCGATAAACCACCTTTCCAACCCTTTCTATTATCTTGAAGAGACCAATGTGAAGAGACCAATGTAACAGGAATTTAACTTCCACCGTCTCTGAAATCGAATTATACCCTTCTAAGTAGGTACTTGCAAAAATACCATGTCACCGACCTCAAATTCCAATGGCATTCTCATTTTATCGGTATAACTCTTCTATCGGTCTTGAGCTATCTTAATCTTCTCTCAGATTAACTTTATTTTCTTAACAGTTGTCTCAATCAACTCTATACTCTTAATCTTCTTTTCTCAACTTCATCCCAGTATAATGGAGTTCTGCACTTCCATCCATATAATGCTTCATAAGGAGACATTCCAATGCTAGTTTGGTAACTATTATTGTAGACAAACTCTATCAAGGAAAGGTACCTATCTCAGCTTCCCTAAAAATCCATTACATAAACTTTAAATATGTCTTTTAATGTTTGGATTGTGTGTTCAGATTGCCCATCATTTTGGGGATAAAAGGCAGTGCAAAATTTCAGTTGAGTACCTAATGATTTTTGTAATTTTAGTCAGAATCGTGAGGTAAAACGGGGGTCATGATTAAACATGATTGATACCGAAACCCTATGAATTCTCATAATTTTATCAATGTATAATTTAGCCAACTTTTCCAAAGGGTATGTGTTTTGAATTAGCGAGAAGTGGGTCGATTTGGTGAGTTGGTCTACAATCACCTAAATGGAATCATACCTTTTTGATGTACGAGACAAACTGACTACAAAATCTATGGTTAGATACTCCCATTTCCACTCAGGAATTGATAATGGTTGGAGAATACCAGTAGACCTTTGGTGTTCTACCTTTACTTGCTAACATATTAAACACTTAGATACAAATTCAACAATATCCCTTTTTCATTCCAAACTACCAATAAGTCTCCTTGATCATTCGATACATCTTAGTATTTCCTGAGTGCAAAGTATAAGCTGATGAGTGTACTTCCTCAAGAATAGCTCTACGGAGATCAATGTTCTTAGGAACACAAATCCTATTCTTAAACATAGGCGTTTTATCTCCTCGAATTCTAAACTCACCCCCTTCTCCCTTGTGGACTTTCTCAATTATCATTAGCAACTTGGAGCTCTCGAATACGATCCACCAAGTTGGGTCTTACCTCAAAACTAGCCAACAAAGTACCCTGCTCGTCACTTGCTAATCTAATGAATTCCAACCAAATAAGAAAGATAAGAATTCTAATAAGATTTCTCATTAGATGAAAATTTCCTACTCGAGGCATTCGCAACTACGTTGGCCTTACCGAGATGATAGTCTATCACTATATCATAGTTTTTAATCAATTCAAATCATCTTTTTTCCCTCAAGTTCAGCTCTTTTTATGTGAGTAAATACTTCATACTTTTGTAATAGATGAAAATTCTATAAGTCTCCCCATACAAATAATGTCTCTATATCTTCAAAGCAAATACAACTACTGATAACTCTAAATCATGAGTGAGATAATTCTCTTCATGTTTCTTTAGTTGATAGGAGGCATAAATTATTACCTTATCATTTTACATTAACACACACCCCAATTTTTGTTTATTTGTATCATTATAGACCACATATCTACCGCCACTTGATGGAAGAGTAAGGATTGAAGTAGATGTCAACCTCATCTTAATCTCTCAGAAACTAGTTTCACATTTATTATCCCACTGAAATTTAATTCATTTTATTATTAGATTTGACAATGGAGCTGCAATTCAGAAAATCTCCTAACAAATCTTCTATAATACCCTATCAACCCAAGAAAACTTCTCACATCTATCATATTTTTCAGACGTACCCACTTCAAGATAGCTTCAATCTTTCTTAGATCCACAAATATCCCTTTACAAACACTAGATTCTCCAAGAATCCAATTTCTTTCAATCAAAATTCACACTCGGAAAGCTTAACATACAATTGCTTTTCCCAAAGAGTTTGCAAAACAATTTTAAGATGCTCTGAATGTTCTTCATCACTGTTTGAATATACCAATATATCATCAATAAACATAATCACAAACTTATCAAGGTATGAGTGAAATACCTTATTCATTAAGTGCATAAAAGCAATAAGAGCATTTGTTAATCTAGATGACATCACCAAAAACTCGTAATGTCCATATCAGGTCCTAAATGCTGTCTTATGCACATCACTTTTCTTGATCTTCAATTAATGATAGCACATCCTCAAATCAATCTTTGAAAATATACACGTATTTTGAATCTGGTCAAAAAGATCATCAATTCTAGAAAGTGGATATTTGTTTCTAATGGTAACTGTATTTAGTTGCCGATAGTCAATACATAATCTAAAAATATCTTTTTTTTTCTTCATTAATAGGATAGGTGCACCCGAAGTAGAGGAGTTTAGCTGGATGAATCCCTTATCAAGCAACTCTTGGAGTTGTACTTTCAACTCCTTCAACTTTACGGGTGCCATTCTATAAAGTAGATTGGAGTGGATATGGTGTCAGGTTGTAATTCAATAATAAAATCAAACTCCCGATCTAGAGGTAAACCAGGTAATATTTTTGAAAAAATATTCGAAAACTCATTTACTATTGGAATATTATCTAGAGTGGGGCCCTCTATAGTTGTATCGATGATATGGGCTAAATATACTTCACATCCTTTTTGTATCAGTCTATGAGCTTCTAATGCTAATATTACACATGTCAGTACCACCCGGTGTTTGTCTGTGAAAACAAATACTAGGTATCCTAGTTTTCGAAACTCTACTTCCTTAATAAAGTAATTCACAGATACTCAATAGAGGTGTAACCAATCTACCCTATAATGACATCATAATCCTTCATCTATAAGAGAACCGAGTCTGTCTCAAGAATCATTTCACCTACCAGGACATCACAACCCCCTATAAATTACACTTCCAACAACTGCTCACCCAAATGTGTAATCATCAACAACTTTTTCTCAAATGGGGTCATAGGTCTATCGGCATGCCCTACAAAGCTTACACTAATAAAAGAATTATTTGACTCCATGTCAATAAATATGTGGGTATCAACACCAAAGATTTTTATTAAACCTATTAATATAAACCATCAAGTGATCATCAGTCAAACCTTATAATACACATTTTATATGCAACTCCTATAACATTGAATGAATTTATATATAAACAGTAATCATTTAAAGAAATCTCTTAAAATAATCATCAATACTTCAATATCACGCAACATACTCAACAAAACTCACATATTCATCACCAAACAACACTTTCTATGTCATGCAACACCAATGACATGCTCTTTTAAATCAATAATTAATAGTTAAGCAAATTTATCTGTGACAACGTCAGGATTGTTTTGTGTCTCTTCATTAGTCATTGCATAGATCCTAGTTTGGGCTTGAGATTGAGGACATTGGGGATTGGTAGCTACAGTGTTACTTCCCGTCCCCATTTTTGGAGTAACACTAATGGGAGGTGCTAAGTAGTGGTCAGTCCACCTTTAGAGCCATCGGAAGGATCCCAAACTGGTTGATTCCCTTGCCTTTTCATATTTAACTCGGGACAAGAATGCCAAAAGTGACTCTCCTTCTTACAATGATAGCATCTTCTAGGTCCCTTATATGGACTCATGTGGTATCCTTTGCAATTTGTGTAAGGATCCGCTTTACTTCCTCCCGGCCTTACTCCTGACCCAAGACTATTGCTAGAAGCATTCTTCTTAAAGAATGATTGGCCTTGGGGAGTGCCGATCGACCTTGAAATAGAACCACCACTATATGAGCATGTGCTCTTACTATTCTTGAAACTTTGGCCCATAATGAACCCGAACCTTTTCTTCTTTCCATGGTGTTCCCTAATCTTGCCTCTCTCTTGCTCCTGTTCACCCTCAAGACCATTGTAGAGACATTTTGGTAAGTGTGATCTTCATGCCGACATGCCCCTCTCGGATGTTCAGGTTCAAACCGTCTTCAAACTTGAAACACCTATATTTCTCAAAGGCTACTATCTTTGGAAAAAATGAGAACAAACTCTTAAACTCCACTTCATATTTCGTCCCTGACCTATTTTCTTGATGAAGTTGGAGGAACTCTCTCCTTTTTAAATTCTGATCAAACCCGATGTATAACTTTTCATCAAATTCCCTAAGAAATTCATTCCAAGTAAGAGGTGCGGTTGATATCTCCTTCACACCATCCCACCAAATACTTAAATCTTCATCCAACAATCTTATGGCCACCGCTGAGCTTTATCTCTTGTCCAATTCTCTGTCGTTACTATTTCTTGGACCCTCTTGTCCATTTTTAGCCGGCTCTTAGTGGTTCGTTGGACCTAAAGAAGGTCACACATCCTAATTGTTGCTTCATTCAGCAAGCTTGGGCTGTTCGATAGGTGGTCGGGTAGATGGTGTAGCTATCAAAGTAGGAGATACTACTCTTGGCTTTATAGAAGAGACACCGTGGAACCATTGGATTAGGAGGTGGGGAAAAACCTGGATTGGAGGGTGGTGCTTGAGATGCACACCGCTGTCGGCCCTCTCGAGTCCCTTGCCAAAGAGTATCGAGTGATGTTGAAGGAGTCATGGTTGGAGGAACCAGTTGAATGGGTCGGCGGAGGTGGAGCATGTGAAAATGTCCTCATCTAACGTGCTCTTGAGGAGGAATCTCATTTATATCGTTCATTAGTCTGCTGAGAAGGCATGATGATTTATGAAAGAAAAACTACCTTCAGGTCACTATACTAAGATGTTACTAGTCACCTATGGTTAAATGTATGTCAATTTTTTAGAACCCATGGAGGCTTTTGAATCTTCCCAAAAGACTTGAAAACA
>JBAMMX010000012.1:25410052-25415052 GCA_037126225.1 Dillenia turbinata
GGAATTGTTATTAATGTCTTAGGATAAGCAATTGGAATCCAAGGAAAGATTATATATGGGTTTGATTGGTGAAATTGGGAACGAACACTCTCCCAAAAAAGTCGAGTGGATGACTATATTGTATATAAATGAGAAATTGTTTTAGAATTATGATTTATGAAGTGAATTTTGGAAATGAAATTTCAAAATGGTTTTAAAATGTTTTGTGATTATGGTGTGCCCAAAAATCTAATTATGATAAATCCATAGCTCTTGAGTTATTCATTGAATTATTTGCACCATGTTACATTTAAACACTTATTGTTGTTTGTGAATTTTGCTCTATCTTGTGAATGAGTATGATTTGAATGTTGAATTAAATTTGGTAATATGGTGCTAGGAAAAAGACTATAGTTTAAGTCTTCTACGGATCGTACCTTCAGGACGGCATGGTTAAGGCTAATTTGATTAAAATTAGAGACTTGAAGGAGGCGGGATAGAGAGCCACTCAAGTCGGCTAAATGACGTGGTGGCACCCCACGAAAATAATTCCGAGCTAACACCAAGGATAGGGGATTTATGAAAAATTGTGAAAAACTTCTTGGTGGATCCTACCAATAGCCATTGGTAGGAGAGTGGTTCCAGTAAGTCCCAAAAAAAGTTTAAGTTATTGATTGGAATATATCAGTCATGGTGAATTTGATTTAAATTCCATTTTATGTATATGGTTTTATTGATCCTTTTGGAATATATGTTTGGCATACACATTTTGGCACTACCACCCTCACTCCTCATTCACATTCATCATGTCATTGCACTCCACTCATTGACCATTTGTAATATTCACCCTTCTCTCTAATTTTTTTTCAAAGGAAGTGAAAATTGGAGACGTAACCGTTATTTAGAGCGGTCAAAGAAGCTATTTTTGTTGAACCTCGATAGGTAATTGTGATGAGATTATTTTTGGAATTTATGTCACATAAACCATGGAAGAAAAGTTTTTATACATCTCCTTATATTTGGATTTAATTGATAGTTGTTTGATTTTCCTTAGGCAAGTATTGGTGAAATCTTTACTATTTTAATGTGAAACTTTATTTATTTTGTTTGAAA
The DNA here is from genome assembly GCA_037126225.1 of Dillenia turbinata. Lineage (NCBI taxonomy): Eukaryota > Viridiplantae > Streptophyta > Magnoliopsida > Dilleniales > Dilleniaceae > Dillenia > Dillenia turbinata. Next base: position 25,411,145 of record JBAMMX010000012.1, read on the forward strand.
TTATTTTTTGTAAGGTATTTTGCTTTCATTGGGATGTTTGGAATATATTATGAATTTTGATGCACATTTTGGGGAGTTATTTCAATTATTTAGGATTGTTTGGACAACCAAGATAACCTATAAATGATTTGGTATTGATTTTTATTCATGAAATGAGTTGGATATCGAAATGCTTTGCGATATGACCGGAGTGGAGTTTACACATATTTTGGGGTAACGCGACTGTTGTTACGTTCCCGATGGGAGAGTCAGAGCATAACAATTCTATTGGTATCTAAATTTAGTCTCACAATTTTAAATGTTTAAAGGTTTGAAATGTTTCCAGATGTCTCTAAAAGTTCTCTTAAAGTTTTAAAAAAAATATTTTTCTTTTTAAAATTTCAGATGTACAAAAACCTTTTACGGATTCGTAAGAACTATGATCAATTTTATTTTTAAGGTGTTGAATATCAATTCTAATACCTAATTTAGTGAGCTAATGATAGTATATCTTCTTATAAAAATCATGCCACCTAGACGAAGGATGAGAAATGAAAGAGCATAAGGAATGATCATCCTCACACTCTCCATCTTCTCCTCCGACTGCAACTAGCACTCACCTGGCTCCTTTAATCAGGTTTCCTCTAGCACCACTCAACGCACTCCGACAATGGACTAAGTGGTGAAATACTTATGATACTCATCTCCAATCCCCTCCCTAAGTGCCAATACCTCATCCACCGATCCCAACCATTCCACCTACTCCTCCAGCAATACCAAGCAGCCCCACTTTAGGGTGGCTCCCATCCCCCAGCCAACTATCGACTTGTCCAAGTTGATCAAAAATCCGACAACTTAGATATGTCATTTTCATGGGATGAGTGATGTCAAGTGGCGACGAACCGATTAATTGGGTTAGGAGTCTCGCAGCCAAACATAAGACTTGATGACGTGTTGAAACTATTAGTAATGTAGAATAGGTATTGGATGAAGATTCTTGAGTTTGGTGGGATAACCTTAAGGGGTGGTCCACAGCACCCATTTCTTGGAACAAGTTCCTTAGGGAATTTAACGAAAAGTATTATAATAGGTCCACCGTGACATGAAGAGAAGGAGTTCTTATTGCTGCTTAGGCAACAAATCTGTGGTGGAATATGAGACAGAATTGAGGAGATTGTCCTCATTTGTCTCGGAGTTAGTGACTTCCGAGGAATACTTGCATTTCAAGTTTGAAGAGTGTCTAAATTTAGCCATTAGGAAGAATATGTCCGTGACCTCGGCCCATATCTACAAAGATGTCTTGAAATTGGCACTAAGGGTCAAGAAATGGTTGAAAAAAGGGGAAGGACAAGACAAAGATAGAAGAAGAAGAGGAGATCCGAAACTGCATCGGGTTAGGGTTCAAAGCAAAATAAGAGCACAGGCTCCTATGTTGGAATCCGATTTCCAGATTCATTGGCACTCCTCAAGGCCGACGAACATCTTATATTGGGACCCCCACTTCTAATGCCACCTTTGGGAATAAATTAGCGGGAAACAAGAAAGAGCTATGTAAGCACTGTGGAAAATACCATTCCAGGTATTGTTGTGCACTCAAAAGGAGCTACCAATGCAGAAAGGAGGGTCATTTTCGAAATGCATGCCGGGAGTTGGGACGAGGAAGCCAAATAAGTCTAGATCGCCCTAGAAGATCTATGGGTAGTCAAGCCAACAACCCTACCCACCTCGTAATGTCACATAGTGGATGGGGACACAAACACTAACATTCTTGATTGAAGGAAATAGAACTAAGATAATAAATAAAATACTCATCGTATTGTATTTAGAGAATGATCCCAAAACATATAATGAAGCATTAGTTTCAAGAAATTCTACTTTCTGGAAAGAAGCAATAAATGATGAGATGGATTCTCTTTTAGCAAATGATACATGAGTGTTAGTAGATCTACCTCATGGTTCAAAACCAATTGGATGTAAGTGAATATTTAAAAAAAAAAAGTATAATACTGATAATACTATGCAAACTTTTAAGGCAAGACTAGTTGCTAAAGGTTTCAGACAAAAGGAAGAAAGAGATTATTTTGATACATATGCTCCTGTTGCCAGGATTACTTCTATAAGAGTGTTGTTTGCTTTAGCATCAATATATGATTTACATGTCCATCAAATGGATGTTAAAATAGTATTTCTGAATGGTGATCTTGATGAAAAGGTATATATGGAGTAGCCAGAAGGATTTTTCATTCCTGGTAATGAAAAGAAAGTTTGTAAATTAGTAAAATCATTGTATGGTTTAAAGCAGGCTCCTAAACAATGGCATGAAAAATTTGATAGTGTGATATTATCAAATGGATTTAAACATAATGAAGCAGATAAGTGTATTTATTTTAAATTCACTAAAGACTTTGGAGTAATCATATGTCTTTACGTGGATGACTTGCTAATCATTAGGACTAATATACAAGGTATAAATGATACTAAAAAGTATTTGACTCATCAATTCAAAATGAAAGATTTGAGAGAAGTCGATACTATTTTAGGAATCAAAATTAAGAAACATAGTGGGGGTTATGTTTTGTGTCAATCACATTATGTGGATGAAATACTTTCAAAATTTAACTACTTAGGAATTAAAGAAGTTAATACCACATTTGATGTTTCTAACAAACTTATAGAAAATTCAGGAAGGTCTATTAGTCAATTAGACTATACTAGTGCAATTGGTAGTTTGATGGATGCCATGCATTGCACTAGGCCTGATATTGCTTTTGCAGTGTGTAAACTTTCAAGATTTACACATAATCCTAGTACAGATCATTGGAGAGACATTGAAAGGGTTTTTGGTTATCTTAAAAGAACCAAATCTTTGGGATTATTTTATAACAAATTTCCTTCGGCACTAGAAGGTTACGGTGATGCTAGTTGGATAACTAGTGTTAATGATAATAAATCAACGTCTGGTTGGATATTTAAACTAAGTGGAGGAGCACTTTCTTGGGCCTATAAGAAACAGACGTGTATTACTCATTCGATCGTGGAGTTAGAATTTGTTGCATTGACAGCGGAGATAAAGAGCGGTAATGACTAAGAAACTTATTGTTAGACATAGAGTTGTGGCCACAACCGATGCCTACAGTCTCATTACATTGTGACAGTGAAACAACTATGTCTAGTGCATTCAACAAAATTTATAACGGTAAATCTAGACATATTGCTTTAAGACATGAATATGTTAGACAATTGATTTCTGATGATATAATCACAGTTGTCTATGTAAGATCTAATAGCAATCTTGCCGACCCATTAATCAAAGGACTCTCGAGAGATAAAATCAAAAGTACTATAAGTGAAATGGGTTTAAAACAATTCTAGTTTATCACTGGTAACAGGAACCTTGCCTTTCTTATTGTTTAGCAATTCTAAAGGTTTAAAAAATAATAACAAGTTACTCCTGTGATGAATAGCAAGCATTGGAACTTTTAATATTTAAGAAAAAGATGGTGAATAATAATTCTTAATGGAGTTCTGTTCGGTTCAAAACCAAAGAAAATCTATATTTGAGATTTTCAAACTTCACATATTTAAACACAAGGAGTGGTGCCGCTTCTAATAAAGTTTGAAAATAAACTTTATAAGTGTTTATGAATTCAGGAGGTAGCACACGGTCATATTATGGTGCTAAAGTTCACGGTGAACGTATTAGAGATTTGTATAGAATTATTAGTATTCATTTTTTTCGATCTTGTTATAAGAAATTGAGGTTTAATAATTATTCACCATAAATTTCGACAAAATCTTGAAAATATTAATATTACTTTTAGGTTTAAGTCGAGAAATACCTATTGTGGAGATAATTCTAAAAAAAAATTGTATTATTAATGATATTACAAACTAAATGGGGGATTGTTAAATATAGTTTGTAATATATT
>JBAMMX010000012.1:25420052-25597552 GCA_037126225.1 Dillenia turbinata
TAGCCACCTTGGTGACTCAGGGATGATGAAAAGTGCAAACCCGATGAAAACTGAGGGCAGGATCCCAACACCAAGCATTACCCTCCAGTTTATGTGCGGTGAAAGCCCTGAGAATCCGTAGTTAGAAACATAACCAAGGAGTATCCCTAAGTTTATGAATATTTCTGGAAAGGAAGTCAAAGTGCCTCTAGCAGTGGTTGGTGATATCTCAGCAATATAAACAGGTGCTATCATGCCTCCCAAGCCAATTCCTAGCCCTGCTAGGAGTCTTCCCACCATAAGTATGTCAAACGATGGAGCAACAGTCATGACGAGTGCACCAGTTTGGAATACAACAGCAGCTAAGGCCATTGTCCACTTTCTACCAATAGCATCTGAAGTTCTTCCCCCAACTAAACTTCCAAAAAGTGAAACAATGCTCAAAATCCCAATTAGAACTTCTTCTTGTGCTTCCGTTATCTTTAGATCTTGTTTTATGTATAGAACTGCTCCACTCATAACACCCACATCTGCACATGGAGCCGAAAAACATCAAAATATTATCTCATCTTCACTTAGCTCATCAAAGTAGAGATGTAAAACTAAAGTAGCAACCATTTCTATGATCTTATTCATGGAATGAAATCCATTCATGCTCACTACACAGTGCAACACACTCAAATCATACCATTGTGAATTATATAATGTACCATAAGCAAATATTGGTGCACAAAGCGTGTCGTAATATGCATTCTGGCTATCCGTTTGTACAACTTTGGTGTTTAGTTTATATTTTAAAAATTATATTTAATCTGTATATTGCTCTGAGATACATAATGTGTCAAAACATAGTGAAAATTTGGTTTTATCAGCACTTCCATTTATCCATGGAGTCATGTACATAGTGATATTGTATTAGAAACAACAAAGAAGTTTCCCTTCTGCTTATAATCATAGCATGGTATTCAAGCCGGCCAGTGATTATCATGAGGTAAACCTCACTGCAGCACCTAGAAGGCTTGTTTTGTCCTCTGGTGTATCTTGAGGATCCAACAATTTTGGTAGCAGCAAGAATTTCAAGGAAGCATATATTCACAAGTCAATGTGTGAGTTTTAGATAAGTATGCCCATAAGACCTGCTTCTATTGTCAACTTGAGTATTAATCTTCAAATGGGCACTAAAATACATGCATGAAATTTGATTTCTAACAGACTAAATTAAACCTGAAGATATAGTGCATATTTTGAAGGATTTTGGCAAACAGTCATGGTTAAAATGCTTCAGTTTTTGCATGGATAAAATGGCATATCTTGCCAAAGTAAAAGCTGAAGAGTCCAAAAAAATATTCTAGTAAAGGACTTGCAGTTTCAGAAATTGAAACTATTTTGTCTGGCTCCATTTGTGATTGCCCCACGGTACTCATCACAAACCAAATCTGATTTAGATCAGATTCTGCAGCTAACTAGAGCTCATAGTCTATACTTGCTCAATGGCCAAAGAATTGCATCACCATTTCAACCACTTTGGTACTTGGAACAAGGCAGCGACTTGGCGATTAATCTTAGCATACTAAGTGAGAGTGCTTCACCATTTCTCATTATTAACTTTTTTGTAACTGCTTATAAGGTAGATATTGACATAATCTCATAAGAGTTGCTAACCATTCTGAACTGAAACTCCAACAACAAACTGAAAATTGAACTAAATTCGATTCTGTCTACTTTTCTTATTACCATTCTTGCAGAGCCTCGTTCCTATTTGTTATTTATGCAGTCAATATGGTAGATGGACTATATGAGGAAATCGTGCCCCGATTATGAAAATCATCAAATTTTTAATGCCAACTCAAGGCAAGAATAATTCAATTTAGAAATTCCCCCCTAAGAGTTGACTTCAAGACTCGGATCCTTAAATTTAGAGGACCAAATAAGGCAGATCCAATACATATCCATGAAAAGTAGAAAACTTAAATCGAACACAACAAGAACAGACAACAGTAGATAAACATACCATAGCCGAGAAGAACAGAATTGAGAGAAGCAAAAACAGCACAAGCATAAACATATTTCTTAGTACTCCTTCTCCTGTCTAGTGAATGCTGATAATTGGACAAATCATCAAAATCTTCATCTCCATCCTCTGTGAGATCAGAATCCATTCTTCTGTACTTGTTCTTATGACCCAAAATCACACTCCCAGGAATGCCATCCTCACTCCCATTATCTGGGAGGCCCACTAGCCCCATCCAAAAAATTCTTCAAATTTAACCGGAAATCAACATATTAAAGAGAAAGAAACGAAAATAAATAAGACCCAGATAATAATTTCTTGTGGCTTAAAATCTAAAACCACAGACGAATTCAGATCTGAAGACGTGATACTTTGGCTTTTGGGGTGACCCAAATACCCAATAGTTCCACATTTACTCCATTTTTTTTATGACAAGTGGCTTGGTCTCACTTTCTGTCTTTGCAAGCAAACAACTCTGCAAATTTCAGGAATTCTTTTAAAGGCTGGGTACGGATGGGAATTAGAATAATACGATTGGATGGAGCTTTCGTGTCATGTGAACATCAACCTTCCAACTCTTAGGTTGACGGACTTTGTCAGTTTTTTATAATTCTTCAACTTTTAAATATAGAAGTTTTACTTTCCCTTGGGCTTTTCTGAGTTGGAGGAAAGGAAAGAAAATGAGAAAAAGAGGAAATGTTCAGGTACAACATTACAACATAAAAAGTTTCCGTGGGTTTTCTCAGGAAGTATGGAATGTTTTTCTTTCTGCAAAAATATTACGCATATATATTTGTATATATCCATTTCGTTAAACTAAATGCTGAACTTAAAAAAAAACAGGTAGTGATCTTACCCGAGCAAAATTGTTCTGCGAAAGTAATTTTTATTTAAATACCAATTTTTTCCTTAATTAATCAACCACATTATACATTAATTACTCACTCTCTTCTATATTAATTACTCTCTTTCTTTTTCACATTATACATTAATTACTCTCTCTTCTCTTTCTATTTAATTATCTACATTAGTATATAATTTATTTAATTATATACATTTAATTATTTTTTATATTATAATTCTTTCATTTTAATATATTATTTATCATTTCATATAAAAACATGTTATTATTTTTTTATTTTTATATTTACATTTAAAAAATTATTTCTATAACTAAAATTCTAGTATCACGAATAAATAACACATAAAATTATCTCGATAATACTCTTTTATTTTAACAATATATTTTATTTTATTTAGAATAGTGCTTTCAAAAATTTGACATATTAACTTTATTTTATAGTTGACTTGGTATTCCTTTTTAGGAGACTAATTTTATTTTACATTTATTTTCATAATCAGTAATGAATCTTTGATTTTGTGATAATAGCAATTATATGATACTTCTAACAATTTTAAGGGTGAATTATTATTGATTAATTTATGATAGATAATAAATTTTTTTGTTTTATAGTTATAATAATTGTTGATTATATTAATATGCTATTGGTAAAAATGTTATCATATAGTTTGTCATATATTCAATTAGTACGTATTTGCCTTGAAAGAGTTCTGATGTGAGGAATTTTATCTTAAATTAAATATTATATAATAAATAAATATTTAATATAATTTGTAAAAGAATATTACACTAATTACTTTTTTGACTCTTTTTCTTAGCAATAAAAAATAAGGCTTATAATCATAATGAATAATTTTGCATATTATTGAACATTAGCCAAAAAAACATGATTTTAGCGATGGAAAAAATTCATTGTTGTTTAGCGACGAATTTAACGATAAAAATCGAAATCCGTCGCTAATTAACGATGGATTATTTGTCGTCGCTAATTTAGTCACGGATTTGAAATCTGTCACTAAATTTAGTGACAGATTCTTATTTTTGTCACTAATTAGCAACGAATTTCATTTTTCATCGCTAAATTTAGCAACAGAATGTTATATCTGTCGCTGATTAGCGACGGATTACGTTTATATCGATAAATTTAGCGACGGTTTCAAATCTGTCACTAATTTAGCCACGGATTTGATATCTATCGCTGAATCTAGCGATGGACTATAATATCTATCGCTAATTAGCGACGAAAACGTAATCCATCGAATAATGATGGTTTATATAAAAAATAATAATAATAACTAGAAAATTGAAATTGGGAATTATCACTTGAAGCAGAGGAGAGTAACCCAAAAAAATACAAGCAAAAAAAGTATGCAAAAATTAGCACAATATTGTGGATGCAACGTAAAAGGGTAAAAAGTATCAACGGAAAGTCCATTTAGTAGAATGAGTTATTAAGTGTTTTAATTAATTTTTTGGTTTGAAATTTTAAAATAAAAAAGACTATGTTGAGAAAGTTATCTCTAAATAGGATTTCCATAAATACTCGAATCAGATTAATTTAAATATAATTTTAAATATTAACAATGAAAAAATATATATATACAAAAAAGTAGAAAAGGTTATACATATTAAAAGGTTGAAAAGGTTAAAAGCAAATGGTAACAACTATTGCATTTGTGGAGGATATACAAATTGATTACTTGGCTAGCCTTTGGTACGAGGTAAAAAGGGTTAGAAGGAAAAATATTAGAAGGACAAAAGGAAAGACGGAAAAACAATTAGAGGGGTAATATTTACCCACTTTATACTTAGTGTTATGAATAAGAAATGAGTAATCTTTACCCACTTTATAATCTCAACATTGTCTTTTTCTTTGAAAACTAAATCTAAATTAGCTTTCTCTAATACAAAAATATTATAGTTCTCTTTTTGAAAAATAAATTTAATTTATATTTTTCTCTCTAAAATGAAGAATTTCTAAATAAAAGGATAGCTTTTTTCCCCTAAAAAATTCAATTTAATTTAAATTTTCTCCCTAAGAGAACATCAATTTAAAATTTTCTCTACATAAAAAAGTCAAAATTACTTTATCTTTCTTTAATACTAAAAACACATTAGTTTTCTGTTTATGAAAAAAAAAAATTAATAAATTTTTTGTCTCAAGTATATGGGTTAAATTTTCTCCCATTAAATAAGTTAAATTTAAACTCTCTCCCTTTAAAACTAAATATATTAATTTTTTCTATTAAAAACTAAATTTGTTCACACCTTCTTTATCTAACTAAATTCGTTTTGAGTTTTATTTTATTAAAATAAAATTAAAATTTAGTTTTGAGCAAATGATGGAACACGATCCAAGAGTCCATTATCATAGGATTTGAAATCCTCCGATCCCACAACCCAACAAACAAAATACGCTAAAACATGTCATCTATATGGGATACATCTCTCAAACAGATAGGCATGATCCACTCTCTTAGTATTTATCGACCAAATCCTTCTCGATAGTCGGTTAACCCCATTATCTACTCGGTGCTTGATATTGCTATTTGATCAACCCGGAGTAATATTCGTCGTTTCTTAAATCACGAAAATAACATTTTATAATTAGAAAGGAGATCTTTAATTCTTATCGATAAAGAAGGTAATTCTTTGACAACCTGAACTTTCCCAACTAATAGAATTCTAAAGTTTCTAAAAATCTTTCACTAAGAATTTGGTAATTTTGGAACACTTTCGTAAGAAAACTAGAATTTTAACACTCTAAATATACACGAGATTCATACAACAGCCAATATACATGCATCATAAAGTTATCGGCAAGGTACGTTCTCTTGACTCGACACTTGGCACACAAAAGGCTATGCAGAGCTCTCTCACTCCTTTTTTCAGTCTGTTTCTACTTTTGAAAACTATTATTTAACTTGAGTATTAAAGTCTCCCCCACCGAAATACCCATCGACGGTTTTTGGCAGGTTTCATCAATGAGACGGTCCAACACTTTGTTCAAGTCAGCGGAGCTATTATTTACGGAGTAAAACTCACTTTCAACAAAGATGAAAAAAACCTTAAGAGGAAGATCAGGAGAGAAGTGGAGATATGACTCTCTCCCTCTCTCTCTCATTGAGATGACTTTCAAAACTCTTCTCAACTCACATTATACGCCTCAAATTTCTTGTTTACTCCCTTCTTGTTTGTGGACCCTTATTAAACTCCAATCGTCAAGCCTTTTCCGATGCTTGCCTTGAGAACCTGCTTATTTATTGTACACAATAAAATTAGACATGACAAAAAGAACCTAAGAAAATTCTCTCTTCGGGGGCAGTGGACTTTTTCTACTCAAGTAGGTGGTTCCGGAAAATGGCTTCTTTTTTTTCCTACCTGAGGAGCTAAACAATAAGGACTTCGGTAGGCTTCCTAATAACCATAGTCTCTCGTTCCTCAACTTCACAAAATATATAAACTAGATTTTCACAATCCATGGTCAACTGTGTCACCATTTCCTCTGTGACGCCACTGAAAAATTCAACTAGGAAGAAGATCAATACGGCAAGATTGGGTAGCAGTCAGTGCCACATATCACAAGAAGCCAGTGACATTACATATGAAACTAGCCAGTGGCCACTCCCGAAACATTTGTTAAGATAAGAAATATAAAACAGCAAGAACAACGTAAGGTAACAGGTGCAACCTCAATTTAAAGGTTGTATGAGACGATATAAAATATTCATAATGTTGATTAATAGATTAATGGATGAGCATGAAGTGTGTAAGCATTCATAATAATTGGAGAAATGTCCGGAATAATGTGAGAGGCAAATAGACTGGAGTCGACAATTGGCAAGCAAATGATAGGGGTTTGATGAACCACGAAGACATTCAAGACGACCTAAAAGATTAAAGCCTATAGTTCCCAACATATTTGTACAGGATAGGCAAAAGAAATATATTATAGATAGATGTTTTATAAAATTCTTCAATCACAAAACTGATACAAGATTCTTCTCGTGTCCTTACAGGATTTTGTTTCTATGAATCTATACCTAAATGAATCAGTCATTGCCATCAAGCTGATGGCTAACAATCAAAATTAGAATATGGTAGGCAGAGTAGGAGATAATTCACAGGCCACGGTGTTTAGACCAAATAGGGCCTCGAAGTGGAACAAACAGAACCACAATACAAAGAAGAAAGACAGCAGTCAGAAGTAGAACAGCAACAACTACCCATCTAAGTCTATTCACCACCAAGTAAATGGCTGATGCGAATGCCATAGCCATCATTGTAAGAGCCACCCCCAAAAGTAACAGGCTTATCCTAAGTGCTTCAACAAGCAAGCCCACATCACCCCATTGTGCCCAGATGAGCACAACTACTCCAATAATGGAGCTATACATTGCGATTGCACTACAGATTAGGAAGAGCTGGAAAGTGAACTTATTGAGAATTATTGCTGCACCTGTGCTTGGTCCATCACACCAGGCACTGTAAATCATGTGGCAAATGAAACTGTAGCTATCTGAGTTGCTATCAGCGCCAGAGTGTTAATCCTCTCCTTGTAATATTCCACTTCATCATATTTCCTTTTGTGGTGCTGCCTGTTTGGCTCAACTAATGGCCGTTGCTGACCTCGTGGTGCACCAGCTGTCCTTAAGGCTGTCAGAGTCAGGGGCTGCAGTCAGGAAATATTAACTGAGTTTTATATTTGGAAGCACACAAACATAATGTTCATCTTCACCTCTCTAATATAAAAGAACGCAGCAAGTGGGGCTGTAAATGAATGAGCTGTTTGCAAACAACTCATGACTCAGCTTAAGCTCATTATTTGAGAAATGAACAGAGTTTGAACTAATGTTTTAGGCTTGTTGAAGAAATAAGCCAATCTTGAAATAAGGCAGAGTTGGCTCGTGGGTTCATGAACAACAATATATTTTACGTGACTGTGATTGTAGTTATTTAGCACCTTATGCATTTTTTTTCACCTTTTCTATAAGATTTAATGCTTTAAAGGTTGTCAATTCCTTATTACTCTCCTTACAACAGAATTTTTTCTATACTGAAAACAAAAATGATGACTAATGAAACTAACTGAAATAGTTTATGAGCACGAACAGGATAAACCAAGTTAAGATTGTCCCTTTTTATGTCAAATGAGCCAAGACAAGCCAAGTCCAAGCTTTTACATTTGTACAAGAATTGAGCTTGAGCATTCTTGAACAAGTCATGACAGACACTTCATCACACATTTATCACAAAAACAGGCAGAGCTCTACTTTACCACTTGGCTCATTTGCATTATTCATAACTAGATGGGCTACGTCCTTCATCCTCCCAGACTACATTATGCTATTTGCTAATCCATCCAGTGCCTAAATTAAGATCATCAGTCATTAAATTTTCCATCAACACAATGACGCATGTCGCAGCATACCTTGCGAAATAGAAGTATGTTCCTCGATATTTTGCTATGCTATGTCCCTGGGCTTTAGACCTTCACCATTCATTATTGTCAGGTCTACTCTTTTGTGGCAGACAAGAATGCTAACAACCTTTGGATTCCTGTTGATGGTGGGCAAATGCAATGGTGTATTTCCATTTGCATTTTATTAGATCAGAAAGATCAGGATTATTCAGCAAGGACTTGGCAACCCTTTTTCTTCCCCAGGATGCAGCAAAATGAAATACATTTTGCTCATCTTCGTTCTGAATGTCTTTCAAGTCCGGGCAATACTTTAAGCAACTCTTGAATTATGTTAATATGAGGTTCAAATGACAATATGACCTTAAACTGATGAATCCACAAATTAATGAATTAACGACAAGTGATGCACAAGGGCTTTTGCATCATTTTAAAATGCTGAAGATTTGATCCTTCAAATGCTAGAAAAGTCTTGGGAAACTGTCAGTAATCTGTATATCCTCTTACTCCCCTTCTATAACTTTGACTTGTCTTCAACAAACCCCCTTCTTCCAAATATTTTTCGTACCTTCGGCATCCAAGAGATTGAAACTTAATCTGACCATAAACTCAACTAAACCTCAAGTCCCAAACTAGGTGGGGTCAACAACCACATAAATTCACTTCTCGAACTCAAATTTTGTATGAGGTCAACTCAACTGAGGCCCAAGTCCTAAACTAGCTCGTGTGAGCTATATGAATCCACTTCTGCTCAAACTTATTCTGTCTAATTGCTTCAAAGAACTTACATAATAATAATGGCCTAGCCAAAAACATATAGATAAATAAAATTAACAAAAAAAAGAAAAAAGATTAGGCTAATGGAGGACCAGGGAAATGGAAAACAAACACTCAAGTACATAACTGTCGTACATTTTTTTCTAAGATGTCCACGGTAGCACTTCCAATTCCATACTTGAAGGAGCACCCTGTCTAATAATAATATTTAGGTAACTTTTGTTAAAGAACCCAACAAATTTGTGTCATGTTGCATTTTGATGAAAATAACGCCCCTCTTCCCACCTAAAACAAAGCCAGGGCCCAAGGGAAGTAATGAACAGTTAAAAGCTGTTTATGGCGATTACTTTCTGAACACAAGTATAGCCTCATGCAACGGATTACCTGTATTTTTTCTAGCAACAGCAGCATGCAATGGTGTTTGGCCATTGGGACCTTGATAGATAGCTTCCTCCATGTCTCCCAAATCTTTGAAGAGCAAAATTCTGTCTACTATGTCAAGAAAACCTCTGTCAGTCAATATGTATAAGGGTGACTCCCCCTTCTTATTAGCAATAAATGCCGACTTTGGATCAGCTCTAAGCAATGCTTCAATCACTCTTCGATTCCTTCCTCTAACAGCCTCATGCAAAGGTATGTCCCCGTCCTTATTTGGCACTCTCAGCAGTACATAGTTATCATTTTCTTCCTCTCCATCTCCCGCAGAAATGAGCTGGTAAAATGCTGCACATGATCTGTAAGGTACGTCAGTACAGAAAGATTGCCAGCTTGGATGGCAATATGAAGCGGAGTATTGCCTCTGGAATTTTTCTTCTGGATTAATTGAGGAGAGTGGTGACAGATCAGCTCCAACATGCTTAAATTTCCTAATCTTAAACATATCCCTTAATCTTAGGATATAAATTAAAAGAACCAATTTTCTAAAATCAGAAAATACAATAATTACTAAATATTTTATTACAACATACGATTTCCTAAAATAGAACACGCGATATGTAATTCAAGCGAGGGTTTATGTGGAAAGTTCACTTTTTCCTCTATAGGATTTTTTGTACCAACACTCTTGAAAAATACCAAGTGATATTTGTGCCAAATGCAGTTATTAAACACAATCTTTTGAATTTATAATAATGTGAAACTTATAAAAGATTTTACGGTGTCCCTGTGTTCATGTCTCTTTCCTATTCCTTGTCCTTGCTTTATAAGATTAGCATTGAACACTCCAGGGCTATTAAAATGCATGTACTGAAGACAACAGAGCGGATTGGTGTCCCTATATAACAGAATGTGACTTAGTACCATGCAAATGGTCTTTTGCAATCATATAGAGTGCTGTTTTCTGTTACTTGTCAATCCTCCCTAATTTTTCCCAAGAAATTTCATGGTTTGCCTTAAAGCGATGGTGGAAAGTACACAGGAGTAAATTCTTGGTTCTCACCACGATATCTGTAGTCAAATTTCGACTAATCCGGTTCAGACAGGTACAAAAACTCTATTTAGAGAATGGCTATCCCAGTATAGTCTTTTCCATTCTCAAGTTTCAAATCTAAAACTTGATTAAAAAATCTAACACCACTTCTCACTAGAACGACTGTTCGTTGGTGTAATGTCATGCTTTAAAGGAAGCCTACAGTAAGAGTGAAGTTTTGCACAATTTCATAATGTTCCTAAGTTACGATCCGAGGTTGGAGCAGGACAATTGATTGAATACATAAAACCTGGAATGAAACCCCACCTTAAAATGACCGGAAGAGGGCCAAATTCTGTTCTCCCACCCAAACTGCATTTTACTTGCTATGAGCCCCAGCCTGTGCTTTCCATCATTGTATGATTAGCAAAGGTGAACTGTAATCAGCTCTGAAAGACCGTATTTAGCCAGGACCAGAGAGAACACAGCTCGTAAACTCTAGCAAAATAATAACAAATAAATAAAATAAAGATCAACCTGTCTCCTTTGTTCAAACCAATAAAAGAAAAACACGCAAAACATCAGCATCTGTCTAAAAAATTTTCTAGACTGATAACAGATTTAATTTCATTAACTCATTGGAGATTCCAATAAAACTCTGCACAACATACAGGAATCAAAGTTTTGGCATACACGTAGTCAGCGAAGACGATCAGCAGCTGACATCCTACAGTGATCCACATATCAATTTCAACAGCCCAAGCCATCAAAGCCAAAAGTCCTCTAAGCATGGCAACGCCTACATAAGGGTTCCTCATATAGCAGTGTCTTATTTTACATTCCAAAAATAGGATTATTCATAATGATGCCCAACAATCCTGTAGGCGCTAATTTGAATCCTGGATGCAGAGGTCAGAACTTTGAAGTCTGCGACCTTTGATATCATTCTCCAGTGTGAGTGAGCAAACCACAGCAACGATTGTTAATTAACAAGCAGGATCGTCCACCATAGGACTGCTAAATCTTTATTCTGGTTCCACTGAACGAGCATAGACATGGAAGATTTCAACCATGCACTCACAGGATATCAGCAGTCATGCCTTCTCTCAGAAAGAGGGAAAAGTTAGATCCCATTCTGGACCAAAAACTTTCAAGCTCCTTTCTTCTTCTGGTCCTTTGCTGATTTCACTTCCTTTGTTAACATCCTTGGAGCAATGGCCATAGCCATAAGCTCCTGGAATAGAAGTTTACAAGCATATGGAATATATACCTGCCAATAAAATATGGCTTAGCAATTTGTGTCAAAATGGAGTAAGTATGGTAGCAAAGGAAAATCTCTTTTACCTGAACAATGTCAGTCTTATTCTTGCAACCTCTACACTCAAAGGAATTCTTCTTAAGATTTGCGATAGCTATCAGACCACATTGCTCACACACGTGAACCCTGTATGCATCACTTTGATCGAACAACCTCTCCTTAAGGAAGTGTGCAGCTCCATGAGCTATCATACAATCACGTTCCATTTCCCCAAATCGAAGACCACCATCACGAGACCGACCCTCAGCAGGCTGCCTGGTAAGAATCTGAACTGGACCACGCCCACGAGAGTGGATCTTATCGTCGACCATATGCTTAAGTCTCTGATAGTATGTTGGTCCCAGGAAAATCATAGATGTAAGTCGCCGGCCTGTGTGGCCGTTGTACATGGTCTCAAATCCACGCATTTGATAACCACATTTATGAAGTGCTTTGCTGATGTTGTCCACCTAAACGTGAATGAATGAAAGATGTCAAGTTCATCATATGGTCTTTTCTTGATTAAGGGTAAGTTTGGTTCCCAGAGGGGGAGGGGGAGGGGGAGGGGGAGATTTACTTCATCTGATGGAAATAAATGTATTTTCTTCATTTTTGTTTGGTAGGGATGAAAGGAAAAAAAATGGATGATACTTTTTTGTTTAGTTGGAATGAAAAATAAAAAAAAAAAAATATCACCTTATTTACTATTATTCCCTATAAAATAATATTTTTAATATTTCTCACAACATAATTTTTTTATTTTTTAATTTAAAATTTTTTTCTAAAAATATAATTTTTTCTAAAAAATAGTCACTTAATATATTTTTTATTTTTATAAATTATTTTCACTATTGTTTTATATTAAATAAAATTAAAATATTAAATGTAAAAAAAAGTTAAAAAAGTAAAATTAGAAAAAAAATTTGTCCAATAAAATGGATGAAGGAAATTAAATTTTATTATTTTATATTAAATAAAATTAAAATAGAAAAAAAATAATAGATAATTTCGTTAATATTAAAGAATGACAGACAAATTTGTTCAAAACTTTCATTTCCTTCCATTAATGATTTCTTAAGAAGGAGGGGAAGGGATTACATCCCATTTTTATTCTCTCCACATTTCTTTCTTTACCAAACGACTGAAAAATATCATTTCCTTCCACTTTTACTTCCTCTTCCCTTTTCTTCCACTTATCAACCCAGCCAAACTAACCCTAAATACAGCACATTCACAAACCATACCATGAACCTAAAGTACCCTTGAAAGAGGTGACGGAATCAATAATAAGCCCAAAGATGAACCCAGCAACTCACTAAAAGCAAAGTTCTCTTATGTATTGTTTGAGAATTTGGAGGGGGGAGGGACAAAACACTGCCTCCCCTTATCTGGATATTGAACTTAGCATTTTTTTTAAATCATTTCCCACCGAATCCCACAAGATTTGAAGGGACAAGTTTCTGAAAAGTTGGAGGGAATGGAGGTTATCCAAAATCCCTCCTCCTGATTCCTGCCAGTGCATGGAGGGGGGTGGTGGTTTAATAAAAAAGGGGAAAAAGAAGAAAAAACCTCCCAGACACCAATAGAAGGTAATGTTCTCTCCCTTCCTCCAATTCCTCTTTCGGAACACTATGTAACTGAGATTAAAAACTCAGTTAATTTAAACAATAATAAAGTTAATTTAAATAATAATACTAAGTTAACATCTGGAGCTGTTTCTAGGCATCTCACAAATAAGGAAGGAGCATTGACTTACAGTGACATCAGTGAATGGTGTAGCATCTCCTTCTTTACCCATATGAGCTGCTACCTTTCCCATGATACACTCAATAAGCTGACCAATAGTCATTCGAGAAGGAATAGCATGTGGGTTCACAATAATATCAGGGGTGATGCCTTCCACCGTCCATGGCATATCTTCCTGAGTGTAAGTCATTCCAACCGTCCCCTTCTGACCATGCCTACTACTAAACTTGTCTCCTATTTGAGGTATACGAACCGATCTCATTCTTACTTTCACAAATCTCAAACCATCAGCATTGGTGGTCAATAGGACCTAAGACAACAATGTCAAGCAAATGAGAAACAACTGCTTTGGTGCATCACCTATACTTGTGAACACCAAATTAATTAAGCATCCCAGGTTAACAAGCAAATCACCAATTTTGCAAATTCTAGCTAAAGTATCTATATTTGATCTACCTGATCCACCATTCCACTTTCGCTATGTCGCAAGCTTGTGCTGTGATCACGGCGTGTGTACCGTGCAGCAACTCCTTGGGCATCATCCTGAGCTATAGGAGAAGTTTTGCCGATAATGACATCCTCACCTGAGACTCTTGTGCCCTGAAGTACAATAAAACTTTAAGGAAGACAGAAATTAATAAAAGCAAAGCAGGCTGCAGTTGAAGATACACAAACTTACAGGAGGTGCAAGACCATCATCATCTAATTTATCATAAGATCCATGTCGCATACCCTGCAAAATAGTGGCGAAAAAATCATAAAATTCCCAAATTACAGTGACAAAAATTACAGGCCTCTTTAAATTAAGAGTGCTAACCATTGTATTTTCCCTGTTTGGACGTCCAAAATCCTCTTTGATGAGTGTCCCCATTTTCTTCTCCTCATCCCTGATGATGAAAAGAAAGAAATATTAGATTAGAATTGCAGCGGTCAGAAATAACAGAAAAATATCTTGCTAATACGCGATTACCTGTATGAACGGAAAAATAGCGACCGGAAAAATCCACGATCAATTGAAGATTGATTCATGATAACAGAATCTTCTTGGTTATATCCAGAATAGCAGGCAATAGCAACAATGGAATTCTTTTGCAAGGAGAAGGCAAAAGGTAAATATGACAAACCAAAAGAGTTGGACAGTACAACGAATGATGAGCTAACCAAAACAAAAGACTCACAATTCCAGCTGGCAGCTGTCTAAAGTGCAAATGCTCCATGGCACGAGTAGTAACAAGAGGTTTTTGAGGATAGTAGAGAACATAGGCTAACGTGTCCTGAGAGAGAGAGGAGGCATAAAATCATGATCATTACAAGATTTATTACCCAGAAATTAACTGAAGTTCAACCGCAAAAGCATAAACCACAACATTGTATAGAAGCTTACCATTCTCAATTGGTAATTGGTAACATAAATACCCATGGCTTGCTTTCCCATGGCTGACTGGTATGTATTACGAGGTGACTGCAGTATAAGCCACCCAATCATGGAGATGTTAACAGAACAGTAAGTTAAAAAAGGAGTGCTTTTGAAGCTGGCCAAGCATTAGTAGTTTACCTGGTTATGATCGGGAAAAGGAATAATGGAAGCACAGACACCTAAAATCAATGATGGATGAATTTCACAATGGGTATAAGTATCAGAATAAGCCTCCTCAGGGTTAAGCCTTGCAGACACAAGATCCTGCAACATGTTAATAGAAATATGCTCACAAATTTCTCAAGGGTACCTAAAATAATCTGTCAGGCAATGCAGATGAAAAATCCATCCTGTGGCGTGAGATATCAGAGAGAACATAATATCTGAGTTTAAGCACAATGAAGACATACCCCCTTGAAAAAAGAACATACAAAAGCAATAATTAAATACTCACATTGATTGTCATCGAAATCATAGTAGTCTCTTCTTCCTCTGTGTCAACATACTCTATGAATCCCTTGGCCACAAGATCATGCCAACCACCTTCTTCTGGAGATTCCTGAAAGGAGGAAGAATTTAAGCAACAGACAGACAGATGTCTCTGGGTTAAACGTGATGCAATTTAATTCACTTACTCTTTGCTGCAAGGCACGAATATCCTTCTTCTTTATTAGTAACCTCTGTTTTTCCACAATAAATAGTGGACGACTGCAGCGTCCATAGTCAGTATAGAGACGTAGTTCTTTCAAACGAATGTCACGGATAACTCCCACCTCAGTGTTGACATCAACCTGCAAAGGAACAAAATTCTCAATAGACCAATACATACATATAAAATCATGAATAAATACATTACTTGGCATGTCACAGTGTAAAAGCTCAAAATTAATCCCAAGCAGGACCTACATGACAAGGAAACTTAAAAACAGAACTACACCAGATTGTGATCCTATCGACACTAAGCTCCACAACATCCATAGGCTAAAATCAACAACATAATTTTTTCTCAACTTCCTCATATCATAACAGAAAAAATTATGTAATGGAGACCATAACCAGTGTAAAGAACAACAAACTTGCAGATCCCAAGAGTCTATCGAGTCTCCAGAAAGCTGAAACTTCTGAGAAAATTGTGTACTGACCTGTCTTCTGAGCTGTCTCAGAGTCTTAACCAAGAGATCAGGGTTCCGATGAATGCCAACCCAGCAACCATTGACAAAAATTTTGGTAGCTTGAGGGATGACAGCAGGAGATATTTCCTGCAATTTGAAAAGATAAGTCCATAGTACATCCACAGATACACATACATATCCACATTTTCCTCAGACAAATCATCATATTCACCTCAAAATTCTCAGTACTCCACTCCTCCAAAAACTCCAAAATGGGATTTGCCGCAGATCCTACTGTTATATACACCATCAAGGCAAGGTTTTTAACCAGCCCACAAGCCTGACACATCACAAGTTGTAAAATAATTAAATTTACCTTAAATTAAAAATAATAGAACAATATTGAATTGGTCACTACCTGTCCTTCTGGGGTTTCTGCTGGGCACATCATTCCCCAATGTGAATTGTGCAACTGTCGAGGTTTTGCCAACTTCCCTGGTGCAAAAGAATAGAATCTTAGTTAAAGAAGAAACAGTTGGAACAAAGACAAAAATCTCCCTCAAAAGAAGGGAACCAAAAATAGGACACAAGAATCTTTACCCTCACGGCCAATGGGAGAGTTCAACCTTCGCAAATGCGACAAAGTAGATGAATAAGTTAGACGATTTAACACCTGTTGACGTTTACAAAATCCACATTTGAGGAAGAAAGAAGCTAAAAGAAACTTGATTGGTACATTAAAGAACTGAGAAGAAATTCTAACTCTTGTATGGCTGCAAAATTTTTTTTACATGAAGACTATAACAAGCAAAATAAATCATATACTACCTGAGAAACACCAGCCCTAGTACCAGCCGCATTTGCTTGCCCCCAGTTCCCAGTTGCAAGTGAGTACTTAAGGCCACTGGTAATTGTTTTAGCTTTGATTGCAAATTGCAAATTGACATCTTTCCCATTATCTACACACTGCTCAAAAACAAAAAACAGAACTTCTATAAAAAGCCTCATCAAATAGAGTAAAGAAACAAAGGGAGTACAAAAGTGGAAAGATGAGAGAAACCTTTTGCACATAGCCTCGCACGTCCCTAGTCAACTTTCTGAATAACTGCATCACACGAAAATGTATCAAATATAGAGACAGAACTAGCACCTTCGGCAGCATAATCACACGATAGCTAATTAATAACAAACCATTCTGAATAGGCCTCCAAGTAAAGGACCAGCAAGGTCCAGCCTTTTATTTCCATAATGATCCCTATCATCTTCAGGCCTTCGGCCAAGTGCACAAAGTAAAAGGCGATGGATGATGTATCTGGTGAAAGGATCAACTAAATTAATAAATGATGTTGCAGACACAATATTCAATGCAATTGAGAAACATAACGCACCCAAAATAGTATGCTTTCTTTGTTTCACAATATTCTCCAACACCAACATGTGGAAGCATTTCCTTCTGAAGAATTTCCTTGGCATACCTGCAAAGCAAAGAAGAAGACTACTGATAGGAAGAAAAGCAAATCACAACATACAACAGCTCACTAATAACTAAAGACAAACTTGATTCTCTTCTCTCTAGTGACACCCACAGTTGAACCTCTTTTCCCAATGTAGTCCAAAGCTACCTGCAACCAGAAATAGAAACAAATAAATAAATCTTCACCAGTTTTGCTTGGGAACCATGAAGAAAACCTCCATTGGAAAGATTCTCACCATGCATATGAACTAATTGGCGGTAGGAACAGCATATAACTAAAAAACAAATCACATACCTGCTGATTCTGAATTACAAATGCCTCCTCCAAAGATGGGCGCAGAAGCTCCATCATCTGCGTATCAGAAAAATCATAGCATATGTGCTCCAGTATATCTTTGTCTGCAACAAACCCCAATGCTCGGAAGACAATGATTATTGGTATTTCTGTTCTTATATATGGAAGGGTTGCACGGATATATTGCCCTGAAGATCCCTGTCATTACATCAAGAAAAAAGAACATGAATATAGCTCAAAAAAGAAAGGAAACTTCAAAGATACACCTGCAGAATCATTTACCCCTTTGGCACTAGTTCGAGAAAGCATTCGGACAAACATGCTGCTGGGTGGCCTGTTCTGAGACTCTGCCATGGACCGGACCTCAGCCAC
The DNA here is from genome assembly GCA_037126225.1 of Dillenia turbinata. Taxonomy (NCBI): domain Eukaryota; kingdom Viridiplantae; phylum Streptophyta; class Magnoliopsida; order Dilleniales; family Dilleniaceae; genus Dillenia; species Dillenia turbinata. The sequence continues at coordinate 25,438,222 of JBAMMX010000012.1, forward strand.
AAAAGCATACTTATTAGGCTGCCTTTTCTTAAACACATACACATGATTTGTGCTCATCTTCTCCTGCGCAATTAAAACCTTCTCACTCCCATTAATGATAAAGTACCCGCCTTGATCGTAAGGGCACTCTCCAAGTTCAGTCAAATCCTTCTCTGAGTTTTGGTATAATGTGCAATAACTTGATCGTAGCATAATGGGTACCTGAATGATAAGACAGTGAGCAAATTTCCAATTTCATTGTACCATAATTTTCAATTCTAACTTAAATTTTTATACCTTCCCGATGAAAACTTTGGCAAAATCTTGTGTCTCAGTAACTTCTTCACAGTCATGGCCCTTCTTAATAATCCTCTTTGCGACATCAACATACAACGGAGCTGAGTATGTCAAGTTTCTCAATCTAGCAGCCTTGGGAAATAATGTTGCAGTCTCTCCATCAGATTCTGTCATCATGGGCTTACTCAAGTAAATCTGACCAAAACTTATCTTGTATATTGTCTGCAACAAGAATAATTGCACTTAGTTTCTCCATGAGAAGTTAAACAGGGTATCCGCCTCAAGATAAATATATCTCTTTATAATTTTATGGCACACTTATGGTTCTGAAGCTCTGTTCTCAAATCAATGTTTCAAGTCCAATACACCTATATATTTCACATAAGCAAAGATCTAAAGTATAAGATTAGAAGAGGACAGCACTATATTTTAATGTTGACATACATATCAATGCATAGAAACATACAAGCATATACATGCATAGACATACAAATGCACAAGTGCCTCCACTTCTACATCTTGTATCCAACAAATTTTTTATCATTTAAACTCGGTTGCAGCCTTTTTCAATTCTTTCTTTAGTGGTTATATACTGTACTTCGTTTCCACACTTTGAAAGTCCTTTTTCCTAATAATTTCTTCTTGACCATTTTTATGCCACCACCAATCTTTTCTTCATATGAATCCAGGCCATTTAGATTTCAATAGATTCTCAAGGACTTCTTAGAAGAAAATAATATTAAGAGTGACTCATAAAACCCAGGCACAAGAAAAATTAGCTATATCAAACCACTCAAAAGAGGACAAATCAAGGTATAGAATTTAATACTCCAGAACATGCACACAAGTTGATGCCCCAGAGCTTCAAAATCCCCTAATCCAAATGCAATTTAGAGAACAAATCATAACCAAAAGCATTCCCCAGTTATGCATAATGTCTTACATCAAATCCTCCACAAACAGTCTCCCTAGGGTTTCAAAGTTTTAGTGTGCTGCTTCTTTTTCCTGATAATATTCACTGTTTAGACTTAATCATATATTTAAGTGGCTAGTACTTTTGTTTCACAGCTTTTTTATGAGCGAACTATGATCCCCCTTACGTCAACCATCCCCTTCTAATAAATAGAACCATATTCACCGAGCCGCTAAGCAGATTGGGGAAATATCTTAATTTCTTATGGTCCTGTCTTATGATTTCAGAAAGAGGGGGGAAAAAACAACAGCAACTCTCACAACCCCCAACCACCACTCAATTCAAAAGGCTTAAAATTAGGACTGCGCAAGTGTCATTACCAAGAAATATAAAGGTCATTTGGATTCTTTCATATGTCATCTTACCCAATACATGCATGCAAGAGTGATAGAATATAACCTACAAGTCTAGCTAATGTCAATAAAACTTTTTTTTTTTTTTTGATGAATAAAATGAAGGTTAAGATTCACAAATTAATGTCAATAATAACTTTCCAACTGATCACCAGCACAACTGTTTGGCTTAGGCCATTTGGTTCCCCACCTCGAATCAAACACGACAACCAAAAGTACAAAATTTTAACAGTGCCACAGTAACCAAAAGAATGCTTCTGATATGGCCACGGCTATCAAATTCTCTCCCTTTCTCTGTAAATCTAGGATATTGCAAAAGATAAACAAGATATCCTGCTGAGAATTAGCAGAAGAAATGGTATTAGCTCCCTTCAAACAAATAGAAGGATCGGCTAGCAAGCCTTTACTGATTATCCTCATAGACCAACTACTGTTTACCAACTAATGATAACATTTCCATCACAAGCCATTACTGTCTGATCATTATGAACAGAGCACTAGAATACCAAAGAAGGGTGTTCATTAGATGGCAGATTCTGTACTTAATTTTTTGTGTTCTAACAAATTCCTGGTGGAGTTCTTATTTTTCTTACTTTAACTGTCTCAAATGTTAATAGTGATATTTTAGCTCATCCAAAACAAAGTGCAAATTTCTTATTATGCTTTCTACTTTGCAAATGCACCATTAAGTGCCCAGGGTTTCTTCCTTTTGGTTTTCCAATCAATTCTCATTAGGTTCTTCTTCTTCTTTTTTTCTCTCTCCTTGGCTTAACTTTCTCAACTTGATTCGAGTCTCCTCACTTTTCTCTCAGCAGATACACCACACCATTGAGTCCTAACTATTATCAAGTCAATTATGCAAATTCAGTCGCATAATATTCCATTCTGCTCATTATGAGCAGAGCACCAGAGTACCAAAGAGGTGTTTATCAGATGGCAGATTTTGCACTTAATTTTTTGTATTCAAGCAAATTCTTGGTGGAGTCCTTATTTTTCTTCAACTGTCTCATATGTTAAGAGTGATATTTAAGCTCATCTAAAACAAACTGCAATTTTCTTCTTATGCTTGGTGCCCAGGGTATGTTCCTTTTGGCTTTCCAGTCAATTCTCATTAGGGTTCTTCTTTTTTTTTTCCCCTTGGCTTAACTTTCTCAAGATAACTTGATTCAAGTCTCCTCACTTTTCTCTCAGCAAATACCCCACAACATTGAGTCCTGACTATTATCAAGTCAATTATGCAAATTCAATCGCATACTACTACTTGCCGATCTTCCAAAATTCGCTAATGAATCAAAACCCTAGACTTCCACTACTACTAATTTTGTTTCCTAATCAATATTTTCTTCGCTCTTAATGTTGTTAACTTGTGAATGCACATTCACATTCAACCACATACTGCTCCTTTCTGTTCCCAATTTAAATCACGAAACAAACCCTAGACCACACAAATCCTCAGAAAATCAAGCACCATTCAAATAGAATTTGAATCGAGTAAAACCTCGAGAAAATCAGGCTGACGACCAGGATTGTGCTGAGACTCGGGCCGAATCTCGATATCCGCCGACTCATCAACAATTTCCTGCATAGTATTCTGAATGAACTCATCGAACGAATCAAGCTGTTGTCTCACGAGTCCTTTCTCTTCGAAGTAAGCACTGATAACGGCCCAGGCATCCTCCTGCGAAATCTCCTCATCCTCTTCGTCTTCCTCGTCTTCGATGATCGCCGGATCGTACTCGTCTCCTCCTCCGTACATCTTCTCTCAAACCCTAATTTGATCTACAACAGTTCCTAAACCAAATCGCTATACTTGATAATTTCTGAATCTTTGCGGTCTAACAATTTTTTAAACTGTTCTTGAGTTCCAATAAAACCATAAGACGCGAGCGAGCGAGCGAGAGAAGCGAAAGAGAGGGTAGTGAAAGACTTCACAGAAGTGTGTTTTTGAGGTGCGAAAGTTGGGTTTCGTCAAAGGCGGCTGTGCTTTATTTCTTCTTTTTTTATTTTTTTTTCCGATCACCGGTGTATGGAGCCCCGACCAATTCAATTTGGATGGAGCTGACGGGGTCGACCTATTCGATCAAAAATAATTTTATAATTTGATTCGATTTTCACTATTAAAATAGATAAAATTTGATGAGACATAATCCTAAACCTAACTAAGAAAGACAGCACTTAAAAGGTTCAAGCGAAAAGTCTATAAAAGATAGCTACCGATCGATATTCAATATTACTTATGATTATTTACCAAATGGTCTCAGTCACTCAAATTTCCCAAATGATAGGGTCTCAATCATTCCGTCAACCATACGTGATTCATCAAATGAAAGTAACCGTCTCGATCAGACATTCAATCGCCGATTCATCAAACGAATGAACTTTGAAAACCCTTTTATCGATCGAACGACCGATCGATAGCTAACGGTTCTAACAATTTCAAAGGAATGTCAAAATATCCTAATAGTTTCAATTTCCTATTTGAAAACAGTATATTTAGGATATTTCAGTTAAGGAAAGGATCCTATCAGAAGATAAAAATTCCCCAAAGGATGAGAATTACGATCAATTCGGAATATTGAATTTCTAAGATTTCTGAATTGGTTTAATAAGGAAAGTAGAGTTGAAACACTCTGACGGCGCACGACTCTCACTAGTATAAGACATCCTAAAACCTTCCAACCCAGATACATTTCTGAAGCCCACACATTGAGCACACTTATCATAGGAAACCTCTCCCTTCTTGAACTCTCAGTCTATTTCTTTACATTCGAAAACCGCTCTTTTTAACTTGAGCGTCGGAGTCTCCCCCACAGAATCATCCTCTAGCGGTTTTTTGCAAGTTTCACATATTTTCGATTGTAATCGTTCAAGTCAACAATGAGGTGGTATCTATGGCGCTACTATCCACCTCCAATAGATTCGCACCGTCCATGGAAAACTGACTGATTTTTTGAAAACTCGTAACAATGTCTACTACAATTATCCCCATCACAATGCCAGCCAAGAGAAGAAGGTCAGTCATAGGTTTTGATGATGATGATTTGTCAGAGGTAGATCTCCACCGTGATGACCCCATAGTTGTTACCCTCAAGATAGAATCTTATACCATGAATAGGGTTCTTGTTGATCAGGGGGCTGACTACGACCTCCTTACTTGGGATGCCTTCTGCCAAATGGGTCTCAATCCGTTCCAACTCCTGCCACCTACCGGGTCCCTTAGAGGACTTTCAAATGAGCCTACATATCCCGAAGGAATTATCCACCTTTTCGTGACCCTCGGGAAACCCCCCAATCATGCGGCCGCCCAGGTTTTTATTCCATGTGGTAAAACTCTACTCTTCTTACAACGCTATTCTCGGAAGGCCCGATCTCGATGAATTAAAAGCATTGCCGAACACAAGACACATGAAAGTGAAATTCAGAATATCGCAAGGAGTCGCCACCATACGTAGCGATCTTGATCCTTATATCCTCTTTGCAGCTCAATACGCGCAAGAAGATTTTTCAATCGATACCCTAGAACCTAGGGACAGCCTCGAGCCAAAATTAAAACCCGAGCCAGGAGAAGAAATGGTTGAGATCCCCTTAACAAGCAACCCTAGTCAAACCGTCAAGATAGGGACTAACATATCATCTTCTTTGCGAGAGGCCTTGGTCGCCTGTCTACAATGACATACCAAAGTCTTCACCTGGACCCCGAAAGACATGTCAAGCATAGATCCATCCGTCATAATCCATTGGCTAACAGTCAATTCTAATTTCAAACTAGTGAGATAGAAGAAAAGTATATTCGCTCTCGAACATTAACGCGTCATATAGGAAGAAGCTCAAAAGCTGTTAAAGGCTGGGTTCATTCGAGAAGTCAAGTATCCCGAATGGTTAACTAACGTGGTCTTGGTGAAAAAGGCTAATGGCAAATGGATAATGTGTGTAGATTTCACCGATCTCAACAAAGAATACCCAAAAGATAGTTATCTACTCTCCAATATCGACAAGCTCGTAGACAACTTTTCGGGACACAAGCTCTTGAGTTTCATGGACGCCTATTCCGGTTATAATCAGATCAGAATGTCACCCGAGAATAAAAAAAAAAACCAGCTTTATCACCGAGTTCGGCACGTATTGCTACCAGGTCATATCCTTTGGTCTAAAAAATGCTGGAGCCACTTTTTAACGGCTGGTCAATACGGTCTTCAAAGACCAGCTAGGTAGAAATGTTGAAACCTATGTTGATGATATGCTAGTCAAGAGCATCACCGCAGAAGCCCATGTCACAAACGTTGAAGAAACCTTCCAGACATTGGAACGATATAACATGCGGTTGAATCTAGCGAAGTGCACCTTTGGGATCGCCTCCAGGAAGTTCCTAGGTTTCATGATCACCGATCGAGAGATAGAGGCCAATTTCTAGAAGCTACAGGCGATATTGGATATGTCGCCTCCCCAAACGTTAAAAGAAGTACAGCATCCTATTGGTCGGATAGCGGCTCTGAGTCGATTTATGTCCAAGGTTGGCGAGAAATACAAATCTATATTTGATGCTTTGAAGAGGTCTCGACGGTTTGAATAAACATGTGAATGTCAGGCTGCCTTCGAACGACAAAAAGAATACCTGATGAGTCCACCACTACTTTCGCGGCCCATCCCCAGGGAAGAACTTTACCTATATCTTGCCGTCTCCGAGCGAGCACTCTGCTCTGTGATAGTAAGATAGGAATCCACCGCCCAAAAACCAGTCTACTACATTAGTAGGATATTAAAGGAGTCCGATATCAACTACCAACCAATCGAGAAGGTAGCATACGCCTTAGTCATCTTAGCAAAACGCCTTCGACCGTACTTCCAAGCTCATACTGTTGTGGTGCTCACCGACTAACCGCTGAAGCAAATCCTCCAAACGAGAGACACTTCCGGTCGGTTTATCAAGTGGAGTATGGAACTGGGTGAATTCGATATCCAGTATTGACCGTGACCAGCGATAAAGGACCAAGCGCTGGCCGATTTCATCCTCGAATGTACTTTGCCTACGACGTGCAAAGACTAACCCCACAACCATCAAGAAGAGTGGTTGACCCCAGAGTAGACCATTCATATTGACGGATTATCAAATTCCTCGGGAAGTGCCGTCGGGTTTATATTAGTAGGACCGAACGATTTTAAGACAGAATACGCCGTCCAGTTCGATTTCTAGGCCACCATCAGCCAAGTAGAATACGAAACCTTACTAACAGGCGTTCGAATCACCATTAATATAGGGGCGCAGAAGGTCAGGGTATTCACGGATAGTCAGTTGGTCATAAAGTAAATCGAGGGGGTCTATGAAACCAAAGACCCAATCATGACCAAATACTTGAGTAAGCTGTGTGAGACGATGAAACAGTTAGGCAAGGCCAATATCCAGTAGATCCCTCGGTCGAAGAACGCACGAGCTGACACTTTATTGAAGTTGGCTAGTTCCGATTCAGTTGCCTCTAATTGAACAGTATACATTGAAAGCCTACCGCACCCTAGTATTTACGAGACCAAAGAGGCTCTCCCTATTAATCGGTCCCCTAGTTAAAAAGACCCAACAAAAGAATATCTAAGGTATGACCGTTTGCCAGAGTCCCCAAAGAAAGCGATGAAACTAAAGTGAAAGACTGCACACTACACCATAATTAATGGGATTCTTTACCGAAAGTCATTTATTCATCCATATCTACGGTGCCTAACTCCCGAAGAGGGGGACTATGTCCTCTGAGAGATCTACGAGGGGATCTATGGTAATCACCTAGGTGCTCGAAACCTAGTCTATAAAAATCTTCGTCAGGGGTACTATTGACCAACCATGAAGGTTGATTCTGACAACTATGTGAAACGATGCTATAAATGCCAACATTTCTCCTCAGTGCCTCGGTTACCTTCTACTGAGTTCAACCCTATATCTAACCCTTGGCCGTTCGCTTAATGAGGTATGGATATTCTTGAACCGTTTCCCTCAGCCATGGGATAGTGAAAATTCCTGATAATAGCAATCGATTATTTCACCAAGTAGGTGGAAGCCGAGCTTTTAGCTCAGATCACAGCAGCCAAGGTTCAGTCTTTCGTGTGGGCTTATATTGTCACTTGGTTTGGTATACCGCGTGTCCTTATCATGGACGACGGGAAGCAATTCGACAACAAGCACTTGCACGAGTTTTGTGAAAAACTCGAGATTCAATATCAACTTTCATCGGTCGCTCACCCACAATCCAACGGGCTAGCTGAGATAACCAACCAAACGATCCTACAAGGATTAAAGACGATGCTAGATGATGCCAAGGGGCAGTGGGCTGAAGAGGTTTACGGTATCCTTTGATCATATGACACTACACCCCGAAAAACAATGGGAGAAACACCACTCAGTTTAACTTACGGAAGTGAGGCGGTAATACCCGTGGAGATAGGTATTCACTCACTTCGGGTGGCCCAGTACGACGCGAGGCAAAACAAATGTATATTGCATGAAGGGCTGGACTTACTTCCAGAGTTACGAGAATCCGCATCAGCACAAATGGCGGCCTATCAGCAACAGATGACACGATATCACAATTGTAGAGTCAAGAACCGAATGTTCAGACCCGGTGAATTAGTACTAAAGAAGGCAGAAACTACTGGTTAACCCCAACTCGAGGGTAAACTCACTCCAAACTGGAAAGGCCCATATCGAGTGTGTTTCGTTATTTGACCAGGAATCTATTACCTTGACAACCTAGACGGATTTGCAGTGCCTGGGATATGGAACTCAGAGAATCTACGTATATATTATCAGTTAACTTAGAAACTATCTGCAGCCAGAGGAGCTAACTCAACAAGAACCAAACGATTTTTGCCCCTCAACCAAAAGATCCTATCGTTTGAACGTGTCGTCAATAAGCGATGGAACTCCCCAAACGGGTGGACACGACTCCTCTATCTAAAAATTTCCTATCGTATGACGAGTCTAAATTGCTCAAATCCTATCGTTTGAACGTGTCGTCAATAAGAGATGGAATTTTCCGAATGGGTGGACACGACCTCTCTATCTAAAAATTTCCTATCGCATGGCGGGCCTAAATCGCCTAGATCCTATCGTTCGAATGTGTCGTCAATAAGGGATGGAACTCCCCGAATAGGTGGACACGGCCCTTCTATCTAAAAATTTCCTATCGCATGGCAGGCCTAAGTCGCCCCAGATCCTATCGTTCAAATATGTCGTCAATAAGAGATGGAAATCCCTGAATGGGTGGACACGACTCCTCTATCTAAAAATTTTCTATCGCATGGCGAGTCTAAGTCGTCCAAATCCTATCGTTCGAACGTGTCGTCAATAAGGAATGAAACTCCCCGAACGGGTGGACACGGTCTCTTTATCTAAAAGTTTCTTATCGCATGGCGGGCCTAAATCGCCCAGATCCTATCGTTCAAACATGTCGTCAATAAGGGATGGAACTCCTCGAACGGGTGGACACGACCCTCCTACCTAAAAGTTTTCTATCTCATGGTGGGTCTAAGTTGCCCAGATCTTATCGTTCGAAGGTGTCATCAATAAGGAATGAAACTCTCCAAACGGGTGGACACGGCCCTCCTACCTAAAAGTTTCCTATCGCATGACGGGTCTAAATCACCCAGTTTTTATCAGTCGAGAGTATTGGAATTCCCTGAACGAATGAGTACAACCCCCAACCTAACTACCGAGCATTTGGTGGTTCGAAAGGCTGACATTACTCAACATCTCAGTATGGAGCCTAAAGTTAAAAGCAGATCTATTTTGACGATAGTTGAAGAGAAGCACATAACCAAACAAGAGAACAAAGACAAAACTCAAGTAAGTAAAGCATAACCTTTTATTTATCCTTATACAAGAAGTACATTCGGTTACATGAGTATACATACAAGTCTCTAAGTCGGATCGACTACACATAAAAGTACATAACAGGGTCACTCAAAGATACAAGAACTAACTGGAGAGTACAAAAATAAATGTAGTGTTAGGGACAGGAGAAGGCGAGCTCGGGCTCTGCCAGCCCCAAACAACCTGAACCCGACCTATCAATCCAAAAACGGTGCGAGAGACATCTCCACCGCATTTGGATGATGGAGACAAATCTGGATAGATCATCCAAGGCGGTACAAGACGCACCCCCATTAGTGATGGATGATCTCACTATACCAACCGAATAACTGCCGACATGATGAGATCTCATTCCGATGGTTCACTTCCTTAATGAGATCTCATTCTAACAGAAGTTACTCGAGCCATAGAGCTTCGCATACCAAAATACCTCATAAGAAAACTCTCGAAAAAGAGCCACTCTTAGCAAAACTCCCAAAGAGGAGAAAAATGCTCAATTCTTTATGAAAGAAAACAAATACCCGTCATAGCTATTTATAGCGGTGGAGAAATAGGCCCTAATTAACTCAGCGTAGGTGAAACAGATCATCGAGAATAGCCTATCATAAATAGAGAAATAAATTATCTTCAATTCCTCATGAATGGGTTACTTTCGATGAGACACACCTGCATTCGTGGAATGGATTAGGACGAACCTACTATCCCTATGCTTCTGTAATGTATTAAGCACGCCACACCCTAATAGATGTCTAGTCATGGCACTTCTTTACCAAGAATACCATGAGTCGGGGGAAAATGATGGGACATAGTCATAGGCCCAGCTAAAAGAGTCAACACTTGAAAGGCCCACGCGAAAAGGCCACAAAGGACAGCTACAGATCGATGTTCAATATTTCTTATGACTATTTACCGAAAGATCTCAGTCACCCAGATCTCCTAAATGATAGGGCCTCAGTCGTGCCGCCAACCGAACATAATTTATCAAGCGAAAGTAACCACCCCGATCGGGCATTCAATCGTTGGTCCATCAATCGAATAAACTCTAAAGATCCTTCATCGATCAAATGACTGATCGATAGCCAACAGCTCTAACGATTTCAAAGAAAAGTCAAAATATCCTAATACTTCGATTTCCTATTTGAGAGCAGTATATTTAGGATCTTTCAGTTAAGGAAAGAATCTCATCAGAGACAAAAGCTCCCCGAATGATGAGAATCACGGTCAATTCGAAATATTAAACTCTCGAGATTTCCGGATCAGTTCGATAAGGAAAGTAGGGTTGAAACACTCAGACGACGCACGACTCTAACAGGTATCAGACATCCTAAAACCCTCCAAACCGGTACGCTTCTGGAGCCTCACACATTGAGCACACTCGTCACAGGGAACCTCTCCCTTCTTAAACTCTCAGCCTATTTTTTTACATTCGAAAACCGCTCTTTCTGACTTGAGCGTCGGAGTCGCTCCTGCCGGAGCACCTTTCGACGGTTTTTGTAGGTTTTACTTCTTTTCGACAGCAACCATTTGAGTCAACAAGGAGTCGATATCTGTGAAGTCACAACCCACTTCCAACAAAATCAAATCCAATCGACCAATTAACCTTTAAAATCAATTAAAAAAATATTAACTATATTTTATTTTAAAATATATAATATATAAATTATATATTTGACATTATGGTATTGTCATCTGATTCATAAAATGATATGATCAGTCCGACAATAAATTAATAAACTAGTAGATTGGTCGAGTTATTTACTGATTCTATTGGAAGTGGGTTTCGACTCCACAAATACTGTCTCTTTGTTGACTCGAATGATTGCCGTTGACGGGGTGTGAAACTTATAAAAACCGTCGGAGGTTGCTCGGGTGGGGGAGACTCCGACGCTCAAGTCAAAATGAGCGATTTTCAAATATAAAAGAACAGACTGAGAGCTCTGGGATGGAGAAGTTCCCTGTGAGTAGAGTGCTCAATGTGTAAGACTAAGGGAGCGTACCTGGTTTGGAAGGTTTTGAGATATATTATACCTGCGAGAGGCATACGCTGTTAGAATGTTTCAACCCTACTTTCCTTATCGAACCGAATCAGAAATCTCGGGAGTTTGATATTCCGAATCAATTATGATCTTTATCATTTAGGAACTTTCGTTTTTTACAGAGATCTTTTCCTTAACTGAAGGATCCTAAAGGTGTCTTTCCTAGGTATGATACTAAAACCGTATGGTGTTTTGACCTTCCTTTATTGGCATTAGAATTGCTGATTATCGATCAGTCGTTTGGCCGACGAAGGGTGTTCACTCGATGGACAAGTGATTATATACTTGATCGGGAATATTACTTTCATTCGGTAAGCAGGGCGACTGAGACCTTTTCGTTCGGAGATCTGGACGACTAAGGCCATTCGGTAGATAATCATATAGAATATTGAATATCGATCGATAGCTATCTCTTGTGGCCTCGTGAGTGGGCCCTGTTGGTGCCGGCCATTTCGAATTAGGCCTAGGGCTATGTCTTATCATTTTCCCTCGACTCATGGCCTTCTTGGTAAATAGGCGTCATGAATAATGATTATCGAAAAAAGGCACAAAGCTTTTTAATATGGCTTTCGTCACTTCGGTTTCCGTGAATCGTCTACTGCAAACTTCATAAGGATTCATGCTCGTCAGAAGATCACATACTCTAGCATTCTTGCTCATTGCTCTTTTTTAATCCTTATTCGAAGAAACTTTTCCTGTAGACAAAATGTCAAAGGATTTTTCCTCGTCGCAAGGGGTAGACAGCATACGGAGTATAATGACCGAAGAGGAACTGATGGAAGTCCGAAGGGACATATAGCTCGGGAGCGACTTTGAACTAGTGTTGCCCGATGAGGGGGACAGAGCAAGTCATGTCCCCCAGAGTTGTCTCACAATGAACAATGCGTAAAGTACAGTTTGAGGATCCCATTCACGGGCCCGCTGGCGGAGGTTTTGAGACTTTTGTCTCAAAATTAATCATTAAATGAATTATTGAAGTCGAAAGAAACAAGGAATATGACCCCCAAAACTTCTTCTATGGATTGCTTTGCAATGATAAAACAATAAAATAATTCGATGTTCAGTTGTGGAAAACAAAAGTGTTTTTTAGAAAATATTTTTTAAAAAAATGAAATTGTATTTAAATATTTTAGCTTTCAATTTTTAAAAAATAAAAATTAAAAAATACAGTTTTTCAATTTATAAAAATAAATAGAAAATGATCTAAGAGTTAATTTCTACCATTTTTTATTATAAATAAAACCTAAAACACGAAGGGTGGGTAGACTTGAAGGGCTGGGTATAAAAGCCACTTTTATTTCTTTTAGAAGAGGCAAATACACATTTCTTCTCCATCTTTGACTTCTGGCTCCCTCTCTCTCTCTTCTCTCCATCGTCCTATGCTTCAATCTCCACCTTCCCTCTCTTATTTTTGTTTTCCTTGTCATCTCAATCCCTATATTTCATTTGAAAATTGGTAGAAGATACAAAGGGAGATTCGGAAAATTTGGGTATTCTCAAAATAGCATTTTCATTTTTCTTAAAATTTTTCTTTCTTTTAATTACCGTTTTGATTTTTATGAACTCTTAATTTTCGATTTTAGTATTAAATTAGATAAATTGCTGATTACAATTTTGATTTTTATAAACTCTTTCCAAATTCTTTATTGAAAAAATAGGCAGTAAGTGCAGGCAACAAAAAATCAAACAAATTTTTATCTCATTCAATTTTTTATCCCAAAATTTTCTCCCTATATAGCCTAGTTTTGCATGTTTTTGGTTTGTATATGGATAGAAGTGATTGGTAAAGTGTGTATACTAGAATTGGTTTTCTATATTATTTGAATATATCAAACAAAATGGGTTGTTAATTCCATGAAACATGCTTATTTATATATATATTCATGTTAAGTTTTGTAACTTTTTTTTAATGATATAAACTTATTTTATTTATCCATTGTAAAGATTTAGAACGTGATCCACGAATCAGAGGAAAAGATTAGTTATTCAACTATGTACACTACATGTCATAGATAGTGTGTAATTAGAGCTAATTTTTTGATATTTTATATTATTGATTAAATATTGGTTTATACTATTAACTTATAATATTTTGTATGAGTTGATTAAATACTTGAACATATTTTCCAGTTGATTATATTATCTTTTTCTTTAAAAATAGAAAGTATGATGAAAAACTAGAAAACATTTTTCACAACTAAATGTGACCTCACTCTCTATTTTTTTTTTTTTTTAATTTGCTTTTTCATTAGGATCCATTTCCAAGTTACCTTAAAAAGAGGATCTTGTGGGGGTGGTTGTGCTTTAAACAAAGTTTGAATGTCATTTCTATGCTTAAAAAGAGTAATAAAATTTATATTTAATATTAAAATTTGTTGGCATGATAATCATTTTAGAAAAACAAATTAATTTTTTTAAAAAGATCTTATACTTTTGTATGCAAATATTCTATTTTATTTGAGAAATAACATATAATATAATAAAATTTTGATATGAGAAAAAAAACATCAAAATGAGGTTTGGAATGTATTCTCAACAAATTATAATCTTTTCAATATAAGGCGTTGAGTATGGAATTTTAGTTGCCGATTTGGAAAATTTGAGAATTGGGTTAACTAAAAATGAGGTAAAATTTGTAACACAAAAATATTGATATAAAGGAAATTTTGGTTTTATGAAAATTCCTTTTTCATCAAAAATATTTTCTTAAATAAAAATATTATAAATAAAATAAAAATAAAGTTGAAGTTTTTAAGGTATGTTTAGTTGTGGAAATATTTTTCAAAAAAAAAATGTTTTCAAAGAAAATGAATATGTATTCAAATATTTCAGTTTTCAATTTTTACAAAATGAAAATTAGAAAATGAGGTTTTCAATTTATAAAGGATAAATAGAAAATAGTTTTAGGGTTTTTTTTTTTTTTTTTACTATTTTCCATTATAAATAATACTTTTTTTTTTTCAAAATTCTTCAATTTTGGAGAATTGGAAAACATGATGAACTCATTTAATTGGAATGGGTTCAGTATAAAAGCCTGCTTTTATTTCATTTAGAAGAGCCAGATACATTTCTTCTTCATCTTCAAACTTCAGGTATGGCTTCCTCTCTCTCTCTCTATCCCCTTTTATCATCTCCTTTGCTTCCTTTGCATCCTATGCTTCAATCTCCACCTTCCCTCTCTCATTTTCATTTTTTTTTTTTTGTCATTTCTTTCTTTCATTTGACAATTCATTGGTTGAAGATGAGAATGAAGATTTGGGGAAGTTAAACATTCTCAAAACAGGTTCGTTTTTCTTCAAATATTTCTTTCTTTCGAATTAGGGTTTTAATTTGTATGAACCGTTGCTTTTCGATGTTAGCGTTAAACTAGAATTAATTGTTGATTTGGAATTTAAAATTAATATTGTTTGTATAAAAAAAATTAACATTGTGCACCCTATTTTGTTCTGCCTCCCTCTGTCTCAATTAAAATTTGTAGTAATGGATTCTTACTTTTTCATCACAGATTCTTTATTGGAAAAAATAATAAACTACGGTAGACATAGGTGCAAGCAGAAGAAAACACCCAAAAAAGATATTAACTAATCATTTATTGTAGAGAAAAATCAGCTTATCAAATTAAACAAATTTTTATTGTTTTAAAATGAAATATGTATTCCAGAAATTGAGTATTAGTTCAAAGACGTACAGTGAGACGTATTTGACTATAATTTGACAGTTTCAAAGACTTATGAAAAGGGAAAAAAAAAGTAAGAAGCTTTTAGAAAAAGTAGAAAAAAATCAGAAAATGAAAAAAAAAAGTATATTAAACGTGATTGGAGTTATATTAAATTGGGAATTTGAACACAGTTTACACAACAAATGAATTTTTTTAACTATATTAAACATGATTATAAGTTATGAGTTGTTTTTTAATTTTGCTGGAAAGATACAAATGGGTCTGATTATATATGTTGGTCTGATAGAATATGTTTTGAAGCACTACCTGATGCAAAATTGTCTTTTGCAACTATATTTATTTAAATTTTATTTGGATATTGTATATTGGTTTGAAATTAGGATGATATATAGATAGGTGGGAAAAATATAAATCTCAGGATCCTGTGGGGTGGCCTGAAGAAGGGGATAATTGAATTTCTAGGTGATCATGATCATAGTGGAAGAAACAAGTATAATTTAGAAAGGGATTAGAAAGGTCTTCTCAGTAATAGAAAGGTGAAAAAGAAATCAAGAAAGTATGATGATTTTTTGGATATATTATCTGAATCATTAAATGCCAAGAAGGAAAAAGATTTAATAAAGTTTCAAAAATACAATATAGAAGCACAATCAAGTGATGCTACAAGCTCTATGACAAAGGAATACTTTATTAAAGACTGTATAACTATATTATGGATCATTTAATGATACCTTTTTATAATAAAGCAATGGGGTTCTTTGTTGACATTAATTGGATGAAAATTTTTTTGCTTATATCTCAAGAGAGGAGGAGGGGTTGATTTCAAAGTTTGAAGTAAGTGACTAATGGAGGGAACTATGATTGATTAGGGTAACATTTTATATTTTGTAGTAGCTATTTTTTAATATGTTATATTCTACTCTTAATGGATTGAAAGTGTGATGTGTTTATATTTTCCCCTTTACTTGTTATTATGTATGAAATTCTATTGGTTTATGATAATTATTAGTTTTATTAGTTAGTAAATATATTTTTTGTGATATTTTATTACTATGGAGATATGAATATGGATACTTTGTCAAATTTATCAAGTAGTAGTTCCAGTTCAGATGAAGATGATGATTTGGACATGTTTATATTCTTGTTTTTTATGGAATACACCAATATATTTATTGATAGAGTTTTTTGTAGGACATCCATGATTAGTGGAAAGAAATATATTCAAGAAGTGTTATGTGGAGATCATATTCAATGTTTGAATCATTTCAGATAAAACTACACATATTTTTAAATTTATGTGATCAATTAAGATATCTAAGTTTATTGCTTGATTCTAGGGTTGTTAGTGTAGAGGAAGGTTTGGCAATGAGATTGTGAATTTTGTCATGGCTCAAGACAAAAAGTAATTTACAATCGCTTTCAACATTCACTTAGTACTATTCATGCTTGGTTTAAAAGGGTGTTAAAAGCATTAAAGGCTTTTTCCCTTACTTTGGTTAAACATGTGGATACGGGTGAAGTGCAACTAAAAACTGAATAATATCCAAGATAGTATGCATACTTTAAGATATGTTACTTTTTTATTCATAAAATCTGACGATACCCTTTGATACAATTAAACTTTAATGTTTATATGTAGAATTGTGTAGGTGCTATGGATGGGACTCATGTAGCAGCTTGGGTGCCAATATCAAAACAGAAGACGTTCATGATAGGAAAGTCACACTTGTAACTCAAATTGTCTTGGCTAGTTGCTTACATGATATGAACTTTAGTACACTGCTCATGAGGGAATGGTAACATTTTAATGATATAAGTTTATTTTATTTATACTTCTAATTATGAACTTTTGTATGATTTGTTGGTGTAAATTATTTCTATATCATTGATAACGGTTATTCAAATCTTAAGGGGTTTTTAGCCCCCTATCATAGTAAATGATACTATTATAGAGATTTTGGACATGGCTCAAGAATCAGAGGAAAAGAAGAATTATTCATCTATGTTCACTCCTCTGTCCGTAATGTCATAGAACGCTTGTTTGGTATACATAAAGCCAAATTTCATAAATTAAAAGATATACCAAGCTATCTATTGAAGTATCAAATGTTGATTCCGCATGCATATTGTTTACTGCATAATTTTATTAGTATGAAAGATAAAGTCGACAATTTGTTTACTATGTGTGGTTAAGATTATTTAGAAATTCCTATGAAGGTTTAAATACAATTCAAGAAAAATTTTCGATGCATATGACTAATAATAATAAAATGCTTCAAGTTAAGGAATCTATTGCATAACTTTTAGAGTAATTATGAGAACCAATATCGTAGATAATGTGTAATTAGAGTAAATTTATATTATATTTTTTATTATTGATTAACTATGGGTTTATTCTATTAACTTGTAATATTTGTTATGAAAAACTTATGCATGAATTGGTTTAAATGCATATCTTTATATTTGTATAATTTTAAATTAACTTTTATAAAAAAATCACACATATTTTTGTAAATTTTTATAAATAATATTTTCATAGATAATATAACATATGTTAGTTTTTAGAAAAGAATTAGGGAATTGATTGCATTGGAACACATTTTCTATTTTTATTTCAAAATAGTATTGGGAAATTGGTTATATTTGTACATGCTTTCCAGTTTTTTGAGTTGAAAAAGTATAAAATTTGTGAATATATTTTTTAAATTTTCTATTGTTTTCTTTAAAGATAGAAAATATATTAAAAAAATGTTTGAAAAATTAGAGATAGAAAACCAAAGAGCATTTTTCACAATTAAACACACCATTAAATACTACTTGAGATTATTTTAACAAATAATATTGCATTTCAGAATTTCTAATACACTTCTTTAATATATGAAAATTGAATTAATGAGGAATTCCCAATCTATATTGATGTTTAAAGCCAAATTTTGTGTTGGACATCTACCTTCTTTTATTATTCTTCTTCTTCTTAGGTTTATAGAAGAGCTTTTAACACTTGACCTGCTAGATGAGGTACCCTTATGAATATGCTGAAAAGCACTTATTATTAGACCTAATATCTTATAACCCTCATTGTGTCACGCCCCGACCCACGGGTTTGAGCATGTGGCAACTATCGTGTGATCTAGAAATACGTACAGTCACCTGCATGCACCCCAAGATCCCTCAAGTCTATGCAAAATACCTTTTCCAAGATTGAGAATATCCAACATACCAAATATTTAACATTTCAAAACATAAGTTTTAACTCCCAAAATGCCCTTCGATAGGTCCGTCTACATACCTCAAAGATCCACATCTAAGAAAGACCAATGCTAATAGTTGGTTTCGAACGGCTTTCTTCTCGGCTGGATCTAACTAACAGTGGAGCTGCTTCTATGTCTACATTTCTTCTGAAAAAGAATTAAAAAAATATAGGATGAATATAAAATACTTAGTGAGTGGAGTAAAATGACATAATTATAACAGTAAATGAGTGGTGAGTGAGGAAATGTCAAAATCATAATTTCAAACAAGTCATCAAACATATGTAGTTTCAAAATATCCAGATAATTAAAAGGATAGATGTATCCACAAATTTATATTTCCAAAGAATATGGGGTCTTCGTAAAGAAATCACTCATACCCAAAATTTAACTGAATATAGGTGGGGGCCCACCAGGGGGTTTTCAATCTGTTCATTTTATAATACTACTTCCCCTTTCATTAGCATTGATTCGTACCTCACTAGTGGTGCAATCCAGAAGTATGATGAGAGCGCAGGAGGCCATCTCTTGCCAACAAATCTCCAACCACGTCACCCTGTCGGGTCGCTCCGCGGAGAGAATGACTATAGTCATTTACCATCTCATGCACCATCATTTCACAAATATTCAAATCTTATCCCATGTGCCATGATGTCAATAAATGGTTACTAAACCAATACCACAATATTCATGAATGTAATTTTTAATAATATATGGCACATATTCATTCACAAGTAAATTGGATGCATACATGTTTCAAACTTCTAATTTAGGACATTTCACTATCACAAACATTTGTAAAACTCATTTAAAATCATTTATAAAAGAATTTTTAAAAACAATTTTTCTCATTTAAAGGTACAACGGTCTATTCACTCAGAATGTTAGAGATGTAAGTCACTCCCAAATTCCTCAACAACAAAGGTTTTGCCACGATCTGATTGTTTAACTCCTAAAGGACATTATCAAGTAACCAAAATTTTCAATATAATTTTCCAAGTTAACCAAAAGAAAACCCTATTGTTCAAAACCTAATTTCTCTATTACTTACTTTGATTTAATATTTTCCAAATCCAAGTGAATAGATAGTTAAACAAATTAAAACTTAGGTTAGAATGATTATAATATCTTGATTTTATCTCCAAAAAGATCTGTCCAATTTGGGTTACATCAAACCCCTGATTTTTTCTTTTTGTGACAACTCCAAATCCTTAAACTCTTTCTAACTCAAGGCTATATTCTAAATTTGGGGAGTTAGGGTAAGTAGTCTGGAGTCTTTGATTTTGAGTTTTGGTTGTAGATAGATTGAGTTTAGGAAAGGAGAGGAGAATGGTCGAAAGATGAAATTTGGGATATGTGAACTTTGGAATCTCACTCTCCTTTTATTCTCAAACTCATTTTCAATATTTATCTAATAGCCCTCATCTACTTCCAATTTGCACATGTATCTAATATGCCCTTTTAGTTTATTGGAAAGAACAACCTAAGGGGTTTAAACACTTGAATCTTTATTTTGTTGAGGGAATATGTTTAGTGACGAGTAGGAAAGGTTGAAATGAAAAATATAAATTTATAGAAAACAAACTAAAATAATTAAAATTTTGGAATATTCAAAAGTATGATATATAATATAGATTGTGTAATATATCAATAAAGAGATTAAATGACATTGTAGCAATATGCGTTTTTGGAAAGACCTTGGGAATGGGTTCAAGTCTCTTTAAATGCAATCATTGAGAGACAATTGAAAGTGTAAAGATCTCTAAAAGTGCAAGAAACCGTAAGGCATGTGAAAATTTGGGAGATTACCGAGAGGTGTATGGAAATTCAGTAAGTACCGAGAAGTGCAAAACTTCTACGAGAAGTATAAGAATTCTATACTAAGTATGACCGGTATGTGGACATTATAAAAGATGGTACCAAAACGTGCAGGTGTTCCAACACCGACAGGTACGTGGAAATGAAGGTATCAATAGATATATGGAAAAATATACCGGGAGAGGTGTTCGCTTAAGGTAAGTACCAAGTGGTTTTACCGGCAAGTTGACAGGGTGAATACAAGTGTACTGACAGCCTACAAGTTTCACCATATATCGTCTCACCACAACTACACAATATATATTGAGGAAGTAAGGGGAGTGTATTGACAGGATCCCTATTTGTAAACCAGCAGACGATAACTTTTATCGAAAGGCGGTAATTTCCAAATTAGTGGAGTACTGATAAAAGTGAATCACCGAGCAACTCAGTTTATCGAGCACAATGGTGAACAAGGACTTTAGTGATCGGGAACTTAAAAATTAAAACTCTACCGACTAAGTATCTAAAGCAGTTTTTGAACGATTCAAATGGAAAAATTCATATTTTTATCTAAATTAACTATTCTCTTACATTTTCACAAAATATAAAAATTTTCAAATAGTCTATTTAGAGTCAACATTACACTACAAAGTTATCTGTTATTACCATTTATATCCCCTAAAAGAAAATTTTATCCTCAAAATTTTAGTACATAATTATTTGTCAAATAGTTGATAATATTGTTTCTTTATTGTCTTCTCAGGTTCCCAAGTCATTTTTTCAACATGGTTGTTCTTCTATAGAACTTTGACAATTGGAATCTGTTTATTTTTCAACCTCTTAACTTGTTTCTCTAAGATAACTATTGGTTGGACTTCAAAATTCAAATTTTCGCTTAATTCAATTGGAGGAACTTCAAGAACATAGGAGGGATCTGACAAGTATTACTTCAATATTAAAACATGGAAAACATTATGAATTCTTTTCAATTCTGGGGGTAGTTCTAACCGATAAACCACTTTTCCAACCCTTTCTATTATCTTGAAGAGACCAATGTGAAGAGACCAATGTAATAGGAATTTAACTTCCATCGTCTCTGAAATCGAATTATACCCTTCTAAGGAGGTACTTGCAAAAATATCATATCACCGACCTCAAATTCCAATGGCCTTCTCATTTTATCGGTATAACTCTTCTATCGGTCTTGAGCTACCTTAATCTTCTCTCAGATTAACTTTACTTTCTTAACAGTTGTCTCAATCAACTCTATACACTTAATCTTCTTTTCTCAACTTCATCCCAGTATAATGGAGTTCTGCACTTCCGTCCATATAATGCTTCATAAGGAGACATTCCAATTCTAGTTTGGTAACTATTATTGTAGACAAACTCTATCAAGGAAAGGTACCTATCTCAGCTTCCCTAAAAATCCATTACATAAACTTTAAATATGTCTTTTAATGTTTCGATTGTGTGTTCAGATTGCCCATCATTTTGGGGATGAAAGGCAGTGCAAAATTTCAGTTGAGTACCTAATGATTTTTGTAATTTTAGTCAGAATCGTGAGGTAAAACGGGGGTCATGATTAAACATGATTGATACCAAAACCCTATGAATTCTCACAATTTTATCAATGTATAATTTAGCCAACTTTTCCAAAGGGTATGTGTTTTGAATCAGTAAGAAGTGGGTCGATTTGGTGAGTTGGTCTACAATCACCTAAATGGAACCATACCTTTTTGATGTACGAGACAAACTGACTACAAAATCTATGGTCAGATACTCCCATTTTCACTCAGGAATTGATAATGGTTGGAGAATACCAGTAGACCTTTGGTGTTCTGTCTTTACTTGCTGACATATTAAACACTTAGATACAAATTCAACAATATCCATTTTTCATTCCAAACTATCAATAAGTCTCCTTGATCATTCGATACATCTTAGTATTTTCTGAGTGCAAAGTATAAGCTGATGAGTGTACTTCCTCAAGAATAGCTCTACGGAGATCAATGTTCTTAGGAACACAAATCCTATTCTTAAACATAGGCGTTTTATCTCCTCGAATTCTAAACTCACCCCCTTCTCCCTTGTGGACTTTCCCAATTATCATTAGCAACTTGGAGCTCTCGAATACGATCCACCAAGTTGGGTCTTACCTCAAAACTAACCAACAAAGTACCCTGCTCGTCACTTGCTAATCTAATGAATTCCAACCAAACAAGAAAGATAAGAATTCTAATAAGATTTCTCATTATATGAAAATTTCCTACTCGAGGCATTCGCAACTACGTTGGCCTTACCGGGATGATAGTCTATCACTAAATCATAGTTTTTAATCAATTCAAATCATCTTTTTTTCCACAAGTTCAGCTCTTTTTATGTGAGTAGATACTTCATACTTTTGTGATAAATGAAAATTCTATAAGTCTCCCCATACAAATAATGTCTCTATATCTTCAAAAC
Source organism: Dillenia turbinata (assembly GCA_037126225.1). Lineage (NCBI taxonomy): Eukaryota > Viridiplantae > Streptophyta > Magnoliopsida > Dilleniales > Dilleniaceae > Dillenia > Dillenia turbinata. Next base: position 25,460,908 of record JBAMMX010000012.1, read on the forward strand.
AAACACAACTACTACTAACTCTAAATCATGAGTGAGATAATTCTCTTCATGTTTCTTTAGTTGATAGGAGGCATAAATTATTACCTTATCATTTTACATTAACACACACCCCAATTTTTGTTTGTTTGCATCACTATAGACCACATATCTACCGCCACTTGATGGAAGAGTAAGGATTGAAGTTGATGTCAACCTCATCTTAATCTCTCAGAAGCTAGTTTCACATTTATTATCCCACTAAAATTTAATTCATTTTATTATTAGATTTGACAATGGAGCTGCAATTCAGAAAATCTCCCAATAAATCTTCTATAATACCCTATCAACCCAAGAAAACTTCTCACATCTATCACATTTTTCAGACGTACCCACTTCAAGATAGCTTCAATCTTTCTTAGATCCACAAATATCCCTTTACGAACACTAGATACTCCAAGAATCCAATTTCTTTCAATCAAAATTCACACTCAGAAAGCTTAACATACAATTGATTTTCCCAAAGAGTTTGCAAAACAATTTTAAGATGCTCTGAATGTTCTTCATCACTGTTTGAATATACCAATATATCATCAATAAATATAATCACAAACTTATCAAGGTATGAGTGAAATACCTTATTCATTAAGTGCATAAAAGCAATAAGAGCATTTGTTAATCCAGATGACATCACCAAAAACTTGTAATGTCCATATCAGGTCCTAAATGCTGTCTTATGCACATCACTTTTCTTGATCTTCAATTGATGATAGCACATCCTCAAATCAATCTTTGAAAATATACATGCACTTTGAATCTGGTCAAAAAGATCATCAATTCTAGAAAGTGGATACTTGTTTCTAATGGTAACTCTATTTAGTTGCCGATAGTCAATACATAATCTAAAAATATCATTTTTTTTCTTCACTAAAGGATAGGTGCACCCAAAGTAGAGGAGTTTAGCTGGATGAATCCCTTATCAAGCAACTCTTGGAGTTGCACTTTCAACTCCTTCAACTTTATGGGTGCCATTCTATAAAGTAGATTGGAGATGGATATGGTGCCGGGTTGTAATTCAATAGTAAAATCAAACTCCCGGTCTAGAGGTAAACCTGGTAATATTTTTGAAAAAATATCCGAAAACTCATTTACTACTGGGATATTATCTAGAGTAGGGCCCTCTATAGTTGTATCGATGATATGGGCTAAATATACTTCACGTCCTTTTTGCATTAGTCTATAAGCTTCTAATGCTAATATTACACATGTCAGTACCACCCGGTGTTCGTCTGTGAAAACAAATGCTAGGTATCCTAGTTTTCGAAACTCTACTTCCTTAATAAAGTAATTCACAGATACTCAATAGAGGTGTAACCAATCTATCCCTATAATGGCATCATAATCCTTCATCTATAAGAGAACCGAGTCTGTCTCAAGAATCATTTCACCTACCAGGACATCACAACCCCTATAAATTACACTTCCAACCAACTGCTCACCCAAATGTGTAATCATCAACAACTCTTTCTCAAATGGGGTCATAGGTCTATCAGCATGCCCTACAAAACTTACACTAATAAAAGAATTATTAGACTCCGTGTCAATAAATATGTGGATATCAACACCAAAGATTTTTATTAAACCTATTAATATAAACCATCAAGTGATCATCAGTCAAACCTTATAATACACATTTCATATGCAACTCCTATAACATTGAATGAATTTATATATAAACAGCAATCATTTAAAGAAATCTCTTAAAACAATCATCAATACTTCAATATCACGCAACATACTCAACAAAACTCACATATTCATCACCAAACAACACTTTCTATGTCATGCAACACCAATGACATGCTCTTTTAATCAATAATTTATAGTTAAGCAAATTTATCTGTGACAACGTCATGATTGTTTTGTGTCTCTTCATTAGTCATTGCTTAGATCCTAGTTTGGGCTCGAGATTGAGGACATTGGGGATTGGTAGCTACAGTGTTACTTCCCGTCCCTATTTTTGGAGTAACACTAATGGGAGGTGCTAAGTAGTGGTCAGTCCACCTTTAGAGCCATCGGAAGGATCCCGAACTAGTTGGTTCCCTTGCCTTTCCATATTTAACTCGGGACAAGAATGCCAAAAGTGACTCTCCTTCTTGCAATGATAGCATCTTCTAGGTCGCTTATATGGACTCATGTGGTATCCTTTGCAATTTGTGCAAGGATCCGCTTTACTTCCTCCCGGCCTTGCTCCTGACCCAAGACTATTGCTAGAAGCATTCTTCTTAAAGAATGATTGGCCTTGGGGAGTGCCGACCGACCCTGAGATAGAACCACCACTATATGAGCATGTGCTCTTACTATTCTTGAAACTTTGGCCCAAAGTGAACCCGAACCTTTTCTTCTTTCCATGGTGTTCCCTAATCTTGCCTCTCTCTTGTACCATCTGTTCAACCCTCAAGACCAACTGTAGAACATTTTGGTAAGTGTGATCTTCAGTAACTGACATCCCCTCTCGGATGTTCAGGTTCAAACCGTCTTCAAACTTGAAACACCTATATTTCTCGAAGGCTACTATCTCTGGAATAAATGAGAACAAACTCTTAAACTCCACTTCATATTTCGTTGTTGACCTATTTTCTTGATGGAGTTGGAGGAACTCTCTTCTTTTTAAATTCTCATCAAACCTGATGTAGAACTTTTCATCAAATTCTCTAAGAAATTTATTCAAAGTAAGAGGTGCGATTGATATCTCCTTCACACCATCCCACCAAATACTTACATCTTCATCCAACAATCTTATGTCCACCATGAGCTTTATCTCATCGTCAATTCTCATATCCGTTACTATTTCTTGGACCCTCTTGATCCATTTTTTAGCCAGCATAGGGTCGTTGGACCTAAAGAAGGTCACACATCTGAATTGTCTAACTTCATTCAACAACTTGGACAATTCAATGGGTGGTTGGGTGGATAGTGTAGCTATCAAAGTAGGAGATGCTACCGGCGCTATAGAAGAGACCTGTGGAACCATTGGATTAAGAGATGGGGAAAAAACTTGGATTTAAGGTGGTGCTTGAAGATGCACACCAATACATTCCACTACTGAGTCCATTGCCGAAGAGTATCGAGTGATGGTGAAGGAATCATGGTTGGAGGAACCAGTTGAATGGGTGCGGAGGAGGTGGAGCATGTAAAAATAACTCATCCTTGTGCTCTTGAAGAGGAATCTCATTTATATCGTTCATTATTCTGCGAGAAGGCATGATGATTTATGAAAGAAAAACTACCTTTAGCTCACTATACTAAGATGTTACTAGTCACCTATGGCTAAATGTATGTCAATTTTCTAGAACCCATAGGAGGCTTTTGAATCTTCCCAAAAGACTTGAAAACATAGAAGCCTCTAAAAACATTTGAAACATTCGAAAACAACTAAAAGTATTTGTAAGTATTTAAAAATATTTGAAAACATTTTAAAAACACTAAAACCTTAACTCTTACACCAATAAAATTGTTATGTCCTGACCTGCGAGTCTGAGCACACAAAAACTGCCACGTGATTTAGAAGTACGTGTAGTTACCTGCATGCACCCTAAGTCCAACAAGGCTATGAAAAATACATTTTCCAAGATTAATAATATCCAACACACCCAATATTTAACATTTTAAAACATAAGTTCTTCAACTTTAGGAAATATATATATATGTATATATAATGAGCTACAAGAAGAGTTTTTAAAATATGATTTCCAAAGCATAACTTTTAACTCCCAAAACTAATAGTTAGTCCCGGATAGCTTTCTCCTCGACTAGATCTAACAAACAGTGGGGTTGCTTTTATTTATACTCTTCCTTTAAAAAAGAATAAAAAAATATAGGATGAGTCTAAAATACTCAGTGAGTGGAGTGCAATGACATGGTTGTGACAGTAAATAAGTGGTGAGTGTGGAAATATCAAAATCCATGTTTCAAACAAGTCATCAAATATATGTAGTTTCAAAATATCCAGATAATTAAAAGGATAGATACATCCACAAATTCATATTTTCAAAGATCGTGAGATCTCTTTAAAGAAATCAATCCCACTCAAAGTTTGGTCGAATCTGGGTGGAAGTCTGCAAAGGGGTTTTCAATCTGTTCATTTCATAACAGTATTTCTCTCTTCATTAGCATTGATTCGTATCTCACCAATGGTGCAATAGTACAATGGGGGCACAGGAGGCTATGTATACCATCCCTTATCAATAAACCCCTAACCACATCACCGTTTTAGGTCGCTCCGTGAAATGAATGACTATAATCATTTACCATCTCATGCACCATCATTTCACAAATATTCAAATCTTATACCATGTGCTATGATATCAACAAATGATTATCAAACCAATACCACAATATTCATGAATATAATTTCCAATAACATATGGTACATTTTCATTTACAAGTAAATTGGATGCATACATGTTTCAAACTTCCACTTTGAGACATCCCACCATCACAAACATTCATAAAATTCATTTAAAATTATTTATAAAAGAATTTTTGAAAACCATTTTTCTAATTTAAAGACATAATGGTCCATCTACTCATAGTATTAGGGAGGGTAGTCATTTTCAGATTCCTCAATAGTAAGGGTTTTGCTATGATCTGATTGTCCAACTCCTAAAGGACATTATTAAGTAACCAAAATCGTTATTATAATTTTCCAAGTTAACCCAAAGAAAACCCTATTATTTAAAAACCCAATTTCTCTATCACTTACTGTGATATTCTAACCAATGATTATCAAACCAATGCTTAAACTCTTTCTAACTCAAGGCTATATTCTAACTTTGGGGAGTTGGGTGAGTAGTCTGAAGTCTTTGATTTTGAGTATTTGGTGGTAGATTGATTAGGTTTAGGAGAGAAGAATAGTCTAAAGAGAGAGATGAAATTTGGGTTTCGTGAACTCTGGAATCACATTTCTCCTTCTATTCTCAAACCTATTTTCAATATTTATTTAATGAGCCTCATCCACTTCCAATTTACATATGTATCCAATATACCCTTTTAGTTTATTAGGAATGACAACCCAAGGACTTTAAACACTTGAACCTTTATTCTGTGGAGGGAATGTATTCGATAATGAGTAGGAAAGATTGAAATGAAGAATACAAATTTATAGAAAACAAACTAAAATAATTAAAATTTTAGAATATTCAAAAGTATAAGATAAAATATAAATTGTGTAATATATCATTAAAGAGATTAAATAACATGGTGGTAATAAGCTTTTTTGGAAGGACTTTGGGAATGTGTTCAAGTCTCTTTAAATGCAATCACCAAGAGACAATTGAAAGTGTAAGGATCTCTACAAGTGCAAGCAACTGTCAGGCATGTGAAATTTGGAAGATTATCGAGAGGTGTATGGAAATTTAGAAAGTACCAAAAGGTGCAAAGGATTCTATACTAAGCACCAATAGGTATGTGGACATTATAAAAGACAATATTGAGAAGTGCAGGCGTTCCAACATCGACATGTACATGGAAATGAAGGTATTAATAGATATATGGAAAAATATACCAAGAGAGGTGTTCGCTCAAGCTAAGTACAAAGAAGTTTTATCGGCAAGCCGATAGGGTGAATACAAGTGTACTGCCAGCCTACAAGTTTTACCATATACTGTCATACCATAACTTCATAATATATACCAAGGAAGTAAGGGGAGTGTACTGACATGATCCCCATTTGCAAACTAGTAGATGGTAATTTGTACCGAGGGGCAGTAATTTCCAAATTAGTGGAATACCAACAAAGGTAAATCAGAGAACAATTCAATTTGCCGAGTACTCTAGTGAACGAGGACTCTAGTGACCAGGAAGTTAAAAATTGAAAGTCTACTGACCAAGTGTCTAAAGGGGCTTTTGGACAATCCAAAAGGCAAAATTCACATTTTTATCTAAATTAACTATTCTTCCATATTTTTACAAAATATAAAAATTTTCAAATAATCCATTTAAAATTAACATCACTATCTAGACTTGTCTAGTGTTACACATTATAGGAACATCTAAATGGTAAAGAGTTGTTGCTCAAGTATATTTCTCGATATCTTGTGTTCGAACTTTCATGGATGTATATATTTAGACGATTTTCATGACCTCCTATGTAACCAAAAAAATATCCTATATACAATTTTAATAATAATGATGATGATGATGATGATGATCCTAATGACGATGATAAGGTTGTAAAATTATTTATGAAAGATTACATGACTTAGTGAAAAAATCAATTAATCAAGCAAAATAAAGTTGGAAATTATAGCTTCTTGTTTAAACTCCTTTCCATTATAAAATGTGGGAATATTTAAGCCTAGTTTAGTTGGAGAGAATCTACTGAAAAAGAATTCTTAGAATAGAATGGTTGAAGAACTGAGACATAACAAGCTAGAGGAGAGGGGTAGGAGTATCAACGGTTTGGTTCGATCATTAAACCGAACCAAAAATCGAAAACTAAAATTTTAAAAAATCAAAACCAAAAATTGAACCGAATTTATTTCGGTTCAAACCGTGGTTCGGTTTAAACTGAATTTTTTATAAAATTAAAATTAAAATTGTATTATTTAAAATAAAATTTGTTACTTTTTAAAAATTGTTGCATATCACACCTATGAGCCTTCTTGAATTTGTTGCATATCACTCCATGTAAATCTTTTACATTTGGTTCAGAAAGTAGTCACATCAAGTCAACAACCATGAGTAGAGTTGTATCCGACTTTACCGATTGATGAATTATAGTTTGCAAAATTATTAGTCTAGCCTTTTTTTAGTACTATCACAATTATTATTATTATTATTATTATTTTGAGTGGTTCCAATTATACATTCCATGTTGCATGCATTTTTCATAATTGCATGCTTATGGGCACCAAGGATGTACAGAAAATGTAAAATCATTTTGAGAACCTGTTCTTGTGGGGTCTATCATCTATGTACATTGGGTATATCTACAACTCTTTGGCTATATCTACAACTCTTTATACATTTCTAGAAAATTTAATACATTGTAACACAAATTATAACACAAGAGTAGAAAGTTTCCTGATTGATGTTTGAAGCAAGAGGAAAATGCCACACAAATTATATATGATTTGTAAGAGGAAAATGCTTGATATTTAAAATGCCAGAAATGGCACCCATAGAAAGTTTCCTTGAATACTTGATATTTAAAATGCCACCCATGGCCACCATAGAAATGCTAGCAATTTAGATACATTGTAACACAAATTGTAATACAAGAGTTTGAGAAAAATGTTTCTCCCAAGTGACCAAACAAGTACAAATTGTAACACAAATTGTAATACAAGAGTTTGAGGAAAATGCTTCTTCCAAATGATCAAACAAGCTACTCCTAACAGCAAGAGGAAAATGCCAGTAGCAAGAGGAAAATGCTTCTCCCAAATGACCAAGCAAGCTTCTCCTAACAATAAGAGGAAAATGCCAATAGTAAGAGGAAAATGCTTTTCCCAAATGTCTAAACATGTAATTCGAGATCCCAACAACAAGAGGAAAATGCCCTAATTGTGTTCAAGTTCAACTGCCTACATTCTAAGCACATCACTGCTATGGCTACTGGTCTTTCCAAACATCATCACACATTTGGAAACAAATTACATAAGTGAAAGAAAAGAAATGAATTATTAAAACACAAGAGTTTTAGTGAAAATAAAGTACTTACAAATTATATAAGTTTTTTTTCATCAATGTCAAGCAATATCAATGATGTGAGGAGCATTTTGTATGTTAGAAATAACTATAAAATAAGTAAAAAGAAAATGAATTATTAAAGAAAATTTCATGATCTGCATATTAGAAATAACAAGTGTGTTTACCTTCATCCAATTGATCCATATCTTCTAAAAGGTCCATGAAATTTTTGCTGTCTCTTGAAAGAGATAATCAATCTCGAGCACAAATCAATGCTTCAACCATCTTTGGAGACAACGAACTCTTAAATGAATCTAGCACACGACCACCTGTGCTAAAGGCAGATTCTGAGGCCACTGTAGACACTGGAATGGCTAAAATATCCTGAGCCATTTGTGACATAATAGGAAGTCTAGGAGTGTTAACTTTCCACCACTCTAAGATTGAGAAACCCGGCTTCCTATCTTCAATTGTCTCTTACAAATGCTTATCTAATTTTGTTTTACATTCTCTTCTTTCATTAGCTTTGAATTGTTTGAAACGGGATCGGAGATCATCTTTATCATCCTCTTTCTCATCTTCCACAAGAACCATGCTAGGAGTATCACCACAACTTGCTCCCGTATTAAGATTTTTTTGTTCCTCATATGCCTCAAACAGTAAATGTAAAGTTGCCTTTACTTTTGCACTCACAATATCAGTAATCACAAGATCATAAATATTACTAATGCAAAAGTCACAATACTCCATTTTCAAAGTAGGATTGAGTACCATAACTATAAATAAGTACATGTTTAATTTTTCTAGATCTCTCCAATACTTATCAAGTTTTTCCTTCATTTTTTCAACGAGATTTTGACATACTAGCTGCATCTATAAACTTGTCAAAATGTTTCCACACATTTGATCGTTCCTTCATGGTCTGCTTTTTTTTTTTTTTATTTTGCTTGTTGCATTTGTTGATACAGCTGAAGCTACTGCCCTTTCATCCTCATGGTCAGCAATTGAAGATGATATTGAATTTGCCAATGATGGTCTATAATAAAATCAAAATCAAATAATCATTAATAAAAAATATAAAGAAACAACAAGTGCTAGAAAGAAACAGCAAATCAACAAGTCATCAATCCAAACAAAAATTAAAGAAACAACAAGTCAGTAATCAAAATCAAAATCAAAATCAAAATCAAACAATTTGCAGATGTTAAAGAAACAACAATTAGTAAGTTAGTAAGTGCTAGAGTTCACAACTTAAAGCAATCTCATCATCAATCCAAACAAAATTAAAGAAACAGCAAGGCAGCAAAGCAAGTGCTAGAGTTCAACAAGTCGGTAAGTAAGAGTGTGCAGAGTTTAAACAATTTGCAGATATTAATCAAATGAGATTTCGGACACAACCTAACAATTCAGTCAAAAACAAAATTATGCTAAAAGTAGATACCATTTTCTAAAAAAAAAAAAGAAAAAAAGAAATTCTAATGCTCTGCATCAATACACTTGACAGGGCAGGTATGTCATCTGAAAAAATGTTACTGTAGGGAAGCAGTAAAAGGAAGACATCTTTGGTAACAGAAATATCAACTTGTTGAATCTAATGCAAATTTTAGAGAGCAAGATATTTCGATGGATTGGTTCATAGAGAAGAAGAGAAGTTGATATAGCAAGAACCCAAAGAAAAGAAGAGCTGAAGAAGCAGAACCCAAAGAAAAGAATAGGAAATTAGGTCCAAAAACAACAAGGAAAAGAACAGGAAATTAGGTCCAGTAAAAAGTGGTCTAAATCGAGCCCAACTAAAACACTACTAGACTTGAATTTCAAAAAATTTAACAAGAACTTCGACATTCTGTGTCACATGAAGAGCCGAAGAACCCAAAGAAAAGAATAGGAAATTAGGTCCAAAAACAATATGGAAAGCATTAATAGGATAGCCAACTCAACAAATCAAGTGTTAGAAGCAAACCTAAATAAACCCTAATAATGCTACTATAGCAAAAACCGAACTAATTTCAAAGCAAATCAAGTGCTAGAAGCAAAAACTCTAAAAGAAAAAAAAAAAGGCAAAAAGAAAAAGCTCTTATTGTCGGCGATTGTTGTGCAGAGAAACGAGGAGATGGATAAGAAGAAGAGGAGAGGAGGGAGAGACAGAGAGGAGACGAGTAGGGGGTTAGGGTTTCTCACTTTTCGACTGCTGTTGGAGAAGAAGAAAAAGCACTTATCAGTTGCTGCGCGTGACTACGACAGGGAGAAGGCGGAGATGAAGGTGGCGAATAAAGGGAAATAAGAAGAGCAAAGCAAAGAGAGGCAGGTAGGGGGCTAGGGTTTCTCACTTTTCACAAATAAGACTCACGAGAGTGCTATGTGTTACAACTTGTAACTTACAAGTGTAGTGCAAGTACTCTTTGCTCAGTGTTTTTTTCTTTTATCTTTACTCCACTCAGCTTAGCCAGAGCCATGCAAGATGCACGCCCATCAAAGCTCAAAAATAAAAATCATCATTTTATTTGGTTCGGTTCGGAACCGAACCAAGTTTTTTTTTTTTTAAATCAAAACTGAATCAAACATATCCAGTTCGGTTCAACCCGAATTTAATTTTTTAAAAAACAACCGAACCAAATCAAAAATTTCGGTTTGGTTCGATTTGATTTTTTGGTTTAACCCAAACCACCCAAGGTCCTAGAGAAGGGTGAATAGGTTGTTGGAATTTTTTGGATTTTTCTAAATTTGAGACACAAAAACAAAATGTATAGAGAGAGGGAGAAGAATATTCGACACCAAAATTTATAGTAATTCCACATTTCTTATGTACATCCACTCCCAGATTATACCTAATGTTTGCAATCTACTATTTGAATCACAAATAGTATAACCAACTAGGTTTCCAAGATCCTAGTTAAACCTCACGAGTGTTACTTTCAGAACACTCACACTAGATTTTGCGGCTCTAGCAAACCCTAATTAGTCTCTCATAGACGATCTAATCCCTGATCAAGAAGACTCTTTCTTCTTGATCTCTTACAAGATCATGAGAGAAAAACTAAATTTTGAGCCTTAGTGCTCTAATTAAAACTGTATAGTCTAGAAAATAAATATAACTCTAAAAAATAAAAACAGAGAAGACCGAAGTTCAATGTACAATAAATGTGTTCAATACTTCCAAAAAATTCTTTGGTTTTCAATAATGATTGTATTTCTAGCCTCTCAAGATGTTTTGACCATTGATGGTTATTTAATGTCGAAACTAGCTATTCGGAGGTTGTTGAAGAGTCATTAAATGCTCGAGTAGCTTTTTTTGAAAACTATCCGTTACTTACTTGATATTCGACTTCTTCTTGGCTTAACTTTGTGAACAGTTTCAAGTATTGGTACTCCAACCTTTAAGGATCGATATTCAACACTATGCTTGGTTATTTTCCTTTTCAGCTCCTTGGTGAGTCAATTGGTTCTATCCATGCCAGTTGACTATGATTGTTGCCAAGGTCAGTTCTTGGACTTCAATAATGTTAAGGATTTGTACTCATCTTTTGAGACTTAACATAGTAGACTTCCTCATTTTAACAAGTTAACTAGCACTTGAACTTGCTTATGCAGGGTGGCTCGGTGCATTTGGCATAATGCTATGGGCATATGACATATGTCATGTGGCATTATGCTCTAGAGTTGCTTGGCTCTTGGACAGGTGAAGTATTCTGTTCTGGGAGCAGCATGAGTCAACTTTCTCCTCTATGGTAGTCAACTTGCTCATATTCTATATATCGAATGATCGATTTTTAATCATCCAAGGATCGATACTTCACCTCCAGATTTAAAATTTTTTTAAGTCATGATAAGGTGAGTCGACTAAAGTAAAACCACAAGTTGACTAGGCCATATGCCTATTGTGAACATGTGTGCTGTGACCTAATGCAATGGTTTTGTGGCCTGTGGCTTGTGGCATGCTAGTGCTCATGCCGTGTTTGTGCAATGTTAGTGCCATGCTAATGCTACACCTATGCAGTGCATGCGCATTGTGCTTATGGCTCAAATCTCTCTACGTAGATGAGTCAACTGCCACTCATATGCAAGTAGACTGGTTTTAAAGTCTAATGGAGTAATCTATGTCTTAGCACTTCTCATTATGTAGGCATGTATATCCAAGCATGCACTTGCTTAATTACTCTATGTCCTAAGCAGGTCAACCTATTTGGTGTCCTAAACAAGTCGACTGATACCAATATGTAAGTGCAATGTAATGCAGTGGCATGTATCCTGCATGTGTTATGGTGTGCATCATGGCATGTTGTGTATGTCATGACCTATGTCTGTCAAGCAATGCCATATACTTAGTGAGCCAACGTATGTGTATGGCCTAACTTGTAAGGGTAAGTCGACTTGAGTTTTAGGAGGTCAACTATGATGTGTCATATTCTCATTTTGACCGTTAGTATTTTAAAATTTGATTACTATAGTTATGTTAACTGTGTGAGTCAACTATGTGTTTGAGTAAGTCAACTAGTGCACTATATCAGATATAGCTTAATGTTCTGTGTACTAAGTAAGTTGACTGCTACATTGATATAGCCGACTATATTTTTGTTGTGAATTACCTATATGTTTTATATCAAATCTAAACAATTTTTGACATCACTTAATTCAATTTTTCATTAGTCTAATATATTATTTTCATCATAATACATATTAAGCTCATTATTTATTTATCATCAAAATTCATTTTGCCAATAAGGGTACATGTGTAATTGTTAAAAAATTGTTAAAAAAATTTATTAGATCAGTTAATAGTTAATAGATTGATTAGTAATGAGTAGAAATAATTAGTAATTAGTAGAATTAGTTAATATAAATAGTATTATCAAAATATGTAATAGGTATTGAATGGAATTATATTGGAATCCCTCTTTATTCCTCTTTGTATTCTTTCTCCCTCTCTATCTATTTCTCTCTCTTCCTCTTTCTCTTTTTCTCTTTCTATCTTTTTATTACTCTCTAAAGTTGGATTGTTACAATTGTGAATTCTTGACTAACACTAAATAATAGCAGAGGAAACCTAGTATCAAACCATCACCAAAATCAAAGAAAGTCGTCTCCAGTTGGTACAAAAAATGGAAGAAATCAACCAAACAATTGATAAATAAAATCAAAGGATATATACTTATATGGTAAGTGTTGATGATAAATTCAACAACATTATAGAGATCCTGAGCAAAAACAAACCCAAAAAACAAGGTATTGAAACACTTTCTGAGTCTTTCATTCTATCTACTTCTAGTGAAGAAAAATTATGGGTAGAAGGAGGGTTGTCGATGTTTAAGAAAAAATCTATTAATAATGATTTCTTGTCAAACCCTCTAATGATTGAAATTTCAGGGTTCAATGAGAAAAGTCCTTTGTCAAAAGAAGGATTTCAATTGTTCAAGAAAGAACATGTTAGTAGTGGTTTCTTATTAAGTCCTCCAATGATTGAACTTCTAATATTCGCAGAGAAAAGTTCTCCACAAGAAACTAATTCAAGAAAGGTCTTTTTTAAACTTTTCCATTTTCATTTTTCTCCCACTACTCTCCCTACAACTAAGGTCACATCTATTATTCATCTCTATCACCTTATCTCTCAACACAAATGCAAAAAATCTTTGTTTAAGGTTTATAAATTCAAAGTCTCAATTCTTAATTTTTCATCCATGAGGACAAGGATGTTTTAAGGGGAAAGCATTGTTATAGTTAGAACATTATTAAAGAATTTGTTAGATTGATTGATAGTTAATAAGTTGGTTAGTACTTAGTAAAAGTAGTTAATAGTTAATAGAATTTAGTAGAATTAGTTAGTAAAAATAATATAAATAGTAATCTCAACATATATAATGGATATTGATTGGAATTGTATTGAAATTCCTCTTTCTCCTTTGAATTTTCTCTCCCTCTCTATCTCTTTCTCTCTCTAGCTCTTTTTCTCTAAATTCTCTCTCTTACTTTTTCTCTTTCTCTCTCTATCTTTTTACCACTCTCTAAATGTCCCTTCTCTCCTTAGATCAAAGTGGCTCCAAACCAAACTTTAAACCGGTCTTTCTTTTTTATTATTTTTTATTTGTTGGAAATTATTAATTTTAAACCTGAAAAATAAACACTTACTGAACCGATCTTTTTTTATTATAATTTTCTTTTTCTTTTTTCTTTTTGGGTGGGGAGGGGGTAATTTGAACTTAAAGTTTCCTCTTTTATCTTTGAATTTTGGTATTAAAAGTTGGTTTCTTTTTTAGAAAATATTATGCAATAAAATGCAAAAACATATATAATAAGAAATTTTGAAATTTAACTTCCAGGTCACAAATCTAAAACATATTACCTTTTCTATTTAAACACCAACGAAATTAATTTTTAAAAGGAGATTTGAAGTTAATAAAATTTAATCATTTCATTGTATACATACAACTAAAGAGAAATTACACGTTAAGTTTTTGAATTTTCTAAAATTCTCAAATAAATTTTTAAATTTTACATTACAATGATTAAATATTCATATTTTAAAAAATATAATAATTTAGTCTTTCCATCACTAACGACATCAACATAAAGGTTGAATGCTGACATAGCACGTGATTTTTTATTTTTGTAGTCTAACATTGCATGACACCCCAAAATCACATGCTAATGTGACACATGCCATGTCAACATGTTCTGACAATACTTATACCATATCATCAAAAAGTGCAAATGTGGCATGGACTATACTTATACCATATCATCAAAAAGTGCAAATGTGGCATGGACTAAGTGTGATTTGGTATAAAATTCAGACATTGGAGAAGGAATCGATCCTAAATTTCTAACAGTAATTTATTTAAAAATAATAATATATTTTCAGTGAAATTTCTAAATGTAAAACATTAATTTAATTGAAAAGTCTAATTTGATTCAAAGCTCAAATCTATTTCAGACCACAATTTAATTTAAAATTTTAATTTAATTCAAATATCAAATTCAATTCAAAACACTAATTTAAACCAAATGGAGGATTCGAATTAAATTAGGATTTTAAATAAAATTAGTCTTTTGATTTAAAATTAATTTTTCAAATTGAATTGGAGTTTGAATTAAAATTGAATTTTGAATTAAGTTAAGATTTTTAATTAATTTAATTAAATTGTAGTTTTGCATTCGAAAACTCTATTGGAAATGAATTATTGTTTTCAAATAAATTAAGTTTTGAAATTTATATTTAATTATATATTCAATTTTTAAACTTTAGACAAAATCACATTTTAATCCTCACGAATTTTTTGACGATATGACAAAATATTATAAGAATATTCTATCTTAATATGTATCACATCATTACTTACTGGCATGATATGTATTACATCCATGGGTAGATCTAAGAAGGAGTGAGGGTGGGTAATTGCACCCTCTCAATTTTTTAAAATTCAATTAATATTTATAACTCATATTTATTTTACACCCACTTAATTATAATTTTGCTTTGACTTATCTTTTTTAAAACTTATTTATATGACTAAATTGTTTTTTCCAAAAATCTATCGACATTACTATGACATGTTTTAAATCAATAAAAAATATTTGTAATCTTTAAAATCAAGGAAAAAATATAAATAAAATTATAATTCTGAAAAATATTAATTTGACATTGATAACCCAATTTTAACACTTTTCCTTTTCCCTCCCCTCCTTCCCCCAACTTTCTCTCTCCTCTCCCTCTCTCTCTCTCTCGACGTCTCTTTCTATCTATTTTGTTTTTCGCTCTCCTTTCTCTTTTGTCTTTTTCTTCTTTTTTTTCTATTTCCTCAAACTCTCTATTATCTCTCTTATTTTCAAATCTTTAATTCCTTCTTTTTTTTTTTACTTATTGAATATAAGAATCTTAATTTTTAAATTTTCTTTAATTAATCACCAAACTTATCTTCAAAAATAAACAAAAATCTATTATTTGTTCCATGAAAAAGATAAATATTTTTAATTAAAATTTTTCATTTTTCAAATATTATGGTTGAATTATTTTTTATTTATATTTTAAAATTTTTAATATAATTTTATAATTTATTTTTATTATTTAAATAAGTACTTTATAATTTTTTTTATACCCTCTGTTCAACGTCCTAGATTTGCCACCAGTTACATCGTCACTTTGCCAATGTGCATGTTCCACATCAACATATCATTCCATGTCATGTCACAGTAAAATACAATATTTTAAATCATAACTACATCATGTTGAAATGATTAAATTATTATATTTTTTTAAAAATTGAATCTTTAATTGTTAATTTTAAAGTTTTAAAATTTAATTATGAATTCGGTATAAATTTTAATAACTTGGTACCTAATTTTCTTGTATATTAAAATACTTGCAAAAGATAAAAATTTTTGCCAAAGTATACCGTCAAACGTAAGCCAAAATTTTATTTAGAGGGCTGATTTACCGAAACATGCCGGACCGGATTCATAAGAAAAAGATGTTAATAAAAAGTCAAAAAAGAAATTAAAATCTGATCTATTAAATGTTATGGGAGAAGCCCGCCACATGTCGTACTGTGACTCGTCGGTTTCTGCTCGTAGAACAATAAGAGAAAGAAAAATGAAAATCGAATATTTATAAACATGCAAGTCCGAAACGTTGACAAAAGGAAAACAGAGGAATAAATCAGAGGAGCTTGTAGAGGAAAATTCAAGATTAATTGGTCTGATCTGAGAAGTAAACGAGAAAATACGTTCAAATTTGGTTGTGGGTTTGTCAAATTTTCGGTTGATTCCATTAATTGAATCTGAGAAACCCCCCCCCCCCCCCCAAAAAAAAAACAGAAGATGAATATATTCAGATTAGCTGGGGACATGACCCATCTGGCTAGCGTCCTTGTTTTGCTTCTCAAGATCCACACCATCAAATCCTGCGCTGGTACCTCTCTCTCTCCCTAGCTTTTTTTTTTTTTTTTTTTGATTAATAGCTTGAATTTGTAAATGAGTTTACCGTTAGTGCATGCTCCTTTTTGGTGTAAAATTGGGGCATTACAGAGTAATAGTTTCCGAGTTGCAAGGGCTTTATTCGTGATTTAAATCGAATTCTCTGTTTTCTTATCTTAATTTGAGAAAACAGAAATGGGTTTTTCTAATTTGTGCTTTTTCTTTGCTGGTGCGAATTTAGGGCATAGGAAAAGTTATAGGTTTTGCTTTTGTGTGTGTGTGAATTTGTTGATTTAGTTAAAATATAAAGGTTTCATTTTCGATCTTTAATTTGATGAACAAGAAATAAGTCTTGTGGTAGTGCATTCTCTTTATAACTGTGAATTGGGGCATGATAGAGTGATAACCGTCGAGGAAATTTATGGGTTTTGTTGAATAGCTCACAAATGGTTCTATTTGTAGGTTTAGCTTGAATTTAGGGTTTTTTGATCCTTGTCTTGAGGAATAGATCTTGCCTTTGTTTAGTGCATTCTTTTTATTGGTTTAAATTGAATCGGAGCTTTGTTGAGTGATAATATTCAAGAAAATTTTTTGGTTTCTGTTTAATTTTGGGTTAATCTGCACTAACGGTTATCTTCATTGGTTTAGAAAATTTCATAGTTTCCAATTCTTAATTTGAAAAATTAAAAATGGATTTTCAATTAGTGGAATATGCACTTAATGTCTTGAGATAATGGCTGTCTTTGACGATGTAGCGCAACTTAGTTTAGGATTGTTGATTTGAGAAATTGTAAATACAAGAGTGCATTCTCATTGAAGATTTGAGTTGGGTTATTATAGAGTTACGATCTTTAAAAAAAAAGAAATTGTCTTGAGTAATTTTATAATGAGAATGCATAAGGGTTATCTTCATTAATTGAGCTCGAAAGTACTGTTGCTTTGATCTCAAATTAGAGAAACTAGAAACAAGTTATGGAGCATTATAGATATATAGAGATAATATTTTAGACAAATTTGGGAGTTTTGCTTATTTTTTGGTGAATTTTCCCATAATGTGTTTGAGTTGACAATTATCATGGGCCTATTTTATTAATTGTCAGGCATGTCTGCTTTGATTTTTGAAGATATTTGTGTTATTGAATTAGGATCATCTGTATCATAGGTGGGTGGAAATGAATATTTATTTTAAAGGGGTTGCACGTGGCACATTTAAGCATTGTCTATAACGTTTGATTTGTAAGTTGATTCTGGATGATAATAGTCTTTGTAGATCTTACTCTTGTATGGCTTGTGACGGGGAATGAGAGGTGGAAATAGTAGGGTTTGGGGGTCTTGGCAGTAGTTTTAGTTCATAAGATACCTTTTAGTCAACGAAAGTACAGAAGATGGCCCTCCTGTTTGTTGGGAAAAATCCTTTTTTTTGGGGGGGGGGGCGAGGAGCAACATGGATCAATCTACCAGTATGACCACAATTGTAATTCATTGATTGTATTAGTTAAATTTACTTTACATAAAATAATTCAGATGGTTGGACACATTGTTGTCCTTTTTGCTGGTTTTCCATCTCATGTCTTTTACTACTATTGCATCCAAAGGTCTTAACATTAAGTTAGGGGATTGAATGATTTAATGCACAATCATAATGCAGGGAAAGAAATTTTTACTAGCCTAATTATGAATTGGAATTTAGAAAACCACATCAAAATAATTACATTCTTTACACTCCCTTAACTATTCTAATGTGTATCAATGTGCAAATGATTGATTTGGCGTTAGCAGACATAATCCTACACCCTTGTTTTAGGTTTCCGACTTTTATGTGAAATGACGTGTAATATGTATGGGAGTGTGTTTCTTTATTCTTCCTCTTATTTTTATCCCCATCAATTTACATCAGGACCTTACAAATTGGATGTTATAATATCTGTGCATTATTTCTAATCAGCAAGGTCAATTTGTTTTTTCTCCATGTGCTTTTATTTTTTTAATTCATCACATTGGAGCTTGAAATATACTTTCCAAAATACAATTTGGAGCATATTTATTGCACCTTGAATCATAAATGTTCTTCTGTATTTTGATTAAGCAAAGCATTTATACCATGGGCTCTTGCAACTTGAGTTTCATTATCAGCCACATGTTCTCAAACTTCATTATACACAGTAGTTTGGTAGCCAAATATCCATATACACTGCATAGGTGTAATTTACGTAGTTGTCGATATGTAAAGTTCTTGCTACTCTACTTAGGGAGCTTTTTTATTTTCACTTATACTGCATACCTAATTCGTGTACGATAGTTTGCTCTTGAACCATGCATTGCAGTCCCTAATTGAGTTGTTGTAGGAAACAAGACATCCAACACTCAATGTAACATCTACTTCTTACCTTTGCTGTAACATTAGTTTGTTGCCCAAAAAGAAAAAGAAGATTTACGATATTTGGAAGAATACTTGGTAACTAAACTACATTCCTGGCTTTCTTTTGTTACTTTGCTATGCTAGATTGCCTTCTCTTGGCTTCATAAGACTGCCACTCGGTAATATTAGAAGCTTGTCAAAAATCAAACAAGTTTTCTAGTCATTGGTGCCACACTAAATTTGCACCATGAAGATGACAATCTAGTGCTATTTCAGTCTTAGTTATGGTTATTAGTTCTTCTTGATGTAGTTCTGGTGTTTTGCCTAAGAATGTGGGGGATTTGTTGCTTGGTTTGGAATCTTCAGTTGAAAATAGAAGAACCTTAAAATGTGAAGTATTTCTTTGCTTGATCTGGAGGGACTATCAGAGGAGGGCCTTCAGTAATGTTTAAAGTGATATCATGTGACTTAAACCTCTTGAGATTGCTGATTTAAGTGGTTTTGCATTATTCTTAATATGCAATTTTCAATTTTATTCGACTCAATTCTTTTGTTTAGCTTCATTTTGTTCTACATCTTTTATACACTTCTTTATTTGTAAAGGAAAAATAGATCTTACTTATCGGAGCAGAACTGTTTCAAGTTTCAACCTGTTCGCCCAAAATCTTTATGGTACCACAGTGACTCACATCGGTGCAACATTTCTAATATAATGTTGTTCCTTTATGAGCACTTTACAGTCATTATGATTTCACCTTCAAAGTGTTCCTCTGGTTAATCTCTAGGTTTATGCATTGTTTGCTGCTAGTTAAATTTTTTAATTTTAACTTCGTCTCAAAATTTTGATGGTTATTAATGAATTTTTAGAGTGCAAATGCATGGCTCTCCTGAAAAATATGGTGCTGAAAGGAGAACTTCAAATATCAAGGGGCACATTCTGTTAGATTAAAACTGGAAAATGGGAGGATTGAGTGATCATGATCTACTGTGAAGGTTTAAATTGGTGATTCAGCAGGAAAATAATACAGAAGTTACCAGGAAGTGAATTGGGTCTCTTGTAAAGTTACTCAAATGATTGATGTTTTAAGGACTGAGGTTTTAAGTAGAATAAGTGGAGAACATAGGCTTGGTGAGTGAAAAAATGTCACGTTAGGAGTTAGTTCAAAAAATCAATATTGTCCCACTAAGGTTATGCCCATTGATATTTTTCTATAAAATTAACAATTGACTGAAAATCTTTGGAAATATATGGTCATAGGAAAGATTCTACAATTTGTCGTATTCTTGGGTTTGAGGTATATTGGCAAGTCACAACCCACTTCCATGTTTCCAATATTCCTTAGAATCTTCAGGGATTGGGAGAGTATTGATTTGTTGAAAAGGAAAAGAATGATATACTTAATGAAGACAAAAATAGATAAAGTTATTTGATATAAACATTTATCAACAAGTCTGATGGCTATTTCTTAATATAAAGCCTTTGCTAGTCACTTATGGACTGCAGTATGGTCTGACCTTGTTTTCTCGACAAGTGTGGCTGAATCTTTTCATTACTGTTCTTTCAACATTTAAAAAGTTTCCACCTTGTTTCTTTAGTCAAGGCTTTACTATTTATTTGTGAATAAAGGAGGATGGTTTGTTGTCCCATGTTGAACGAAATATTAGGATAGACCTTCAATTATCCTTAGGAGCAAAATAAGTTCAAATAAAATGTCATCAGATGCCAGAAAAGGCAACATCTGAACCTTTTTGTTTTGGCCGGTGTGGTTGATATGATTGATATAGGCCCTTCGATATCTTTGGCAAGAACTGGGTGGTGTGCTCTAGAGAATATTTTGCTTATGGGTTTCAAAGATATTATGGTACTAAAGATGCAGTTGTATTGAGTTAAAATGATGATTCCATGGTCAATCTAGTGTTCGGGAAATGTTCTGATTCTCAAGATCAAAGCCTTGCTAATTTGTGAGATAAAATTGTTTTCTTCGCATCTCTTTGGAACTTGTATGAGGATGCTTTTTTGGGGTAATTCTTTTGGGATATCATTAGAGAGTAGAAGGCTGTTTCATATTGATAGATTTTTGTCTCTCTTCAATAATTCCCCCCCTATACAGTCTTCTCCTTAAACAAATTTTTTCCTTTTTCCCTCATATTCAACAGAAGGAAGTATCATTCCTTTCGGATGTGCATGTAAGGAGTTTGAACAGTAGGTTGAACTGAAATAGAAACGGGAAAATGGGAGAAATTGAAACGGGTATGGAATGATATGAGAAAATGGTATTTTGTATAAATATAAGAAATGGAAATGTGGGAAAATGCGTAAATATAAAAATATAAAATTTTTTGTATAAATATTAATTATTTTATAAAAATAATAGAATAGCTATTTTTAATAATAGGAATATAAAATAATCAAATATGTAATCATTATTCATAAAACAAATAAAATTAAGAAAAAAGCACCACCTTTGATTACATATATATGTGTGTGGGTAAGTGACCCCCCACTTGTTTATTTGTCAAGCCTCTCTTGTGCTCTCCCTTTCCCACAACTCCCTCTCTCCCTTCGACACTCACTCTTTCTCTTTCTCTCTCCCCTAAACCCATGAAAGTAGACACACTTCTCTCTCTTTCTCTTCATTGTTGACTTTCTCTTTCCTTTTCTTTTTTCTTTTTCCTTTCTTCTTCTTTTCTTTGTGAACCGCAACATCTCTTCACCCCCTTTTTGCAAAAGTCGAAGCCCTCTCTCTTTACCTCTCTCTCTCTCTCTCTCTCTACAAATTTCCCCTAAAACACTCAAGTTCTTCTTTAATTAAACATATGGAAACTATCTCTGCAACCTTTAGGATCTGAATTTATCATTAGTTTCATCTTCCCTTTACCTGAAAACTACTACCAACGTGACACCACTATCTTTGACCGCAGACAGTAAGTTCAAACCTTTCAATTGAAGCTCCATTCTGTCCTATTTCAATCTTATGAGCATGCTTAAATCCATGTTTCATCTTTTTGACTTGAATTGCTTCTACTTATTGATCAATCCTCTGTTTTCTTCTTTCTTCGCAGTGAACCACCACCACTTCCACCGTTTGACACCAATTGAACCCCAAAAACATTCCTTTGACCATTGAAAACTCTTTTCCCGACATCACAGTGCATTATCCGAGCCAAAACCCATATTTCTTCAATTTTTGATGAGGTTTTCAGCATGTCGTAATGGGTTTACGCTTCTGAAATGTCTTGGAAACGGGAAACATTAAAAAAAGGTGACGTTTCTGTGCATTGTAGCTTAAATCTAGTTTCCACATCTTTTTTAAGTAAGGTTGCACACTTGTATTCCTTCTCTTGGACCCTCTCATGGTTGGAGTCTTTTGCATTAGTTACTCATTTCTATCCTTGGTTTAAGATGACAGTTGCGAGGATACACAATTTAACTTATATATTAAAAAATGGATTTTAAAGTTAACAATGTTTAATCAACTAAAAAATTGATGCAGTTTAAGCCATCATAACATGTGAATCTGACATTTTGGATGAAGCTGATCCTCTTCCATGTATTTATATTTGTTGGAATAGTATAAAAATTATTATACCAAGTAGCATTCATGCGGTCCAAAGGGAAAACTTTTGGTTAACAATGGTTGTCTAAATTGCATATTATACATTATGGCTGATACTGTTATGAAATTGAATACAACTGATTTTGCAATTTGAATGCATAGCGGCTAGTTTTATAATGGTTTTTGTTGATTATTGTGGTCTTAAATCTGTGTACCTTCTGTACATTCCATAACATGTCCATGCAATTTTTATCTTTAGTTGGATGTAATCTTATTCAAAGCCTTGCAACATATCCTGACAATGATTTCTGACTTCACCTTTAATCTGCAGGCATCTCTTTGAAGACCCAAGAGCTCTATGCTGCTGTTTTCGCCACCCGCTACTTGGATTTGTTCACTTCTTATATCTCATTCTATAACACAATCATGAAGTTAATATTCTTGGGGAGCTCTTTCTCTATAGTCTGGTACATAAGGCGCCACAAGATTGTTCGCAGATCTTATGATAAAGATCAAGACAGTTTCCGTCATCTTTTCCTTGCACTTCCTTGCTTGCTTGTGGCTCTTATTGTCAATGAGAAATTTACTTTCAAAGAGGTAAGCGTTACCTTAGACTTTCAAAATGTGTTTGCTCCTAAAATTATAATTTTTATGATATATTATACTATAAAAGCGTGCCACTGATTGATTGCAAAAATTTGTGATATCCTGTTCTTATTAGCATATTGGTGCAACAAATTGAGCAGGTGATGTGGGCATTTTCTATATACTTGGAAGCGGTTGCCATACTTCCTCAACTGGTGTTGTTGCAAAGGACTAGAAATATTGACAACTTGACTGGGCAATATGTTTTTCTTCTTGGGTAATCTTCCTTTTCATATACATGTACATATACATATATATTTTATATTCCTAACCAGGTCATTGTGCTTTTCACAATTGAAGTGCATCATTTATATTAGATATCTTTGCAATTATTCTCTGGTTTTTAGTATCTTAGTATTATTATTTTCCATTGCTATGGTTTTCTTTACTTAGCTAAATTCATTCAATACTGGTATTGTTTAACCTGATAGTCTAAAATCCGCAAGTTGAAGAACTTGTTACTGTGACTTGTAATAATATACTTACCTATGAAGCATGGACATGCCTCTTGCCACTAGTATAGACTTTTTATTTTTCACTTTGAAACCTAATTTGTTATGTCTTTTGGTTTCACCTTTACTAGTGTTTGCAGATGCTAGGCTTCATCTTACAACTCTAACAAAGGCCGCCTAGTGTCCTAGTGCTTAAAACATCTCACTGATATGGGCCAGGGTGGGCAATATGGAGATAGGCTTGTGTTCTTTTTATTAAGAGGAGATTGTTTCTAGCAAAAATAGAAGCGATGTTATAAGAAGGATGTAGGTTCTCCAGATATCTTACAGAATGCTGTTGCCACATGGACAGGTGTTATTGTGACATGTTTAAGAAGAATACCAAGTAAAAGAATGAGATGGAGCAAGTTTACATGTTGCTCCCGGCCTTGCAGAATGCTGTTGAAAATTTTTCAAGATGAAAGGAATATATATGGTTATTGATTGGCATCCTCAAGACCACTTGAGAAATTCTCTTTTAGTGTATCTTAAGGCCAGAGGGATCATGGATTAAAATGTAAGATTGCGGCACTAAGTTGAAGGTAGATCTTGGAAAAAATTAGAAAAAGATTTGATGAACCGGACGTCAATTTTTCTGAATGAGTTTCTTCTCTTTTGTTATTCCATATATATAGAAAATTATACAGAAATAATTTAGGAAAGTTTTTAAATTACAATCGTGATCATCTCTTATTCCTAATCTATATATTTTAATTTTGGTAATCTAATTATATACATGGTATGATTAAACAAATTAATGGAATCCCCTTGATTTTTGAATTGATTTGTAGATTGATGAAATCCCCTTGATTTCCGAATTGACTTGCTCATTTTGATGTTGATTCCTTGATTAACTCTGTTGATTAAATCTCTTACTTACATCCTCCCTCAAATTGATGCGGCTGATCAAGAAGTATCAATTTGTTTATGAGAAACTGGTGACGAGGCCGAGGTAGTGCCTTGGTAAGGACATCGGCCAGTTGAAGATCTGAGGTAATATGCGGTAGGGAGATAACCTGATTTTCAAAAGGTTCACGAATAGAATGACAATTCACTTCAATGTGCTTGGTAAGTTCATGAAAAACAGGATTGCAGCAATTTGAATAGCACTAGTATTATTTGCATAAAGGTGTGGGATCAGATTGAGGAAATTCAATTTCAGTCAATAAACCACGAAACCAAATAATCTCTGAACAAGCAGTGGACATAGCACGATATTCCGATTCGGTGAAAGATTTGGATACCCGAGTTTGTTTCTTACTTTTCCAAGAAATGAGCGTAGAGTCAAGAAACATACACCAACCAGTAACAGAGGGTCGAGTGCTAGGGCAGCTTGCTCAATCAGCATCACTATAACCAATTAATCGAAGGAAGGATCCAACAGGAAAGAATAAGCCATGACTAGAAGTATCCTTCAGGTAGCGAATGATATGACGAACAGCGGCTAAGTGAAGGTGTCGAGGGGTATGCATAAACTGACTGATTTGCTGAACAACGAAAGAAACGTCAGGACATGTAATTGTTAAATAATTAAGACTTCCAATCAACTGACGATACATCATAGGATTAGGAAGGTCACCCTCATCACGGCTAAATTTCACATTAACCTCAAGAGGGGTGTCAACAGGAGAAGCAGATTGAATTCCAGCTAAAGCGATCTAGTCCTCTGTATATTTGTGTTGATGCAAAAAATACCCTTCCGATCCAAAAGGACCTCAAGACCCAAAAAATAGTGGAGAGAACAAAGATCCTTCATATGAAATGAAGTTTGGAGCTGCTATTTAAGTTGTTGAATCAAAACAATATCTGTGTCAGTGATGACAATATCAACATAGACAAGAAGAAAAACAATACCATCCGCTGTTTTGTGAAGGAACAAAGAAGAATCATACTGACTCTGGGTAAAAGAAAAGCCGAGTAAAGTAGAACAAAATTTCTCAAACCATGCCCAAGGTGCTTGTTTCAAGACATAAAGAGAACGTCTAAATTTGCACACACCAGAAGAGGAAGAGTCATAAAAATTTCTTCCTTAAGATCACCGTGCAAAAACGTATTTTTAACATCCATTTGATAAAGTGATCATCCCTTAGAAGCAGCAATAACAATAATAGTTCGGATAGTAGTCATTTTGGCTATTGGAGCAAATGTTTCATCGTAATCCACCCATTTTCCTGCCTATTGTCAAGAGCAACCAACCGAGCCTTATAACAGTCAAGAGAACCATCAGAATTCAATTTCACAGAATATACCCACTTACAGTCAATAGGTTTAACACCAGGAGGGCATAGAATAATATCCCACGTATGATTTTTTTGAAGTGCTTGGTGCTCATCTTGCATTGCTTGTTTCCAACATGCATGTAGGGCTGTCTGAGAATAACAAGTAGGAACAACAATGTTCGATAAATGTATGTGGGAATCCATACCTATCTAGTAGATGGGAGACGTGTAGATCTTCGAGGTACTGGAGGTACAGGCTGTGGTGGATCAGTATCAGAAGGAGTTAAAATGGTTTTACGTCTCGTATACACAACATCTGGTTTGAAATGCTCAATAGGACACGGAACATCATCAAAGTGAGGAAGTATAGGAGTAGTAGTAGAAGAGACCATGTTATACTGAAATAAATAGTGATTCTCAAAGAAAATCATATTTTTAGAGGTACGAAGACGATCAGCAATAGTATCATAACATACAAATCCCTTTTGAATGTTATTGTAACCCAGAAACGCACACTTAACAGTTTGGACACCAAGTTTGTGACGTTCAGTAGATGGAAGTGAACAAAATAGACGCACCCAAAAGTATAAAGTGTGTGATAACTAGGATGAGTGTTGTAGAGACGAAAAAATGGTGAGTCAAAGTTCAAGACTTGAGATGGAAGACGATTAATTAGATAGACAGCTGTGGACATGGCCTCAACCCAAAATCGAGGGGAACAGAAGATTCAAGTAGTAAAGCGCGAGTGACATCCAACAAATGTCGATTTTTATATTCAGCAATACCATTCTGTTGAGGTTTATAAGGACAAGAGCGCTGTGAAATAATACCTTTGTGCTGTAAGAAAACTTGGAATTCATTTGACATATATTCTTCCCTAGAGTCAGATCGTAAGATTTTAACAATAGTAGAAAATTGATTCTCAACATATGCTAAGAAATTTTGAAACACGGAAAAGATCTCAGTTTTAGAGTAAAGAAAATAAATCCAAGTAAACTTACTGTGGTCACCAATAAATGTTATGAAATATTTGTGATTTGTACGAGAGAATACAAGAAAAACATTCCAAATATCACTATGAATAATATCAAAACACTTTTCTGCATGATGATTAGAAGAAGGAAATGGTCGAGTCTTACTCTTAGCAAGTTTACACGTAGAGCAATCAAAAAATAAAGAGGAAGACTGATTTTTATTGTCCAAGAATCCATGTTTCAATAAGTGAAACAGGACAAGCGAATTAGGATGGCCCAAACGTTTATGCCAGACCTCACTTAGATTTGTTACAGTGTTACAAGCAAAAGAAAAAATACCATGACTAAGAAAATGTATAGGAAACAATCTTCCCACTTTATGTCCCTTCGCGATCACTTTCTCGGACCCCTGATCCTGTATAAGACAACCAACACGAGAGAAATGCTCGTTACAATTGTTTTTTACCAACTGACTAACTGAAATTAAACTTGATGAAAGTCCATGGGATACAAACACATTACGAAAAGATGAATCAATATCACCAACAACAGCAATAGGAAGAGAACTACCATTCGCAATTTGAATATGTTGTGCACCACAATAGGGACGAACATTGTGCAAATAATTAGAAGTACCAGTTATATGATTCGAAGCCGCAGAGTCAACAAACCAAGGTTGCAGAGTGTGTTTAGTCTTACCTTGAATGCCCAAGGTAGAGAATGCTGAGATAATCATTTGTTACACCATCTCTGGAGTCAAGGCAACTTGATTAGAGATTGTTGGAAGTGCTGTCATGGGACCCTGCTCTGCTGGCTCTGTAGGGGAAGAGGAATGAACCGCAGCATGGAAGACTTTGGTTGGACGATTCTCTGATCGTGTTGGATATTTTTTAATAATGTGATCGCTTTGTTTGTAATAGTTATAGAATTTTTGGCTGTAATTTTGAATAATATGTCCAAAATCCTTGCATGAATAGTACTGAATCTGCTTCATATCTCTTCATTTTCTCTTCCCTTGAGCAGCATAGGCAACTGTTACAGACTCTGAGGTGAGTTTGTCTTGTGCTATAGCTTCTTGAGTCATTAATCGCTGCTCTTCCCGAAATAATTCTCCAACACATGTCCAAAGAGGGAATTGGATCTCGGTTCAGCAAAGCAGCGCTTGTAACCTCAAATTCTGTTCTAAGTTTCATGAGAAACTGATTCCGTCGACTAGTATCATAAACTTCTTTGAGAATAGACAGTGTCTCTTGTGATACTTTATCATGTATAATAGCTAAATGTTCTGTCCATAAATTAAGAAAACCAGAATAGCATTCTTGAATTGAAAGATTACCCTGACTGTAATTTGTAATGTCCAGCGCCATGTGAAAACGCTTTGTATTGTTGTCTTGATTACAAATACGTTTCAAATATTCTCACATTTCCTTGGCTATTGTAAAAGAGTGCAAATTGTTGACCATGTGTGGCTCAATAGATCCCAGAATCCAAGAAATAATCTGAACATCTTTTGTCACCAACATAGCAAGGCCAATTTTGTCATTTGGTGCAGTAGAAAACCCATCAATATGTCCCCACAGTCATTTGCCTTTGACATGCATCCTGAATTGAAACTCCTAAACCGAATAATTCTTTCTACTGAACTAAATAGAAAAGTTTTATGTTGTCATAGTGATCTAAAGAAAAAAACTCAAAAGTGTGTAAAAAAAAATTGTAACTCTCCGAAATAAAACCCACAATATGTGATCTGAAAATAATTCCAAAATTCGTATTACTAAAGCCAAAGGAGAAGACTAAATATTCAAGAGTCCCTAGGACTGAAACAAGAAGGACACTATAGTCCCTAGAGCTGAACCAAAGATATTCCAGAGTCCCTAGGGCTAAAACAATGACACGACTATTTAGATTTTGATAGAAGACTTTGATACCATGTCAATTTGTCTGAATGAGTTTCTTCTCTTTTGTTATTCCATATATATAGAAAATTGTACAGAAAAAATTAAGGAAAGTTTTTAAATTACAATCGTGATTTTCTCTTATTCCTAATCTATATATTCTAATTTTGGTAATCTAATTATATACATGGTATGATTAAACAAATTGATGGAATCCTCTTGATTTCTGAATTGACTAACAAATGAATGGAATCCCTTTATTTTCGAATTGATTTGTAGATTCATGAAATCCCCTTGATTTTCGAATTGACTTGTAGATTGATGGAATATTCTTGATTTCCGAATTGACTTGCTCATTTTGATATTGATTTCTTGATTGGCTCTGTTGATTAAATCTCTTACTAACACCCGAAACCCTTCAACCTCCTGTTTTTAAATTCTCAACTAGCCAAGAAATGTGAGGTTTTAATGCAAGTGATCAAAATCTGATTTGTTTCGAATGGAGGTGAATGTTCATATGAATGGACTTGAAAACAAGATCTCTCATGAGAAATATCTAGTTGCCACCTAGGGTTGTCCATATCTTCTCTAGGAGTTCAATATTTGCGATACACATCCGTGGTGGTAACTTCATTGGGCTTTTAGATCATTTTCAAAAGATCATGATTAGGCAGAGTTAATTCAATTCCTGAGGTAATTTAGGTTGTTTCTAT
Organism: Dillenia turbinata; assembly: GCA_037126225.1. Lineage (NCBI taxonomy): Eukaryota > Viridiplantae > Streptophyta > Magnoliopsida > Dilleniales > Dilleniaceae > Dillenia > Dillenia turbinata. The sequence goes on from JBAMMX010000012.1 coordinate 25,490,333, forward strand.
ATTAAAGAAGCTAGTATTCAAGAGAATGTTGAGACTTTTGCAGGTGTCCTAGAAGCACAGAGGAAGCCGGAACAATTTAGGGGTTGGAGTACAAGATTCGTAACTATACTTGTATTCCATATAAAATTAAATAGATAAATATGCAAATTTGGGTGATCAAGGGTGCAACAATACAAAGTAATAACAATGGTACAAGAAAGATTGTATCATTCATGCACATGCACATTCTAATAAGAAAAATCCTTGTGGAGATATTAAAGGTGTTTCACTCTATTCTAAAGTACACGCATAAACTTTGAGTAAAATTTTTCTCTCAGGCTTCTTTTTATTTTCCTGTAATCACTTTGTGGCAACATCAAACTTAACACAACCAAGTCCTAAATCACTGATTCCTAAGCCCAAGTCTAATGCTGAAATTGCTGCTATCAAGCATTAATGATGCCTAATTACATGGAATACAATATGGTGGGAAATTTGATGCCTGCTCTTTTTTATAATAATAGTAGCTGATCGTACAGTTGGAGCTGAAGTCATGGTGGTGTCTTCTCCGGACTCCTCTTGCGGCAAACTCGATCGTACTATTGTCAATTTTTTCTCAACAAAAATCCATTTCATTTTCACTAGGAATTGAATCAGACATTAATTAACCCCACCCCTAAGTAAGAAAAGGAAAAAGGACAATTTACACAGCCACACAGCAATTGAGAGACAGAAAGAAAGTGAAGAGAGAGAGAGAGAGAGAGAGAGAGAGAGAGAGAGAGAAGTAAAAGTCAGAGTCACTCACGATTCAGGCAGTGTAGGGGCAGGGTCACTGGAGTTGAAGACAGACTTGATGGCTGACGATAGCTGACACCTCATAGTAACCCAGATGGAGTCAAAGACGGAAGAGAGAGGGATTTAGATGGGGGCAAGTGGAATAGAGAGGAGTGAAGCAGGAGTAAGGGAAGACGAGAAGTTGAGCACCATTTAGATGGATGGAGTTGGTCATTGAATGCCGAAGGAGTTGGGGATGGGAGAGGCAGATAAATCTAAGATGCATACAGAAGAGGACAGGAGAGGCAGAGAGAAGAAGAGTGGAAAGGTGGAGAAATTGAAGATAGATAGAAACACTAGTGGAGCCATTGGATTTAGACAGATCCAACGACCAAGATAAAACAGAAAAAGAAAAAGAAACTAGTTATAACGGCATTTCTTAAATGTTACTAAAACAAGCTAGCCTTTCTCATTTTCAATTGTTTGTAAATTAAAACTTTTATAGGGCAAATAACATTTAAAATTTTCTCTTAAAGTTTTTAAGGGGCAATTTTTTTTCTTCAACATTTCAGGGGGCGGGGTTATAATTTTTTTTTTTTTTTTTTTTTTTTCTTCCTTCTTGGGGATTGGGGGGTGGGTGGGAGGGGATGTTATTTGGGATTATAATTTTTGGAATTATAGACACTAATTTTTATTTTACTTTATTTTAAATTTCAGTGTGACAGCTGCCCCACCCCCCTTTGCCGCTGTCTAGAAGCCAGACACTTGAGCTCCTTTTTTTTTGTGTGTTGGGGGGGGGGGAATTTACCCTTTTGTGCTTTACACATAAGCTCTCAATCACACTAGTCATATTAAGAGCTTTTAGGTGACTAAGGAAAGATATAGGTGAGCCAAGTAATTAAATGTTCCCACAGTTGAGTGCATGGTTGAATATTTCTTATTAGGGTAGTAAAACAACATTTAAGGTTTTCAGCTGGGATCACCAAAATAAACACTCAGCAACCTCAAGTTAGATATTCATACTTTGTTTGATTATAATTTATCACGAGAATTGAGTAAATAATTTTTTTCATATCACTTTATGATTTCATTTTCGTGACTTGTTCCTAAAAAACATATCACTATAGAGTGGTTGTTAACTAGTCAAGCCTTTGATGACAGTCAGGTAAACGAGTCCTAGGCAAGACAAATCATGCATGTTTCCTTGAGTGCAGAAACGAGTTCATTTGCAAGCTTATTCAAACTAACCTGTTTCGCCCCAAACTTTGTTTACTTATTAAACAAACAAACTTGAACCATGCTTTAACCAATTTGTGCCTGAGCTGTTCATAGAGGGCTTTATACGTTTCCATTTTGATGGATGCATGGATTTGAGTTGAAAGTGATTGAAACAGTTCGAGTCAATGTGAACTAGGTATTAGGCAAAGTGTGTCTCATTGTACTTGTACTGAACAAGGCATATTACATATTTTTCGATAATATGACATACTACTTGATACCAATCTACATCTTCTACCTTCTTGTTGGTGAGCCAAGACTAGACATGATTCGGCATTTAAGTTCATTTATCTATTTAGCTAGCATATTTTGTACACATCTTAGGTGGAAGTTGGAATACTTTATTGGCTCACACTTTGCCCCATTTAAATAGGAAAAAAAAATCAACCATGTGCTAGTTATTACTGGTATCCGGAGTCTTGCAAAAAGATTCAGCAAATATATTCTAATTTTATGTTTACCAGTAGCAAATTTTGAAATTTTAAGAGGTTATGATAGTCCACACTCAAAATTGAAATGGCCTCGAGTAAGATAATCACAGAAGTTGTACAAGAGTAAAAGGCCATTATTGTAAAAGCCCTGACGCCTTTTATCCTGGTTTGAAGGGAAGATTATCAAGACACCAGAAACCTTAAATACTTAAACAGGCCATCATGTCCGGGCAATTCTTATAATGCTCCAATTATGCTCTGTTTCACATTTGGATTCTGCTGCTTGAGGATATTTGCTTTACATGCATTGAATCCTGCCTTCTGCTAATAATAAATGTATATTTGTTTTTGTGTTTATGCATGTGCTACTTGGGAGATGCTGCCCCTTCAGATTTTCCTCATCCACGGATATCTAAAAATTGACCGGTTGTTTTGTTAAGTGCATTTTTCTTCCATTTTAGAAAAATCTGGACTTAGTTGTATAATGTGCATCTTAGGACTTGAACTTAGTCTCTTTCCTCCAGGTCTAGATAATAATTTCAAAACCCTTTAACTGTAATTTAATGATTCACAGTCAATTAAAACCAATAGTGAGTGTTAGTTCGTCCACGAACAGAAGAGAAGCCTGTTCTTCCTGTAAGACATTTGTTTCTTTTGTAGAGGTTTTTGATTTTGTGGATTCCTTGTCTCTGCAGCCTGAGCAAATCCTTAGTGCTTTCCTCTTTACAGTATATACTATTCATCAGAAAAAATGAGGGAGGGCTGTCTACTGGTAACTAATTCCTGCGCTCTCCAACTATGGTGTGCTAAATGCTGAATTTAGTATAGTTAGACTAATCCATTTGTATTATCGGTGTGAATATGAAGTACATATAAATAAATCTGCATTTCAAAAGTTGCATTTTTAACTGAGGATTATAATAGGAAGTGCCTGATCTGTCTTTCATGTTGGAATCAAACACAAGTTTGGGTTTTAAGGGATGCATCCATTTTAAACTTTCTCTGGTTTCTACCAGTTTAAGACCTGCATTATGCTGGGTCTTACGGGATATCAATGAATGAGATCAAGCTAACTAATGTTGGTTGTATCTGGTTGGATCTGCAAGTTTTAGGCATAGCTCCAACTAAAGATAAGATGAGAGAAGGTAGACTTAGATCCCCTATTAGAAGTATTGATGGAATACAAGTTAGCTAGAGGAAGACTTAAGAACACTCAAAGAATAATTTATAACACAATATCTTAACTTTTAACTTACGAGTGATGTGACTTTCCATAGAGGAAATAGAAAAAAGCTGAGGATCCGCTTGCCCAAGTCCAACTTACCTTATGTATCCTTCTGTTTGACATAAAGTATTTATTTCCTAAAGTTGTGAATGAAAATATGATAAGCCTTTTGTCCTTTTGGCTTTTGGTTAATGATTTATGTGCTAGTTGAGGTGGATGTAACAGGTAAATCAGTTCACAGTTAATGAAAAATGATGTATCAGTAGGGTGGGCTGACGTAAACAGAAAAGGCCCAAAAATTCATTTCCCAGTTGAAATAATATTTACAGTAGCTACATATAAATGCATTGCAGTGTCTTTGTGGGGCTTCAACTCTTGAGGACAAACATGGTCATAACTATTGATTGCTTTGTCATCTGGTTCCTTTTTTACCCAGTGGCAAGGATAGAACAAAAGGAAAACCGATACACTCCCAGGCCCAAACTCTCACCCTGAGCCTCAAATAATGGGCACAAAGATCCCACATCTCACTGTGCCATAAATACTGCATTTGAATCTCTGTTTTATTCTTTTTGCTATTTTTGTTTTGCTCTATGCTGAATTGAAGTGTAAATTCAAGATGGCAGGGCCCTTTAATTTCTTCAATACTTGATGTTTCGGACTTAGAATAAGAGGAAGTGAACTTTTTTCTTTTGTTTCCTATCAGGGCATACCGTGGATTTTATCTTATAAACTGGATTTATCGCTACTTTACCGAGCCAAACTATGTCCACTGGATAAGTATGCTCCCCCCCCCTCTCTCTCTCTCTCTCTCACCATGGTCTCATCTTTGAAATGGTATTGATGTTGCAGCTTGGATAGCTGGCTTTGTTCAGACACTGCTTTATGCAGATTTTTTCTATTATTATTTCCAGAGGTAATGTATCCATTCTTTAACAATGGCTCCTTCATTCCGATGTTTGTATTTAAAAAAAAAAAGAAAGGAAGAAGAAAAGTCTCACAACGTTTCATTGTTTTTGGCAGCTGGAAGAACAATGCAAAGCTTGAATTACCGGCCTGATCTAACAATGCAGAGGAATTCTGGACAGATTAGGAAATTGAGTCGAAACAAGAACATGTATTCCATTATGTCCCTGGCAATTTGATTACTATTTTTTTCTCTTTTCAAATCCCTGCGCGTGCCTTGGCAGGCTTATTTTTTAACTCATATTTTCATGGAATTTACCGTGCAAAATACAACCATCAAGTGTAGACAACAGTGGAATTTTATTATACATTTTTTTTTTCTTTATATGGGTTGATCATTCTTGTATTTGTAATGTATATACCTTTAAATACATTTGACTAGGAAATGAAAATTCTAAGTTGACATTCAATGCCTCTTGTATCTCCTTATTGCTTTGGTTGTGGATCAACTTGCCACGATGCTGGTTTATTGCTTTGTTCTGCCGATGAGAGTTCACTGAGTCCTTGTTCTTTGCTTGTGGGTATGACTCAACTACTCTCGCTTTTTCTGTAAATTTGATAGATCTTTTTTATGGATATAATTTTGATAACATAATAAAGAGAATATCGAAAGCATTTTTGTGTTGTATATATCACAACATATTCACCATTGTTGGGATTTAGATACATAGTTTATATAAATACTACCATCCGAACCATCTATCATATATTGAATAATATTTCACAATTTTCATGTTTGGAGAGATTTTGGGGAAAAGGAATCGGAGAGTTTTATAAGATGGTTGAAATAAAAAAAAAAGTTTTATATTTATTGTTTTTTTAATTAATTTGACATTGTTATTGCATGCTGCAACTATTCTTGTCATGCCATCACATGCTTTATTTTTAATATTTTACATTTTAAATAATTATATTTTTAAAATTTAATATACTCTCACATATATATAATATATGAATTTATATAATTATAAATTCACATATATGTTTTGCCGCAGAATCGGTCCCTCTTAGTGATCATATTCCTTGATGTTTTTCATTTTTCATTTTTATTTTTATTTTACTTTGTCCCTAAACATGCTTTTTTTTTTTTAATTAAATACTAAGCAATTGTAGTCCTATTACAGAGTCAATGATGTCATCTACGTCAATACGTTGGCTGGGACCTGGATGCAACGTTGGCACAAATAACTAAAAACCCATGCTCATCGAGTTAGAATATTAAATTTTTTAATTAAATTTTAAATTTTAAATTTAAAAATAATAAAAATTATATTAAAAAAGTTATCCATTAAATAAGACTCTATAGATATTCAAGCTAGAGTAATCGATAAACAATTCTGAAATACCAATAATGTAAACAAAAAAAAAGGCTTCTATAGATATCTTATTTTGATAGTTTTTATTTAAATAATAATAAACAAACCATCTGGTGTTTCATCTTTCTCCGGTGCTAGTGTCAAAAGGGAAGGCGATATGGTGGTCCATTCCATTAGGAAGCTGGCTTTGCTTACACTTTTATCATCTGAAGAATGTCCATCTAAAATTTCTGCCTTTGTGAACATTGATGCTAGTTTGTTTGTCTTTTTTTTTTTTTTTTTTTTTTTTTCTTCCCCTTGAAACCATTAACTCGAAACCTTGTGCCTGCCTCTTCATAAAAATGATGAGCCACCTCTTTGCCATCTCTATTCGTAAGTTTTGAATAGTACCAGTTTTTGTCTTTGAAGCTGCATTTTTCTGTGCAAATATGCTTATAGTGCCTTTGTTTGTGTATATCATTGCATATTCAGTAAAAATAATATTTGAAAAGATTTCTTTTTTGTTACAACAGAAATCAAACCTCGTATCACTGAGTCGAAAAAGAGGGACTGTTGTCATTATACTATTCCTTTAGAGATATAATATTTGAAAAGATAGCAACATATAAGAACCGATTAAATTGAAAAGTCAAAACTTAATAACTTTATTTTTCAAAATTCTTGTTTGTTGTCTTTGCTTTTTAATATTGAATTCGTTTCTTGGAATGACTTTTTGTTTCGATGCTCACATTCCATATTTGATTCTTTTGAGATGAACCCTTGATTTTGACCTAATCTTGGGATTGAACAAATTTCAACAAGTTATTTCTCATGAAACGAACAAAGTGTAAAGATAGAATTACATTTTTCAGAAATTCTATTTTTGAAAAGTATTATTTTAAAAACAATATAAGAATTATTAACTTTTCAATTAATGTGGAACTCTTGGACTAAGCAAATCTCAATTTCGAGTTAATTCTGGTTTTGGTTCTCTCCATCAAAAAACTGTAACTGCAGCCAAAATCATATCTGTTCTCTGAGTTGGAATCAGAGAATTGTGGAATAGAAATTCAAAATAAAAAAGAATGCTCGTTAAATAGGAAAAAAAAAAAAAGAAATTTGAATTAAGTTCAAACTCTTATTTTTATTAAACAAGTTTTCAATTTTAATAAATATGTAAAGACTTTTACATTTATCACAAAGTTGTGAAAACAAAAAAAAAAATAAAATTAAAATTGGATTTAAAATCAAAGTCAAACCAAAACTACATTTAGAATCGTTGATTTCAACTCCCATGGTTGGGAAGAGTAGGTCAACAAATAATCTATAAAAATATTTGGGAAAAGTAACAAAAATACCCTCTTTAAAACACAGTGATTCAGTATTCAAATTTCTAAAAATGCAACAAATTGATCCCTTCATCCTTAATGACATTGCACTGGCCGTTAATTATTTATTGTGTTTTTTTTTTTTTTTTTTGGTGAAGATCAGTGTTCTGAAAACTGGACCGAATCGACCAGTCCGGCCGGTCGGATCGGGAATTGGACCAGTATCCTTTCCAATTTTCATTACAAAATCGAATTTTTAAAAAACTGATCAAAACTGGTCAAATCCGTGATTGAACTGGAAGAACCGGTCTTACGGGTTTTTTTAGTAAAAAATATGTAAAAATTTGTTAGTTACTTGAATTCAAACCTGAGAAGATAAAGATAATATACATAGTTTCATCACCATATTATGTGTCATTATTGTTTGAGTATATTATAATTTATATTTATTTATAATTTCATGATAATATTATCCTATTTTTTATTCTTCATACTCTAAATATTTTACTCACACCCACAAAAAAATGTCTTAATTTTTATTTTAAAATAAAAATCAAAATTTAAAAACTATAAATAACGATATGACATTTTTATATAATTTGATTGAATTAAATTAAATTATAATTTATCATAATTTTGATTTTTGAAATTCAAAGTATGAATTTATGCTATTATATCAGTTTTGAATTGTTAAATTAAAACTCATAATCATTATTTTTACTTATTTATTTTGAAAAATTAGAATGATATTTTGATACTATTATCTGGATTTAAAATTTTTCAATTGAAATTATTGTAATAAATAACAAGTTGAGGTAAAAATTTAATAAAGATGACTAGTTACTCATTTTATAGTATGTTCTTATATTCATGTGCTGATGAAATAAATTTATTTTTTATAGAGATATATAGATTTTATTTTATTTTAAAATATAAAATATATAAATTATATATGACATCATGATGATGTCATCTGATTCGTAAAACGATCTGATTAATCTGACTAATAAACCAATGAATCAATAAGTAGACCGAGTTATCTATCGATTCAATTTTAAAAACACTGGTGAAGATTATTTATTGAGTTGGAATGACATTACATTTGAGATGGATCTTTTTTTATTCATATGGCTTAACAGCTGGACAAAAATGCGGATGTGGCATAACACAATCCACACCCATGCCACGTAAGATGAATAGATGATGTAATACATACCACATTAGCATAGTAATGCCACATCGAATGAATTGCTGACATGGCACATATCACATCAATGAGGTTAATCAAATTTTGACCTAAATTAGTAACATGGTAGTGCCATCTCATTTTCATGCTGATGTGGCATACACCATGGTCAATTCCTAAGCCAATGCTACGCTTTTCTTCTCTCTTTTTCTTTTTTTATCCCTAAGCCACTATTCGATATTTGGGATTTCATTTCGATTAATCTAGATCGACATGTTATCGAAAAATATCTCCCAATATCGATTTTTACGTTTCTATAACGGTTCAAACACCCAACCATAATTAAATAGCTAAAATCTCATTCCAATTATGCTAGCGAATATTGGTTTCCCCCCTCTCTCTCTCTCTTTCTCTCTCTCCCCCCTTCCTTCAAGTTACAATAGACATGGCCAGTGAAAAATAAAAATAAAAATCCAAACATGTCCTTAAATGCGCAAAGTCAAAATTGGAGAAAGCAAATAAAGGAAGGGAGTGTTCAACGATGGTGATGCAGTTAATTCCGAAGGCAGGCAACGACGATTGGCAACAATGGAACTAGACAGTAGTGGTGGATTCAAAAAGAAGACTGCAGAAAATAATAAAGATGAAGAGGTGACAAAATAGACTGGAGACTTGAAGATTGTGAAGAATGAACTATCAAAGATGGAGATTGAAAGTGAACACGAAACGATGGATAACAACTGGATGGACGATGACAAACGATGAATGAGACGGTGATTGTGTTCGGCAAATCAAAGGGTGGCCGTGAGCGAACCCAAAAGGCAATTCAAACTCAAACGAATGGCAATTAAGGGTGATTAAAGCTAAATTCTGGGGAAATTGACGAAGGAAGCGATTAGAAGAGACACTAATTAAAGGAGAATCAAAGCGATCAGCAGATTCAATGAAGATTATATTAATAGATGGTGGCTTCGAAAAGGAAAAATGGCAAAGAACAAACTTGAAGATCGATAGAGGATTGGGCAGCAACTGGCAGATTCGGTGAAGATTGAATAAACAAATAGTGGCTTCGAAGATGAAGAACTACAAAGAACAAACTTGAAAGCGAATCGATGGAGAATTGAAGTTTAAGTCTAAATATAAATCGACCTGCCAAACGTATAAGTCAACTTGAACAATAAAAGAACTGAGAAATAAAAAATTTTAAGTTCTAACATTTAAAAATTTGAAAATCTAACACTTAAATTTATACTAAGTTAACTTATACCATTTATAAGTCAACCTACAAAGCTGAGACTTGGATAATCAATTAAGTTGCAAAATCACAAGTTGATTTGATGAAATAGTAAGTCAACCTACCACACCTACACTTTGAAATATTTGTGGAAGATCAAAAGCATAAGTTAAATCTCAAAGACCTTAAGTCGACCTAGGACTAAAAGTTAAAAAGAAGCTTTGGCTCCTCACCATAAGTATAAGTCAATTTTCATATAATTGACTTAGGAAAATTTAATGAAAACTAAAACTCAAGTCGACCTAGGTGCAAGACAAGTCAACTTGCCTGAGACCAAAACTTTGAAAATCTTGAAATAGTGAAGCACAAGTCGACCTAAAGTATAATGGAAGTCGACCTACTTGTACACAGAACAGTGAAAAGCTTGGGTGTCATTAAGCACAAGTCGACCTACGCATAATAGAAGTCGACCTATATATACGCATAACAAGAAAAACTTAAGTGTCATTGAGCACAAGTTGAGCTGACAAATGCATGAGTCAACCTGCTCAAGTCTAGACTTTATAAAATATCTGCACAAGTCAACCTAAAGCATATACAAGTCAATTTTCATGAGTAGGAAAGTAAAAACACTTTAATGGAATGAAGCCCATGAAGCCCAAGTTGACTTGAAATGAATATAAGCCAACTTGCATGAACAACAAAGTGAAAATACATAAGTGGAATGAAGTACAAGTTGACCTGACACGCATATGAGTCGACCTGCACTATCATGGACTTCAAAAAATACAAAACACTAGTCAACCTAAAGGAAGAAGAAGTCGACTTGATGTGAGTAATGGCTAATACCAACAGAAAAGCTGTTAAACTTTAAATGACCCTCAACCAACTTCAACGGCTATATTTGTTGCATTTATTGAAACTCAACGACTCTTTCATCACCATTATAAATACAACATTTCCAATGAAGAAATAGATATTGAACACGATTAAGCAACAAAGATTCAAGAGCAATCTCTGAGAGAAATTTTTTTTTTGTGTTGTATTTTTCTCTCCGTAGTTTAACAATCTATCTAAAGTTAAAGGTTCATTATTGTACATCTGTTTCATTTATAAAATCATTGTAGAAAACCAAAAGAAAGGGTTGTTTTGGTCTAGGCATTAAGTGTTTGTGTGAAACATGTGAGCTATACTAGCATCTGTACAAAGTTAGTGGGTAGTGTTTGAGAGAATATTGTAATGATTGATTAGCACTTATGTAAATTAGTTGATTGTACCATTTTTTGAGAAAATAATGGATTTGAAAATTCAATTAGAGTTTGTGAGTATACGTACACTGGAAAAATAAAACCACTATAAATCAAGAGCGTCAATTTTCTCATTCTTTAGTCAACCTTCCCTAAAAATCTAGAAAAATCCAACCCCTTCTAGGTTGTCCATACTGTGTTCTTCAATTGGTATCAGAGTAGATCTCTTGGTGAAGGGTTTAACAGCCTTAAGAGAAAAGATCTAAAATGGCACTTAATGGTGATAACATCCCATTCTCAACCAATAGAAAACCTTTCTTTAATGGCAACAACTATAACTATTGAAAGCAAAAAATGAGAAACTTCATTATAGCCTAGGATGAGACAGCTTGAGAAATCATAAAAGAGGGAATCGAATTTCCAATAGAGGAGGTTGACAGTGTCAAATTCCTAGTTAAAGTGAAGAACATGATTGCAGAGAAAAAGAAAGTCTATCGATCAAACTGTAAAATAGTAAACCTACTTCACCTTGCTATAAGTTTAAATGAATATAATAAAATTTTTTTTTGTATAATGACTAAGAAAATTTGAAAGAGATTAGAGGTCACATATGAGGGAACAAATCAAATCAGAAAAAATAAAATCAAGATACTAAAATAGGAATATAAAGCTATCAACACCATCACCAATGAATTTAGGCTCTTAAGCAAGGGGATTAGGTAGGAATATATGGTAGATGAGGTTCTTAGATGCATACCAAAGTCATAGGAGGCAAAAATCACTGCCACAGAAGAATTTAAGAATTTAGAAACTCTAACAGTGGATCAGTTAGTAGGATCACTAACCATTCATAAGATAAAACTAAATTTTAAGGGAGTGGGCGATGAGAAAAAGGAAAAAGAGTATCTTTCAAAACTGAAAGTGAAGATGATAGTGCCAGTGAGGATAAAGACATGGCCTCACTTTTCCAAAAGTTTAAGAGATTTATGATGACAAAGAAAAACAAAGGGAAAAGAGAGCCTAAGAAAATTCATAAGAAGTAAGAAATAAGATACTATGAATGTAAGAAATCTTATCATATAAAGGCTAGTTCTCCACTACTCAAGAAGGCAGAAAAGATGGGAAAGAAAAGAAGGGAAAGAAGGGAAATAAGAAAGTTTTGGCTGTTTGGAGTGATAAGATAGCAGATTGAGTGACGAGGAAAATGAGCACAAACAGGCTAATCTTTCCTTCATGGCATTGGAGGAAAAACAAGATGAGATAAGTTCTCGTTATTCTTCTAACTCTTCTGATTATGAGTTTTCTATGAATGAAATGAATGAGGCCTTGATGGAAGCATTTAAAGAACTTAAAAAGATTAAACACAAAAACTCCACATTAAAGAAATTAATAACTGACTTGGAAAGAGAATCAATCAAATTAAAATTAGAAAATGAAAAGATAAAAGATGAAAATACAATGCTAAAAGAAGTAAACAACAGTTGAAGAGAAAACTAAAAAGATAAATAAATTACAAACTGATATTGAAAATATAAAGAATGAAAATGCAAATGTGTGTAATGAAAAGGATAAGAATGATAAAGAAAAATTTAGTAATTGAACTTGAACAACAAAAAGAAAAGAATAGGAAGTTGAACTCACAATTGACAATTTGTTCAGAGTCGAGAAAAACTAGATGCTATCCTAGGAACATAAAGAGCTATCTTTGATAAAACAGGACTAGGATATAATCCTATTAAAACTCAAAAGAAGTTATATATCTTCTTTGTTCGTAGTTCAAAAATTGATAAACAAGAAAGATGTCATAACTGCATGAAGTTTTAGCACATTGCACAATATTGCAAACTTAGGACACACACAAATGTTAAGACTAATATATCAACAACTTAACAAAAATGCATATGTTGCTTTAAGTATGGTTGTACAATGAATACATGCTTCTTTAGGAACCATTCACTTGCAAAAACAAGGTTGCAGTAGATTCCAAAAGAGTTAGTAAGGACTAATAATGTTGGACTTAAGAAAATTTGGTTACCAAAGGACAAAACTTAATTGAATTTTTGTGCAGACATGCTTGAAGTAGCTAGCTAAAGCTATTGGGAACACTTCGTTCCTAGATAGTGGGTGCTCCAGACACAAATTTTCAATTATACTATAGAGATATTAATAAAATTTTCAATACCGAATTTCGGTATTACAACACTTAACCCCCTAAAAACAAATTTCATCCTCAAAATTTTAAAATACGATTTATACATCAAAGAGCTGCGAATGTTCTTTTCGCATTAATTCTTCAGTCTCCCAAGTCTGTTCTTCGACTTAATTATTTCTCTACAACACTTTAATCATAGGAATCCACTTATTCCTCAACTGTTCGAGCTGTCTATCAATGATTTTCACCGGTTGTACTTTGAAACTCAAATTCTCATTCAATTCTACTAGAGATGCTTCCAATATGTGTGAGGGATCCGGTAAATACTTCTTTAACATTGAAACATGAAAAACATCATGGATCCTCTGCAACTTCGGCGATAATTCTAGCCGGTATGCCACTTGTCCAATCCTTTTAAGAATTTTGAAGGGACCGATATAATGAGGGTTTAGCTTTCCTCGTTTCTGAAAACGGATTATATCATTCCAAGGAGATATCTTCAAGAACACCATATCTCCTTCTTCAAACTCAAAAGGTCTTCTTCTATTGTTGGCATAACTCTTTTGTCGATCTTGAACTGCTTTCATTATTTCTCGAATCAACTTTACTTTTTCTTTAGTAGCCTCAATCATTTCTACACTTTCAATCTTTCTCTCTCTAACCTCGTCCCAACACATGGGGTACGACACTTCTTTCCAGAAAGGGCTTTATAGGGAGGCATCCCTATGCTAGCTTGATAACTATTGTTGTAGGCAAATTCAACCAACGGAATGTGTTTATCCCAACTCCCTTGAAAGTTCAAGATATATGCCCTAAATATGTTTTCCAATGTTTGAATGGTGCGTTCTGATTGTCCATCAGTCTGAGGGTGGAAAGCAGTACTGAATTTCAATTTAGTCCCTAAGGACTCTTGCAGCTTTGGCCAGAACCGAGAAGTGAACCGAGGGTCACGGTCTGATACAACGGACACGGGTACTCCGTGAAGCCTTACGATCTCATCAATGTACAACTTTGCCAATCTTTCCAAGAAATAAGGGTTCTGAATCGACAAGAAGTGAGCCGACTTGGTGAGACGGTCTACAATTGTCCATATGACATCGTGACGGCTCGGAGTACGTGGCAATCCCACTACGAAATCCATGGTGATATTTTCTTATTTCCATTCGAAAATTGATAGCGGTTGAAGTGTTCCTGTCGGTTTATGATGTTCAGCCTTGATCTGTTGGCATACAAGACACTTCGCCACAAATTCGGCTATCTCTCTCTTCATCCCAGACCACAAATATGATTCTTTGATGGTTCGGTACATTTTAGTACTCGCCGGATGCATAGCATAGGCTGAGGAATGCACCTCTTCAAGTATGGCATTCCGGAGATTTTCATTTTTCAGAATATATATTCGTTTCCTATATACTATAATTCCATCATCCTGAATCCGGAATTCACCACCTTCCCCTTTTTGGATTTTCTCAACAATGCCCTTCAATTCATCATCGGTAGCTTGAAGCTCCCGAATGCGATCCACCAACGTGAGTTTAACTACAAAGTTGGCTAATAAAGCACCTTGATCATCCTTAGCCAACTCGACTCCAAGTGCTTAGAGTCCGACTAAACAAGAAAGGTAAGAACTCCCTTGGAATGCCGTCAACAAGGATTTGAGGCTTAAAGCATCAGCAACAACATTCACCTTCCCGGGGTGGTAATCAATCACCAAGTCATAGACCTTGATCAGCTCTAACCACCTTCTTTGTCTCAAATTGAGCTCATTCTGAGTGAGCAAGTATTTGAAACTCTTGTGATCGGTAAAGATCTTGCAAGTAATCCCATACAAATAATGCCGTCAAATCTTTAAACCAAACACAATGGCAGCTAACTCCAAATTATGAGTAGGGTAGTTCACTTCGTGCTTCTTCAGTTGGCGAGAAGCGTAACCAATCACCTTATCACCTTGTATCAGCACACACCCTAATCCTTGCTTGCTAGTATCACTATACACCATATAATCATCACTGCCACTAGTAGGGAGAGCAAGGATAGGAGCGGAGGTCAACCTTCGCTTAAGCTCTTGAAAACTACCCTCTCACTTTTTGTCCCATTCGAACTTGACTCCCTTCTGAGTCAAATTTGTTATCGGAGCTGCTATCTTCGAGAATCTTTCTACTCCGAGGAAACTTCTAACCTTGGTGACATTTTTCGGCTGTTCCCACTTCAGAATGACCTCTACATTCTTTGGATCCACAAAAATCCCATCTTTGGAAACCATATGCCCCAAAACCCAATCTCTCTTAGCCAAAACTCGCATTTGGAGAACTTAGCATATAACTCCTTCTCCCTAAGAGTTTGCAAAATGATTCATAAATGTTCAGAATATTCTTCATTACTCTTGGAATACACCAAAATATCGTCGATGAAGACTATGACAAATCTATCAAGATAGGAATGGAATACTCGATTCATGAGATCCATGAAGGCCGTAGGAGCATTCGTCAACCCAAAGGGCATTACCAGAAAATTATAGTGCCCATACCGCATCCTTAAAGCGGTCTTGCAAACATCATCACCCTTGATTCTCAGCTGGTGGTAACTCGACCTCAAATCTATTTTTGAGAATACACTAGCTCCGTGAAGTTGATTAAAAAGATCATTAATTCTCAGAAGAGGATATTTGTTTTTTATCGTTGCCTTATTGAGCTGTCGGTAGTCAATGCATAGCCGGAGGGTTCTGTCCTTCTTCTTCACAAACAAAACCAGAACACCCCAAGATGAAGTACTCGGCTTGATGAACCCTTTCTCCAACAACTCTTGGAGTTGAATTTTCAGTTCTTTCAGCTCTGCGGGTGCCATTCGATACGGAGGAATAGAAATTGGTGCGGTGCCAGGAATTAGATCTATGGTGAAATCAAATTCCCGGACCGGTGGCAACCAAGACAACTCTTCAGGAAAAACATTTAGAAACTCATTCATCACAGGAATATCGTCCAGACTTGGGCTTCCCACCATGATATCAACAATGTGAGCCAAATAAGTTTCACATCCTTTATGCACTAATCTCCGTGCTTCAAGAGCTGAAATTATACAACTCGGCAACACTCGTCATTCACCAGTGAAAACAAGTAAGGGATATCCTGGCTTTCGGAATTCCACTTTCTTAGTGAAGCAGTTCACGGAAGCTCGGTGAAAATATAGCCAATCCATGCCTAGAATGGTATCAAAATCTTTCATTTCTAATGGAATCAAATCCGCCTCAAGAGTTACTTCACTGATTTTCAGCTCACAAGATTTATACACTGTATCCCTAATCAAGTGCTCTCCCAAGGGTGTGAAAACTAATAATTCTTCAACAAGTGGAACTAAAGGCCTATCAGAATGCCTGGCAAACCCTGAACTCACAAAAGAATTATTAGACCCAGTATCTATGAGCACATGTGCATCGACATCAAAAATTTTTATCGTACCTATCAATATAAATCATAAACAAAATTTTATCATTTACATTCCTTAAATCATAATCACAAGCCATCAAATCAAAATCATAAATCACTTATGTCATATTTTCAAATTCAGAACTTAAAATTTATTAGAGATTAACTATGACTGCGTCAGGATTGACTTGGGCCTCTTCATTAGTCATTGCGTAAATTCAGGTCTGAGTTCTAGGTTGAGGGCATTGTGTGGGAGCAACTACAGTATTACTTCCGGTACCCGTCCTCAAGGTATTGCTAGTGGAAGGTGTAGAAGCAATTGTCAGATCTCTTCTAGAACCGTTCGGGGGACCTCGAACTTGTCAGCTTCCTTGCCCTTCTACATTCAACTCCGGACAAGAGTGCCAAAAGCGACACTCTTTCCTACAATGATAACATCTTTTGGGTTCCCTGCACGGACCCGGGTGATGCCCCTTGCAATTTGGGCGAATTTGTCCTCTGCCACCCCTGGACCTTACTCCTGTACCAACAGTTCTACTGGGAGCACTTGGCCTAAAAGTCTATTGGCTTTGACATGGGCCAATCGACCTTGAAATGGATCCACCGCTATAAAAGCCCATGTTTCGATTCTTTTTAAATCCTTGATCTGAATAGGAGCCACTAGGTCTCTTCCTCTTCCCGTGGTGTTCTCTGACTTTGCTTCTCTCCATCACCATTTTCTCGGCCCTCAAAACCAAGTCTAGAACGTCTTGGAAGGTATGCGCCTTGGTGATAGACATTTTCTCTCGTATACTCAGATTCAGTCCCGACTCAAACTTTGAACATAGGGACTCTTCAGAGTTCACAAACTCCGGAACATAAGTGGCAAGTTCTTTCAACTCCGTCTCATACTCAGATACTATCTTGTTTCCCTGATCTAATTTGAAAAATTCCTCTCTTTTTTGATCCCGATAGAATCGAGTGTTGTATTTCTCTTCGAAAACCCTTAGGAATTCTGTCCAAGTAGGAGGAGCATGAGCCCTTTCCTTCATATTCTCCCACCATGTCGTTACACCTTTATCCAATAGTTTTACCGTCACCCATAATTTCATCTCATCGCTTAATCTCATGTCAGAGACGGTCTCTTGAATTCAGCCAATCCATTCTTTGGCCACTAAAGCATCAGAAGTGCCAGCAAATGTTTCACATCCTAATTGTCTTGCCTCCTTTATCAACTTAGACAACTCTACAGTAGGGCGATCCGTTGTTGTAGCAACTGGAGGAGGAGGTACTAGAGTATTAGGCGTAACAACTGGTACTGAAGGAGGAGCCAGTGTAGGAGCTGAAGTCGGATGTGGAGCTTAGTACTGCACCCCGAAAGTGCTCCACCACTCCATTACTTGTTGAAGAGCGGCAATAGGAGGAACCAAAATCCCGGTGGAAGGAGCTGGGTGTATGGATGCAGAAGGAGGAAGAGCATGTGAGGACGACTCATCCTCATGCTCCGGTGGAGGAATCTCGCTCACATTCCTCATTCTCCTTTGTGGAGGCATAGTAATCTACAAGACAAAAAGTTATAATTAAGTTAAAGGGTTAAGCGAAAAATAATTCTTAACCCCCTAAAAAGAATAGTTCTAATTTTTTAGGAAATCCATGGAAGACTGTACATTCTCCGAAGACCTTTAAAAAATCTAAACCTTCTTTAAAAACTAAACATTTCAAAGTCTTTTTTTGAAAAAAAAAATTTCAGGATATTTGAAAACATTTCAAAACATTTCAAAACCATCAAACTTTTAAAATCGTAAGTCTAAACTCTGATACCAATAAAGTTGTCACGCCCCGATCCTTGGGTCGACCACGCAACAACCGTTGCGTTATTTCGGTACACGGGTAGAACCTCCCCATATACCGGGACTCCGCAAGACTAAAAATCAGTACAACAATTCTTCCAATACACAATCCATCCAAAATAAGAAAACACATAAGCAACACACGTGCAAAGGACTCATCCGGTCCATCCCTGTACACACAAGCATGCATCAGCACACACATTTGGGAAGGGGGTTCCTATACATGCATGTATGCAATGTGGCCATCCCAACCATTCCAAAGATATTCCAAAATTAAAACAAATGAAATCTCAAATTATAGTCGTAGGATTTTATTAACACTTGCCTAAAGAAAACAAGCCAGTATCAATAAAGTCCAAATGGTATGAGATGTACAGAAATTCATAAAATCAAAAGAAAGTATCGAAATTCAACATTTCAAATCAAATGTCCCATTCAAACCATAAGTTTACCAAAGATAGAATTTAAAAGAAAATGAACAAGTTCCAAACAAACTCCAATATAAACTATATAAGGATTCCATCAATACTTGCACCTATATATGAACAAGTATCGATTTAATTCATACCAAAAGAATTATACAAATCTTTCATTCCACGGATTTCAGATCAAACCAAAATAACCTTACATCACTATAATACCAAAACAAGTTAGTGGATAAACCTTCCCAAACTCCAATTTCTGTCGTAGGCCTAAACTTCATCTGAAAGATGTAAAGAGAGTGGTGAGTATTGGGAATACTTAGTGAGTGGAGTGCAATTGTATGATTGTGTGATAAATGAGGGGGTGAATGTGAGAGAGTCAAAGTATATCTCATAAACAACAATTTATATATGTAAAAGCAATTTTCAATAAATTAAGATAATTTATAAAATATGCATCCACATCAAACATTCTTTCAGAAAATTACAGAGTCCCATTGAAAACACTTCCGTCTTGGGTTTGGCTGAACCCAGACGAAAACCCGCCAAGAGTTTTTTATTTCAGTATTTCAAACACTATCCCCTTCCTTGGCGTTGGCTCGTACCTCACTGGCGTGCAATCTATATAGTCCAACGTGGTAGAGAAGAGGCCGCGTATACCTCTTTTATAATAAAACCCCAACCACGTCACCCCGTTGGGTTACTTCGTGGAGAGAATAACTATAACCATTACACTAGTGCACCATCATTTCACAATCATTCAAATTACAATCAATGTGTCATGTTTCATCAAACAAATTCCAAAATTATGCTACAAGCATTTATAAATCAAATATCCAATGCAAATGGTACATTTTCATTTATAATTACATAGGATGCATTCATAATTCAAATTTCCGTTTTAGACATCCCACAATCACAAATAATTTCATATAAAACATGTAAAAATCATTCAGAATCATTTATAAAAGAATTTAAAACCATTTTGCTCATTTATAATATAACGGACCATCTATTCACCTATAGGGAGGGTATCCACTCCCTACACCCTATCAATACTCAAGAAATCAAATTTCAAGCTCCAATGGATTGTCCTAAATCAACAATAACAATTCTCAAGTCATTTCTCCTTCAAATTCAAGGGTTTACAAACTTTCCTAATTTTCAAACAATTTTCTCCGATTTCCTTAAATTAACATAGCCTTAGTTTCTTCTAATTTTTCCAATTCATGAATATACATTCAAATTCTACCAATTACACCTCATTTTCCATTTCGGGTAAGATCAGATCTACACATACATTACGTGAAGATGAAGTCAATAAGATCTCTCAATTCAAATACCAAATTGCAATTTATTCCACAACCTAAAGCTATTGTCAAAAATCAGTCCATTACCTGTGCAGAGAAGTGCAGATTCATGAAGACCTAGGGTTTTCGCAGGTCTAACATCTGTGCGCCTACAACTCAGTCCGGGACCTACAGTGCTTATAGACCGAAGCAAAGTTTAGTATTTAGGTTCAATCACTTAAAGAAAATCGAAACCCTAGAATCTATTAATTAGAAATTCACCTTACCAGCGTAGTAGAAGAATCGCAGATTCGCCTAGGGTTTTTCGAAGGCCTAAGATGGACACTACAACAGAGGCTGCAGAGGAGCTCTCAGCAAGGAGAGCAGTGCACAAGCGAGCGAGAGGGAAAGAGGCAGTGAACGGTAGAGAGACAGGGAGAGAAATCGAGAGAGACGAGAGAGAGAATCGATAGAGAGAGAGAAATAGAGAGAGAAGACCGTGGCTCAGCGATCTCCGGTGAGGGAGACGATAAAGAGGGAGAGAGACTGTGAGCGGCGAGCGAGAGAGGGATGGAGTCTGTGAGCGGCGAGCGAGAGGGAGAGAGAGTTCGAGAGAGAGAGCAGGGAGTGAGAGAGATTAGGGCTTTCAGCCCTAATCGAATTGGGTGGAGGGGAGATGCAGCGTTTTGGGATAAAACGCTGCGTTTCTCCTCTTTCTCCCTTTTTTTTAAAATATTTAAATAATGATTATATATTCATATATATATATATATTCATATTCACTTTTCATTAATTTTAAATTTTATAAAAATGAGGTTCATTACGAATCGTGGACTCGACATTTGATATATGCCCAATAATTCTAATATAAAACCCCAAAATCAAAAATCAATAAAATTTAAAATTTTCAATTATATTATAGAGATATTAATAAAATTTCTAACACTGGATTTTCGGTATTACAATCAGAACAAAATTCAATTTATGTACTATCGATTGGGAACAGAAGTATTCAATTCCTTTAATGTTTGTTAATCATCGGCCGGATAGAGAGGATAAGCGTTCGGTCTCACCAAATGTATCTACTCGTCGGTTGCGCTGCCCAAGTCAATGTAGGGTTCGAAGGGATTAGGCCCATGGTTTGTTGGGTATCGGACACCTGGATGTTATACTCATTAGTGTTTGGAACATGTCACATCACCTCTGAATGAATCTTTTTTATGCACACGTGAGATTTAATCTAGCATAGGTTGGTAAATGCCCTATTACAGTCTATAATATGGTTTGAAGTCTTAATTCCAACACAATTGAAACCGAACTCAGATGACTAGCATAGCAAAAAATAGACATCAAGATGATTAGAACTCAAAACGATTCATAGTGCAAGAGAAAACCAAAAGGAGGAGACACAGAATAAAAGACAATAAATAGAAACCTTGGAGAAAGGGAGACATGGAACACAAACCCTAGCCTAAACAGAAACTGAGAAGGAGATAAAGAGTAGAGAAAGAGACAAATAAATCTTATCAGATAAGAGATGCGAAACCCTAATCCAGAGGTTCAGTCATCTTCGAAGAGGAAAGAGGAGAAATCCTAGGGTAGAGGCTCGATTATGATTGCCACTGCACTGACGTTAGTCTTTGACAAGAAAAAGAGAGTGATCATCGATTGTTATTTTTGTCACGATCGTCTTCGAGGAAGAGAAGAGAGTTTGCTACCATCACTGTCATCAAATCGTCTTCGAAAAGGAGAGAAGGAGAGTGATAGAGAGAGAGAGGGGTGTATAGAAGTTTGTGACTTTTTGTTCAGACTGAGGCATAATAAACCCTACCAGACTCACATTCATGCTTTATTCAGTTCTTCCGTGGGGCATTTGTGACTGAAATAACAATAATCTATTTCGTCAGTCGTATGAGGTCAGCCACCTAGTCAACCTGCGTTTCGACTTTCAAAACTCCAAAAAGAACAAAAAAAAAAAAAAAAAAAACTCGGCCCATGTGAACCAACCGGGTGGGTTTCCTCCAAATAACGGAACACGTAAACGGCCCCCACCTGTCATTCTCTCTCTCTCTCTCTCTCCCCGTCGGAGATTCTCTCTCTTCCCTCTCTCTCAAGCTAGGGCTTACAGATGATCTGCGAATCTTGAATTTCGAGCTGAGGGACGATGAGAATTTCGACTGATGATCTCTTCTTGAACTTATCACCCGTCAAATTTTTGTGTTCTTCGTGCTCAATTGTTGATGGAATCAGACCCAACCGTCAATTCGCAGGATCTCAAGGTCATCCAATGGGAAGATTACGAACACGAGCTTGCAAGGTTGGTCAGTCTCTCCTTTGCTCTTCAAGATGCTAAGGAGAAGAAACAGTCTTTTCAACACAAGCTCGAGTCACATATTCAGGTAGGGTTTCGTTTGCGCTGACAGAAGCATGAATGTCTCCAAATCGTAATTTTCGTGTTTTTCTTCGTTTTCTTGATTGCTTAATTCAAATTAGGATTAGTTGATATGCTGTGAAAGGAAATATTCATTGACCGAATTTCAGAAATGATTTTGGAAAGCTGTGAAAGGAAATGATTATCATCAACAACTTGAAAGGATTAGAAAAATATTCATTGGCCGAATGAAATTCTAATTAGGTTATGCTTGGAACCGAATGTTAAATGAATTCAGTGCTTTTCAATTGAAATCTTTGCCCAGAACCAATAAACTGTGAAATTCAATTTTTCTTGATAGAACAAAGCAAGAAATGAGTTCGGTTCTCAGTTATTTATGAAGTAATGATATTGACCCACAAACTTGTTTAGAGTTCTTATTCAATTCCTTGGTTTTTTCTTGATGATTTACAACTAGATTCTTTTTAATGAGATTAGATTTGAACCCGACATCTATTTTTGGCTTCCAAGAAATGTAATTATGAGTTAGATATGAAAGCATTTTTTTCTTGCATTTCGTTGGTTTGTATGCCAAGCAGCGAGTGATTGTCTTCAAAATAAATGTATATTATTCTCTTTTCTTAGATTGAGTTTACCGACTTAAATTGACTAGCCCGCTGATTAGCGGGCAATGGAATGGTGAACAGGTACAGGCAGAATCATTAAATAGGTCAAATGAACTTGAAGAATTGCAACAAAAGCTGGATGCTAGAAAGTCAGTAATGGATAATATGTCAACACGTACAAAGGTTGCAGAGGAGGATATAAAAAGCAAAGAGGAGGCATTGAGTTCAGAAATCAGGTCATTATTGGTTGCGGGGACAGCTCTCCATGTAGCTAGTAAGCGGTTGGAGGTACTAGTTATTTCTTTTGTTTGTTGATCGAGAAAAAAAAAAGTTCTTTCAATTGCGCAAAGAATGCTTTGATTTTGTTATTATTTCAATCAATTACCATGTTGAAATAGGATTTAAAGTTGGACAAATGTCATTTTCTGATATCAAAGAAATGGAACTGAAGAGTTCTAAAAACTCATGGTTGTTAAAGCATTCTGTTCCCTAGTCACCTTTAGGCTACTGGTTCTTGAAAAGATGCAAGCACTTGTCATAGGCATAAAATATTTATGTCAGCTAGGATATGTCAAACATTTGGTGTTTGCATCTAGGCGACAAAACACAACCTTATAATTTGTCTGTTTTTATATACCTAAAGATGAGTTCTTTGTTGCATGTTTTTCAAATACACACTTCTCACAAAATATCAAAATTTGGGCATCTTATCTGAGATTATGAAAGAAAGAAAAGAAAAAAAGAAGAAAAAAAATCTAGAATTTGGTCTGCGGATGAGAAATAAATATTTTAAAAGTTGCACTTGTAGGCTTCATGAAAAAGATGATGCACCAAAATCGGTTCAAGTAGCTATGAACTTGTTAATTTGAAGTCTTTATTTATTAATTTGAACTATTAATTTCGACCTCTTTTCTGTTCCGCAACAAGGCAGGACTTAATTGACCTGCCTCATTTTCTTGATTCAAAGTTTCTTTTTCTTTGCTTTCATTTTCTCTTCATAAAATAAACATTCTACATCATTCAACATTCAAGCTGGTCAAATTATTATTTTTGTAGAGTACATCTTGAGAGTTCAATGCAAGTCAGCTTGTATTTTTCCAGAAGCATCTGGAATCTAAAATTTTTGGAAGCATGAATGTTTAAAAGTCGAGCTCCTTTGTATATAAAAGCTATATTAAACTTTTTTTTGGGGGGTGCATAGTCTGATTATCGTTATTAATTGATAAAAATCAAGTATCCAAGCAAAATCTTTCTAGGTGCAAATTTTCCATCAAATCTATTTTTGTAGTAGAAGAAGAAATATTATTGGGACAATAAAACAGAATGTACAAAATGGAGGACAAGATGTCCTTTTGACCTGTGGCTGTTATGGGCACCTTGTTGGTTCTTTCTAAGAAGTATGGGTAGGGATATGGGATTCGGGACCCCACACATGACAAACTTATAAAAATTTCCACTTTGAAGTTGTAAAGTGTTGTATCGTGTTGTGTTCAAAGGATGTGTCAAACACGTACATGAGACAGATATTTTGTCGCAGGACCAGAAAGTGATGGGAGAGATTGAGATGAAAAGGAGAAGTTGCTGAAAGGAAAGAACAGCAGGAGGGGGGAAGAGAGAATTACCAAAGAGAGGGAGAAAGAAAGAGATAAGAATGATGCTATTATAGAGAGGAAAGAGAAAGAGGAGGAGAAGAAGAGAGAGTGGAGACTATCGTTGACAATTGAAGAAGCTCCAATTCTATTCCAAAAACAATTCTACTCCAAAATAGGGTTTCCCAACCCATTTACATACTACAACAATCAACTCAAATATCCAACCTATCTAATAAAAAAAATTCCAGATGGCTAAGCTAAAGCCCCAAAATAAAATTCTAAACTAGAGAAAGTAAAAATTACAATATAAACTAAGTTCCATAATAACAACATTAGCCCACAGATATTGCTCTTTGGTTTAGTTGGCTTTTGCCAGGCAGCAATCCTCCCCGGGTCGTAAAGTTTCTTATCCTAAGAGTGAAAACTCTTCATCATGATGGATGACCTTCCACAAAATAAGTAGCTCTGAAATTTATATGACAAAATATATGCCAGAAAACCAAATGAAATGTGATTAGCTGAAGCTGAAAACTTTACAGTCATAAATTCATTGATAGCGCTGTGTATTTTCTGCAAGAAAATTCAGATGAAATTTTTTCTTCTTGGTAAGACAAATAAATTGTCATTAGGCCCATAAATATATAGAAAAGGGGAAAAAAGATTTGTACTTTGATTAAGTTTAGAAAGTGTTTCCAACTTTTTTTTGAATTATATAAATTTGTAGATCAAGCTGTGTACTCTGTGACTCTCTTCCACAAGTTACACAAAATAGTGGTGTATGGCGGAATTATTATTATTAAAAAACTTTTGAAAGGGGAAAAGGTGAACAAAAGTATTCCTTCTCTTAGTTGTATGCTTCAAACCAGGCCGCCCTTCTCTCTCCATGTGTTAGCCATTTGAACTCTGATGCTAACCTTACAATGGTCGAATGTTCTTGCTCCCCCCCCACCCAAAGAAAAAAAATATGTATCACATTCTATAGGTCAAGAAATGGGTTAAATTGTTCTCCACTAAAGCAGCAGTTTGAATTTGAACTGATGGTGGGTTGGGTTATATATCGTGTTTCATTGTTATTTAAGTCAACAGGTCAAGAAATGGGTTAAATTGTTCTTCACTAAAGCAACAGTTTGAATTTGAACTAATGGTGGGTTGAGTTATATATCGTGTTTCATTGTTATTTAAGTCGACAAATTAATTAAGTGTTAGCATGTTTGACTAGTTAATATCTCACCATTGGGACCTTGCAATCTCGAAGCCTGATCACAATTTTGGAGCAAGGAAGAATTATTCAGAATCAGATACTTGATTAATGCTTTTGCAGTATGAACAAAGGGGCATTCGTCAATATGAATACTTAGAATACAACTACAACAACAAACTAAGTTTTGATCTCAAATTTTAAGGTTGATCGTTTGAGAGACTAATATAGGAAAGAGGGAAAAAAATAATAATTAAATTAAAATTTAAAAAAAAAATAACACTTAATAATAAAAATAAAAATAATGAAAAGAGAGAATTAAAAGTAAACGATCCATAGAAATTAAAATTCTGGATTCGTCTACACCATTCATTCCCATTTAAAGTCATTTTCTTAACTAAACGCTTGATACTCATGTCTTGCGGATAACTTGTATCTAAATTTTCAATAATCTATCCTGATATTTTACTAAATCTTTTATATTTAAAATCTCACTTCTCCTAACTTATGCATCTTTGGGTTTTCATTGCACATGTCCAAACCATCTTAGGCGATGCTCTCTTATATTATCCACAATTGAACTCACTTCCACTTTAGTATGTATTTTTTCATTTCTAATCCTATTTTTCTAGTTTTACCACATATTTATTTGAGTATTCTCATTTCCATTACAACTATTTTATACTCTTGTTGTTATTTAATGGTCCAACACTCGGTGTCATATAATAATGTAGGTTTTATTATGATTTTATAAAACTTTCCCTTCAACTACAATGATATTGTGCGATCGCAAAGAATTTCAGATGCACGTCTGTGTTTCATCCAACCCATTTGGATCATATGATTCACATCCCTATCTATGTTGTCATCGTTTTGAATGATGGACAAAAAATGTCTAAAACGTTAACTCTTTAGTACGTTATGTTCTTTTAACTTAAATCTTTTTTTTATTATTCTGATGACTGACATCAAATGTATATCTCATATATTTAGTTTTTGACCAACTCAATCTAATTTTTTTGAATTTTAATGTGTCTCTCTATAACTCCAACTTAGCATTAATATACTTCTTAGTTTTATCGACCAACACTATATCATTTGGGGAAAAAAAAAACATATACCATGGTACTTTATTTTGGATACTTTTTGTGATTTCATCCATCACTATCGCAAAAAGGAGAAGACTTAATACTGAATTTTGGTGAAATTCGATATTAATTGGGAAGCTATCATTTAAATCTCCGCAGGTTCTTATATTGGTAACAGCCCCCTCATGCGTATCTTTGATGATATCAATTTATTTCAAGGATATTCTTTTCTTCATCAATGCCTACCACATTGTTTCTGGGAACTCTATTGTATATTTTTTTTAATTCAATGAATACTATATGCAAGTCTCTTTTCTATACTCTAAACGTCTCTATCAACTATCTTAGTAAGTGAATGGTTTTGGTATTTGATCATTTTGGCATGAAGTCAAATTGATTATGAAATACACTTATCTTCAATCTCAGTATATACTCCATCAGTTTTTCTCACAACTTCATAGTGTGTCTAATAAGTTTAAGTTTCCTATAATTAAAACAATCTTATTTATTTATTTTGTTTTTATATATTGGTACAATTGTGCTCTCCTTCCATGCTAGGGGCATTTTCTTGGTTTGCCAAATTTTGTTAAAAAGATCCGCCAACATTCCTAATATACAAGAGGCCTTTGGTAGAAAGATGTAGAACTCTTAACAAACAAGCAAAAAGAAAGAAGTTGATGCAGGCACCATAACTGGATGAATTTATATGAAAGGGGGTTTGAAATTTGTTTGGATCATGGATGTCTAAAAAATTGATAAAGGACTAAATTAAATCACTCAGCATGCAATGTTGAATTTGTGATTCACATATAGAAGTTAAGAGAATCTAAAAGTACTTAACCATTTTCTTTGTCATAGGAGAGCCAATTTGACATTCAAAACAACATAGTGGCTACATTCCTGCATTGTTATACATCTCTTTAGACGGGGAGGCGAAGTGTTGCCTTGCAGCAACACTCGAGGGATGTTTGTCGGGGCATCTCTCTATTGATAGAATGGTGGAGAGGAACAGACAAAGGTCTAATTCACATCATTACTATTGGTTCAGATGGGTTCTAATACTTGATCTGTAATTTGTAGGCAAATGCATCCTTCTCTTCTATGAAATGGAGAGTGTTTATAAGGTGCACATTGTTTCTGAATTCTTAAGAAAAGCTATGATCCTAAGATTAACGTTTCTAAAACAGGCTGACTAGTAATGGAAAGCCAAGATAGATCATCTAATTTTTCCTTCTTAGTGAGAAGCATGATTCAGGATTTTCAACCCACTTGGTTAGAAGTTTCTTGCAGGAAAATTCTGCTTTCTGCTTTTGGATCTAATTGTAGCACAAATATTAGGAGGGTAGATGGGGAATGGATGTTTTTCTTGTCAGTATGCATGCCATCCCATATTGTCATGTCTGCTTTCTGTCCCTCCAAGGATGCTGCTTGGTGTGATTCTGAAGATCAAAAGGATTATTAGTTTTCAGAATTAGAATAAGAGCAAGTATCATTTGTTTTGTTGGGAGGTGGTTTGGAGGCCGAAGTCTATTGTCGCAATACTCATAGTGGGAATTCCAAAAATTAGAAGTGGCATTTGTGCTGGAAACTCCTGGTGTTTTCCCCTTGTCCTGCCATTCTTTTCTTCTTCTGCTCTATTCTATTTAACAGCTTTTATTGGAAAAGATAATCTTCCTTCCGCTCTTGCATGCCATGCATTTGGAATTTTTGAGGGGCCTCTTCTTGACTGATATTAACATGATGACATGGATTGGTTGCTTTAATCTTTTATCCTTTTTTTTTTTAAATCTATTTTGTTTATATCTAGAAAATGCAAGGGAAATGCTGCGTATATATACGCCCACCTTCCCGCTGCCTCGCCCTAAGCCGGGAAGCACTTTGTGCACCAGATGAGCCCTTTTTTTTGTTTATCTCTAGCTGGTTGTGTAGAAAGACATGCTATTTTCATCTTCTGTATGTTCCTGTTTTATTTGTCCTCATTTACTAAGTTTTCTTTGTGCTTTTCAATAGAAATTAGAGGTTACTCATAATCAAATCCCTAGGTTTGTGGAGAACATCATGAAGTACAAATTCAACTACTTAACAAAGCTTTGAAATGCCCTAGAATGATTGTGAGGACTTGAGAATGAAATGAGTCCAATCCCAGGAAACAGATATAGAACTCAAATGTTTAATTTTGATATCAAGGTTTTGAATGCAATTGATTATGGCTACTAACTTGTTTTAAATCACTAGGAATTGGAAATATTGTGTTGATAAAAAATTTCTAAGCCAGGCATTATGTTACAGGATGCTATTAAGTTGCTTTATGGAGAAAGGGGTAATCTTCATCTCATGAGCTCGCATAGGATGCTAAGAAAGAGGCAGCAGTTTATGGTGTCACAGGTTTCATTTCTCTATCCTGTGAAATCCTTTGTTGGACAAGCACGTGAGCTAGAACTGGAATCATTTCCTGGTAATAGTAAATTAGGTAGTGCTCCACTCTCTAAAACATTTCATCTTGAAGAGCTTTAATTATTTTATGTTCTAATTCCATTAGGTGCTTTCATTCTAGACATTGTGCTTAATGCATGATTTTAAGGGGTCTTATTTTTCTGTTCCGTTGATCTTGTTTAGACTTTCTCTTATGGATATCATAGAGCTTGTATCATCTTCTCTGTACTGGTTATGCTGACAGTCCTTGTGTAAATTTTTGTGCACTCGTTTTCCTATCCTTTATATCACGGGCGTACTATAAACTCAAGCATTGTGCTTGTGTTGTATATTTCGGATCCTATGTAGGGATAGCCATCAAACGGCAGAAGTCCTGCCCCTTTACCCGTAGCGGATGACTTTTGACATTGACAAAGACCCTTAGTAAAGAGACATGAATGCCAAACTTCGCCATTCCAGCGTGAAAGGTTCTTTATGCATTTTTATCCCCCCCCAAACCTGGGTGGGGGGCACGTGCATGTCCATATAATAAGCATGAGATAAAATAAGTAGACTGATGACCTGCTAGGAGTCCCAATGGCCAACTACCTCTGATTTATATATTTATTTATTTATTTATTTTGCATGGGGGGTGCATCTCAGTGATTGATGACTTATTTCTATTTCACAAGAATTTCTTTCTTAGTTCCTTTGGATGCATTTTTGGTCCTATATTTACTTGTAAATTAACTTTGACTTCTTGTGTTTGGGGAGGCATCACTACTACATGTCAAACCTATTTGACTGGTTTTTTTTCCTGATGCATAGTCTTCGTTTTCTACTTCTTCTCTCTTAGAGTTTCTTATTTTTAAATGATATGTGATAGCTGATTTACCATCGACCTTTTCGTTTGGGTCATTGTACGGTAAAACCTTGGTTCCCTGATTTACTTATTAGTCTATTATTTTGTTTGTTTCATCATTGCAGGAACTTTCACGGGATCTAAACCTCTTAGTGAGAGGTCATTGAGTATAGCAGGTTTGCAACTGTCCATGCTCCCTATGCAGAAGATGAGTTTTTTCAGCGATAAGAAGGAGGTTCAGAGGTCTGCAACTGCTCTCGGATATGTTGCACATGTGTGTTCTTTCTCCTTGTTTGCAGCTGGATTATTGTAGTACAATTACATATGAAAGTACAACTCAACTTAATTGAAAAAAAAAATAATAAGAAAAGAGCTTTATTTCCTACTTTTTGTTTGGTTATATGAATTGGCTTTTTTCATTCTGACAAATTGCATTGCTCTCAACAGTGCCGAATGAAAAAGCAAGTTCATATCAAAATGAAGTTTATTAAAAAATACATGCAAGATATATTATTAAACTCATGATTTGCTACATAGAAAAGGATTTCTGTGGCCTTTTTGACATATGTGTGGTTTTTAGCTTCACCAGTTAGACCTTTGCCAAACATTAAATTTTCTGTTACTTTTTTGTTTGTTTATTTATTTTTTCCTTTTATAAGGGAGGGTAGGTGTAGAGAAAATGAAATTTATTAGGAAGAGGATTTTATAAGCTGGATGAGGCATCCTAAAAATGATTTAAGAAAGAAGCACAAAAAGGGAGAGTAAGGAAATTTAGAACATAGCACACTATTCTATCTTTAGATTTTCCTATTTAAAAGGCCTAGCAGCTGAAGACCAATTTATTTTCACGGTTGTCTTGCAGGCTGTTTCACTAGTGGCTTCCTACTTAGAAGTTCCTCTACGTTATCCTGTACGTCTGGGTGGTTCTCATTCACATATTATTGATTATGCACCTTCAATTGAACCATCATTGTTAGCTATGTGTACCAGTGACATGTATCCTGGAAATCAAAAGCCTTTAGAATTTCCTCTGTTTCTAGAAGGTCAAGACACAACAAGAGCAGCTTATGCTGTATTCTTGTTAAACAAGGTATGCAATGTTTCTCTACATCATCTGAAGCTGTGCAGGCTAAACCTGCATATTAACTGTTATTTCTTTTGATCAGCCTCTTCTCTACCATTTTCTTCTTTATGATGATTACCTGTTATAACTTGTTTTTCCTTGCTTATTACCAACATTAGAATTGTGTATCTGGTTAAAGAGTTTCATTTTTTTCTTCTCTTTTTCTTTTTGGATAAGTGAAGGCCAGGAAATTAACTCCTATATTACATAAACAAGCACTATGACGTGGTAGAATTGACATATGCCTGGATTACGTACCTGAATTGAAGCTCCATGGAAACTAAGCAAAAGCTTCATTCTAGCTATATCTGAAGACCTAGCTATTACATTGTACTAGTGTTGGAAAAAAAACCAGATTTTCTAAAGGCCTGAGAAGATAATGCAGCTTTCCTGGGTACTCTAACATGTTTAAACCTGGTAATCCACGTAAGTTTTGTCGGAAACTATATTGCACTGATTGGGTCGCCTATCATCTTCCATTAGCTAAGAGAAATTAGAGGTCTTGGGAGATATCAAAAAGCTTTAAACCATCCAAGTTTTCTAAAGGCCTTTTTTCTCTCCGAATATATCAGAGTGTTTGTAAATAGTAACCTGTGCTTTCCAATTTTCATTTCAAAGGATGGTGTGGAGGCTTTATAAGTATAATTTATCTATGAAGGCCATTTAATGGGGTGAATTTTGATGCCTTATGATGCCAAATAGCTTCCTAGAACTATCTGAGCCTTGAATATCACCTTTCTGTGCAAAGCCTCTCAATCACCACTTACAGGATAATCTTGGTCGCTACAAAACCACGGGTGGCAGCAATCCTGGTCCACCCACCCCAGATTATGGGTGATTTTTGATATAGGAGTCTGATCACTATATCTATATTGCTGGTTCTTTTTTTTTTTTTTTTTTTTTTTGATGAATAGAATCTTCATCAGAGGCAATAATTGGGTGCCTATCCCAAAATTTACAAAACTAAGAGTTCAAAGCAAGACAAAAGGGCTATGTCTACATCCAGTGTGTCTCGGTAACCCAAAAAGTAAAAATAGATTACCACTTAACTCCCAAAGAATCTATAGAACTCTCTCGACCCTCAAAAGCAATATACATTGCCGGTATTGTTTGGGATAGTCATCATGGTTCCCTTTTGCCTGTGCTCTTCTGCATTAAATTCCTTCTGTGGCCTACTTTTGTTATGGTCTTAATTAGTCGAGCTTAGATCTTTGTCCTAGAAAGGTCACTATTGGGTGTTTTGTTTGTTTCACCCTAATAGGTGCCTATGAGGTGATTTTACTACAGGCAATCCCTTCCAAAAATGTTAGATCAGATCCAGCTTTGATAATTTCATCAGACACAAGATGTCTCTAGAATGGCTCGTTTCATATGTTCTGTGTCCGTGTTGAATGAAGATAAGATACCTTCTTGCTTCAACAACATTTCTCCTTTATTGAGGAGGAAGAATGTTTCCCATATCTTATCCAGCTGTGTTCTCTTTACACCAATTTCAGAGCACTTCCCTGTTCTCTTAGAATCCAATCTGGTGACCTACAGCTTCTAGCTTTCAAACATGTGGCTCTAATTAAGAGCTATATGGAGTTATGACAAGACTTGCTGGGGAATTGTGTGAAGTATGTGGAGAGCTTAAGTATATAGGGAAGTTGAACATTGAAGTATGGGGAGATGGAACTTCAAGGTACTCCAAATTTTACTTTAGGAAATTATTTGGGGGGGGGGGAATTGATGACCTTGACTGATTATATTGATAAAAGGTATATCAGATGATCATTTGCTTAAAAATGCATCAGAATTGATTTTGAGGTGATCCTATTGAAAGAGGAGATGGTTGGAGATAAAATATTAGGACTCAATTTCCAACAATTGGTGAAAGAAGAGAATTATAATATGAGATTCTTTCACAAGTCTAGTAGTGGTTCAAGGCAAAAGGATTTTGTTAGTAAATTGGAGAGAGCTTAGATGAAATCATCAGAAACGTTTGATTATTGCTATTTGTGATTACTACAGACATGTTATTGGACAAATTTTGTATTTAATATGCTCTATGACAGAAAATAAATAAATAAACAAATAAATAAAATAAAATAAATTTTATGCATGGCTGTGCATTTTTTTAAAGCTCTGTACAGAGAATATTATAAACAATGGTTGTTTTCAAGAATGACCTAAAGGTTGTTTGCTAAGCATTCTCTTTTTTTTTTTTGCATTTGAGTCACCCCATGACTTACTCTTGCTAGCTTCTTTTGATGTGGGTGGACATTTTTTTTGGGGATGCTTTGACCATTTTATTTAACCTTTAATCAATGTAAAATTGGATTCTCAAGTTGTTTAAGATCCAAAGACCTGTTTTCGAGTAGGATGAAGACCTCATGGGCTCATAGTACCATTTTATTTAACCTTTAATCAAGGTGAAATTGGATTGTCACCTAGGGATTATTTGAAATGCTTTTTGTTTAGAGTGATTTAATTAGTCCCATTTGTTAAAGATTTTCAGGATATTACATGAGTACTTGGATAAATTTTGTTTGAATTTAATGCTTGTGCTGCTGTAACTGTCATCCCTAAGAGGGTACACCCATTAGCTTGACTGTTAGTGTTTATAAGATTCTTGCTAAGGGTCAAGTTATTCATTACAGTTGTTTTTGGATGACACCACTTTTTATAAGAGATTGGCTGATTTAGATGCCTTCAAAGACATTAATTTGGGGGACTTCCAGGGGGTTTGGAAAGCAATTCTTGTCTAATCAACTCTCTCTCTTGTTCTTTCTCTCTTGTTTCCTTCTGTGACAGTTTTTAACCCTATCTTAATTCAGATTTAGTTGCTTTTGAAGTCAGATTGTGAGATTAGAACATGCAACATTAAAAAAGTGTTTTTTCCCCCCTCCGGCTAAATATGGTTTGAAAGCAGTGGACAAAGGAGTCTTGAAGAGATTTTACTAGACCCTGCTCTAATTTATAACATGTATTTGTGAAATCCTAGTGTTTCAGGTGTGGTCCTGATTTCTGATTCTTACATGGTCTGACATGTATATGGAATATCTATTTTATTGAATGTACTATATGAATGCAATGAATTAAGAAAAAGGACAATTAAAAAGTATATATATTGCTAGATCTAACTGTTAACATTTTATGGATGCAATTAATTTGGTTTCTAATGGCCCCATGTGATTTTAATGATTCAACTATAAAAAGAATTGTTCTTTTTCTATCCAGTCAATAGATTGATACTCCTGAACAACAATCATAGTTGAAATCACTATTGCAACTTCATTAGATTATCCGTCCTAAAGAACTGACTCTCTAGACAGCAAAGTTGGAGACTATCTTCTATATTGTCGAAAGTATCGTGGGTTACAGTTATGCCTTTCCATAAGCATGTATTCCAGGATGCTGGTTCTAAAATGTGGACTATCAGTAGGTATGGGATGTTTTTCAATTCCAGAATTCATGCCTTCCCTTCCGCGGAGAGGTCTGACAACGATGTAAAATGAAATATGATGGTGTGATGTGATCGCATGGATAAAAATCCAAATGCATGATCCTTCTCCTAGCACAAACTTTTCTCTCACTCATCCAAATACTTTTGGCATTCTTTTACATTCAGAGAGTGGAAGATCTGACAAATTTCTGCAGCTTTCTTTGCTTCTGGTATATTTATAACCAAAGTTTGATTTTGATGTTACAGTTAAATAGCCTGCAGTCCTTTCTACCTTTGCTTATCTACAAGTCTCTACCACATTAACTGGCCTTTTTCTTGTATGATCTTGTACCCAATTATTTTGACTGGACTGCTTTCTTAATTGTAGGATATAGAACAGCTTCTAAACTTCATTGGTGTAAAGAGCTTAGGGCCACGATATGTGTTGGCTAATCTAAAGGAGCTCCTGCGGACCATTGCCTCTCCAGAATACATGGAAACTTAATTGGATTCTCAAGTCCCAACTGTAAGTTTGTAACAGCTTCTGTAAATGATTTTTGGTATTTTCACACAGGTGCAAAATTTTCAAGGTGCACCTTGTCCAAAAGTAGTCAATTTTATGTGAACAATGCAACAGCTATTCTTTACATGTTCTTTTTCCTGGGCAATAAACTACGCAGCTTAAATTTCTATCATTTAGTATTATTATTTAGGCAGCACATATGTGACCGAACTGAGCATATGATAATTAAGTGAAGCGACATATGGGAAGCCAGATGAGATGCTGATGAGATTTATTTCTGTCTTGGTTAATGGATGATACAGGGTACTCTCAATTCAAAATGGGTGGTGTCCAAAGCTTTTGTGGTAATTTGAAATGCCAAATTATGGAAATGTTTGTGAAACCATGGACTGTTTGTAGTAGGGCTACAGCCTAGAGTCCCCTATTTCCATTTCTCTGGTCGCATGGAGATTAAATTCATGCAACCCAATGTTATCTAAGTTTTGTACTTTCTGGCTAGTTTTTTATTTACTAATTTGACCTTGGGTAAAGGCAAAGCGTCACGAATTTAGGACCTAAAATAACCTATTCCTCTTGTGAAAAATGTGTTCTACTGTGGATGGGTCCTCCACCTTTCAATATTAAATATGAGATCTATTTAAGTTCACTATTTCCTACGTCAGATGCCTACTACTTAATTTGCAATGAATCAACATGCATCCCCCAGTATTGGACTTGGATTATTGGTTGGAGCATTGTCGAGTGTTGAACACTCGATTAACATATTTTGAGTATTAAACACTTGACCATCATGGGTTAGATCGAGAATTTGTCTTTTGATAGAGTTTTTATTTTTTATTTTTTTCAATTGGGTTAATTTCGTACATAAAATGATTGTCGTTGAGATTAGAATGTTAAGGTGGATGTGTGTTATAACTCGAAAAAATAGAATTAGAAATAAATAGATACGTACTAAATTGAGAGTGAATTCAATTGTGGATAAGATGCGAGAAGATCGTTTGAAGTGATTTGGACGTATACAACGAAAATCTAAAGACACCATCCAAGAAGATCGAAAGTTTAAATATAAGAGATTTGGTCAAACTACGAGGTAAACCATTAAAAACATAAATACAATGTATTCACAAAGATATGACAGTTAAAGAGTTAACTGAAAAGATGATTTTGGACAGGAATGAGTGACGTAGGAGAATTAGAACAAGTTGAATTATCACTTCTCGTATTATAAATTTAGTTGGGTAGAGTGTGTGTGTTTTTTTTTAAATAATTTTTTTTGAATTATCTTATATTTGTCTCTCATGGCTATTATCAAATTTAAGATTAAAATTCTAGTTGTTATTAATTCCATATGTCTCTGTACATTCAGCGTATACCAAAAATTAAGAAAAAAGAGCCCCCCAGAGAACACCGGAGGTTCTCGCGCAGAGAGAGACCTTTACCCCTCTTAAACGGTCAACCCAATTCGACTCCAACCAAATTTAAACAACCGGAGACACTCCGAGTAGAAAATGAAGGCCTAGACAAAAACGATAACGAACACTACATCACTCAAAAGAAGAAAAAGCTATGACGATCCCTGCTAAGAAGCTAAAGCTTGGCTTGGTTTACTGAGCAACATCCCAAGTTTTTCGCAAACCCAGCAATCCGATCACCATTATGGTCGCGAAGGATGCACCCAGCAGAGGCCATGGCTCCTTTAACGCTGCCATCGATGTTGAGTTTCCAAAAATTTGCCTTCGGAGGGGACTAAGCGACCAGAAGCATATTGTAACAGGTTCTAAGATGAAGAAGGGGTCTGATATAGGATGAGGTTAAGGAAGTAATGCAGTATGCATAGAAATGAAATGAGGGACTTGGTTACTTCTGTCGAGAAGCTGTTCTAGTAGCTTACAGTGGCAAGTAGATAACGATGAAGAGCAATGCCCTAAAGAGTGATTGCAGAAGGAAAGGAGGAAACAAAGAATAATGGAGAAGGATTAGAGATTACAGGAAAGAGAGAAGAAAGGAAACTAGAGAGAAGAAAGATCATGCATCTTATTCATGTCCTCTTTATCAATTATTACAACTATTTTATATATTGAAGAGCTGAATTGAACTCCCAAACTAACTACTAACTGTCACTAACTACTTCTTTAATTTGTTAGTTGTTAGTTATTACAAATGGAAGAGTGTTAGCCTTCTTCTGTTACACACACTACAAAAAATACGATTTTAGCGACGAAAAAAATTCGTCGCTATTTAGTGACGAATTTAGCAACAAAAACGGAAATCATCTCTAATTAGCGATGGAAAAAATATTCGTCAGTAATTAGCGATGGATTTTAACGACGGAAAAAATATTCATCGCTAAATTTAGCGACGAAAAAAATATCCGTCGCTAATTAGCGACGAATTCAAATCCGTCATGTCGCTAAATTAGCGACGAAAAAATTATCCGTCGCTAAATTCGTCGTTAAATATAATTTTATATTTTTATTAAATATAATTTTATGTTTTTATTAAATATAATTTTGTATTTTATATTTTATTAAAATAGGTTATTGATTTTTATTAAATATAATTTTATATTTTTTTCAAATATAATTTTATATTTTTATTAAAGATAATTTTATAATTCTATTAAATATAATTTTGTATTTTTATTAAATATAATTTTATATTTTGTATTTTTGTTAAATTAGGAAAATATATTTTTAATGGTAAGAGTTAGAAAGAAACTAAAGAAGTAAAAAAAAAAGTATATCAGATGTGTTAATGTGACATAGTGGTTAAGAGCATTTCAAACAATCCCTTAATTCCAGATTTGAATATGGACAAAAGTACATTTTTTGAAAAAAAAAAAAAAAGCAGCCGGAGGTGGGCATGCACGGGCGGGCAAGGGCTGATGGGGTGCGGGCATGGGCAGGTAAGCCGTAGGGAGCCAGGGCGGTGGTGGGCGACCGCCGGCGGGCGGGCGGACGGGCCCTATAAATAAAAATATTAAATATGAAATTTAGCAACGGAAAAAATATCTGTTGCTAATTAGCGACGGAAAAAATATTCGTCACTAAATTTTTGCGAAGCATGATTGGTAACGGAATTTTTTCCGTCGCTAAATCCATCGCTAAATCTTTTTTTTTTTTTTTATTGTAGTGACATACCGTGATAAAAAAGAGAACTATTGATAATGAGGGCTTTGAAGAACTCAGCTGCTAGCAATAATATTGTCTCCACAAGATGCTCATTATCTTGAGATTTTGGAGTTTCTGTTGCTCAAAATCCACCACACAGCATTAGTAAACACAACCCACGACGTTGGCCAAAGACATCAAATATTCTTCTTGATCCTAACTATGATGCAGAACTATCTGATTTTGGGATGGCCAATGACTCACCATGCATGAAGTGTGGACTGTGGACAGAATTGGAGCAGCTCCAGGAACCGCAATTTATGTCAGGAAAGAAAGAACTTCTACTCTAGTTAACCAAGACCATCTACCTCTCCGTGAAAGTGAAACACGTTTGTTGTAAGCCACTCACACCCACCCGCAAAAAGTTTCAGATTGAAAATTTTTTTATTTACAAGAAAAAGATTGAACATTATTTGACTTCAGATTGCCAGTTGTCGAGTTAGTCAAAAGCCACGATAGAAACAGGACCAATAATAATTAGATTACTATAAACCCCTCTCTGCAAGCAATGTGAAATATATTGGAGGTGGCTTTAGTCGAGTAGCATTCAAATACGCCTATAGAACGGGATTGAATCTTAATCTTTACAGATAGGATGTACATGGTAGTTGCCCAGTTGACATAAACATTGCTTCATATGATGAACATACATCGATTCATATTTGCCGTCTGTCTCTGTAGAAAGCTATAAACCAAGTTCAACATTTTGTTACACTTTTTTTTTTTTTTTGATTACACAATGATTCGAATATGAAATCTTTAGATTAGAAAAGGAGTTGTGACCACTAGACTGTCCCATTGGGGACATATACTATAACCTTAGTGTTGGCTCAGACCTCCCTTAGGGTGCTACCAATCTAGTCTGAAAGGATGACCTCAAAAGTACCTCTCGAGCACAACTACCTCCTTAATCATATAATACCCCCAACCACGTCTTCCCGTTGGGTCATCCCATAGAAGGGAATAGCTATAACCATTAGGTCATGTATTCAAACATCATTTCGCAAATATCACAAAATATATCAAAATATACCAACAATTGTTCAAACATTTCTCAAATCATGATTCAATGTCAACATATTCAACATAAATCAATAAACATGACATATTATTTTCAATTCGATACTTAGATGCATATTTCTTTCCAAACTCCCTTTCAGGATACTCTATATGCATAAACTAATTTTAAAAGCATTTGTAAAATCAAGTAAAATATTTTTGCATTCAAAATCAAAACCATGCATCCACTCACCTGTTTAAAGGGTAACCACTCTCAATCCACAATCTAATTCAAAGCAAATCCCTTCTAACCCTTCAATTGTCTTAACCTAAATAATAAACGCAATTTCATCTCTTCAATGTGGGTCAATACTAGGATTAATCAAATTTTCCCCCAATTGTCTCATAACCCAAATTTTCCTACACAACCATATCTTAGAAAATTCGTCATATCTTGATCTACAAAACTTGGATTAGATTATCCCAATTTTATTTAAAGTTAAGAACATGGCTATAACTTTTATGTTAATAACTAAACTCAATTCCAATCACACGAAAATACCCAAGTCAATGAATATATAGCATGAAATTCTAATCATAGCATGAGCATTTTAGGAAAAAATGGCATAACTTTTACTATACATATTGGATTCAAACAATTCAAGTCTCAAATTAAAGATAAAATATAAATCTACAATTTTGATATTTAACATTTAGCGTAATTTTGCCTAGAGGACATCTAAATTTCAAGATATATCTATGGCGAGAAACAGAGTAGAAAATAAGAGATTTCTGCAGAACTTGTTTCTTTGAAAAATTAGCAAAAATTCAATTCTTATCAAAATGCCTACCGCAATACATCATTTTAAAGCCCTAAAAGTCTAGTCTCAGCAGGAGTGAACCCTACTCAATTTATTTTTGTGCAGAGAAAGTTATGAATGAAAAAGCTCAATAAACTCAAACTATCCAGCTTGTAGGAAATCAAAGATTTCATCCTTGTTCTAACATTTCTACTACTTTATAGACTCAAACCATCAACTAAACTGCTCATCAAAATTCAAGTAATAAAACAAATCCCAAAACTATGAATTAACTCACCTTATACTTAGCTTTCTAAACCCCAAAGTTCACCTCCCATTTGGCTTCCTCAGCTTCCTTACTCTCTTGAAGTCTTTAGCTTGATCCATGGATTTTTCACACCATTTTGTGTTTCCCAAAAGCTGGGTTTTAGGTGTTTGTGGATTGATATAGGTTATTTCAAGTTTGGATATCGATTTTGATAAAATTGGAGGTGGTTTTGTGGGTGAAGAGTGTGAAGGTCGGGATTAGGTTTTGGAAAAAGAAAAGTGCTCTTTCTCTCCCTTTCTCCCTCTTTCTCCCTCTCTCTCCCCTTTTCTTTCTTTCTTTCTTTTTTAATTGGCCCCACACATATAAAGACCCATAGAAGGTTAAGAATCAATTTTTCTCTCTCTCACGGTTATACACAATACCAAGCCTTTCTTTCCTCTTTTAAGCCACACTAACCACACCTCACACATGTCTTGCATTAAATGCACCCTTCATTTTGTTTCTTGACTTTTCTAGATCTTGTTTACAAGAGAGAGAAGTGTGTGAACAATTGAAAGCAAAGAAAGAAATGTGGACATACTTGTGAATTTTAACTCAAGTGTTGGGCTCCAAATCTGGGCCCTAAGAGTTGCTTTGCTAACTCAACGATAGAACTTAAAATTTGGGCTCAAATATTTGTTCAATTCAATTCCAAATTTCATATTCCTAATCCACCAAATTCACACTATATCTTGATGTCATGTACTTTAAATTTCTCCCTAACATAACATATGAAATTTGTTCTACAACTTAATTTAAGATCTTGAAAATTTATTAATTACTTCAAAGTTCACGATTCTAATTTTTTAACACCAAATTTTCCTTATATCTGGGTTCCGGTATTATAAGTCCTGCCCCCCATAAAAAGAATTTCACCCTCGAAATTCACTAAGCCTCATTCTCAAACAAGTAGGGTGTTATCTTCGCATTTGATCCTCTAGTTTTCCACATCATCTCTTAGAGTTTATTGCAACATAACGAAGTTCGGCATTTTCTCCCATATAATGTTTTATATGGTGGCATCTCCATGCTAGACTAATAATTGTTATTGTAAACAAATTCCACTAGAGAAATGCCTTTTCCAATCACTAGAGAAGTCAAGTACACATGCTTGGAGTATATCCTCTAAAGTTCTCTGAGACTAACCATCAGTTTGAGGATAGAGTGCTATACTGAGCTCCAACTTAGTCCTTAAAGACTCCTATAGTTTTGACCACAATTGAGAAGTAAATTGTGGATTTCTATCTGACATGATAGGCCCCGACACTTCATATAACATCATAGTCTCATCAATATACATTTTGGTTAGCTTCTCCACATAATAAGTCATTACCATTGAGAGCAAATGATCTGATTTAGTAAGATGATCCACTATTACACATATAGCATCCAATCCTTTGTACTCTTAGGCAGTCTTGAGATAAAATCAATAGAACTATGCTCTCATTCCCACTCGAAAATAAGGAGTGGTTCAAATAGTACTCGTGGTTTTTGATATTGAATCTTTACTCGCTGACATGTCAAGCATCTGTAAACAAACTTAGCTATACCTTTCTTCATACTAGGCCACCCAAAAACCAATTCAAATCTCTGTCTTGGCAAATTATGGATGAACAGGAAAACTAATTATGAGCTCTTCTAAAACTAATTCTTCTTAGCCATTAAGCCTCTCGAACTATTAATCTCTTCTAAAGTTAATTGTCCCATATGATAAGGTGAATTTAGGCTTCCTTGTTTATGAATTTCCCCTTCGAACTTAGTATTTATCTCAAAAGGTTTGCTTTGCTATCTTATTACGATCATATAGGTTTGGTTAGGCAATAAATCTAGCCAAAAGAGATCTGTGGCCGGTAACCTTAGCATCAATTCTCAGTTTCTCAAACTCTAACATTATTTGATACTTTCTCAGCTACAGGGCTGCCATAGATTGTCACGCCCCGAACCGGGATCGTGAACAGTTGTCCGTTATCCCGAATGCCGGCTGTATTTTTACAGAAAATCGGATAAAACCTCCCCATAAATCGAAGGTCTCCCATGTACAAATAAACTTGTATAATTTAAAATTATCTTGTAAATAAAATAAGAGGGTCATCCCGGTCTCACAACAACCCACCAACCACAGCAGACATTCAGGACAACGCTAGGCTAAGTAAATTACCAGCAATCCTAGCCACAGACCTCTACTGTCAAGTCCAATTAGAGCATGAGCAGCCGCCACACTGAGCGGTCCTAAGTTTTTATATAATATACGATAATTTTCCAAGTAGAGAGTTTAAATATTTACAAACGCCTCAATGCAAGTATAATAGGAGAGTTTCACAACAATATCCATAATTATTACAATTATCCCATAAAAATGTACACGGTCAACTATGGACCTCATTATCAAGATCTCGCAGGGTTGAAAAAAAGTGAGTAATTTGTATTTCAAATTAAACTTAAGTCTCACCGTCAAGAAGAACCAAACCCGCCAATGATCAACCGAAACATCTAGAGTCTGAAACGTCGCTCTAGCACAATGATCCTGTTTGAGGGAGGAAAGAAGAGGGGTGAGTATCTATGGGAGGATACTCAGTGAGTGAGGGGATTAATATCAAGTACTAATAGTGTAGGTGGACATTGGAGTGTCAAATAATATCATTCATAACCAATAATTCGAATTTTGTAACAAATCATGATATGTTCGCTAAAATGAACTCAGTTAATCATTCACACGATATCATACATATATGCATCCATT
The DNA here is from genome assembly GCA_037126225.1 of Dillenia turbinata. Lineage (NCBI taxonomy): Eukaryota > Viridiplantae > Streptophyta > Magnoliopsida > Dilleniales > Dilleniaceae > Dillenia > Dillenia turbinata. The sequence continues at coordinate 25,533,625 of JBAMMX010000012.1, forward strand.
TAAAATCGAGTAGATTATAGAGCTAGCCGAAAGGATCCTGGCAAAGGTCAACTATGACCAAGGACAGACGTATTGGGGGTTTTATTATGCAAAGTGTTTCAAAAGTAGCTCTCTACCCCGACGTTGGCCGTGAGCTTATCCCTTGCTTACCCAGACTCGTAAATAGGTCACCGCCCGGTGCTAGACGATGGCGTCACACACGTCCTCCCCCGATGTGGGTTTAACCGTTCGTGCCTACGAAATATATAAACTGGACGTTTGCGGATACCTCCTACAGAAGCGTATCTGGGCAACCCGTGCCTCTACAAAGTCTCTTCGTAGCTAAAGAATCAATTAAATAATTCCATATCATCATATCATCTCAAGCTAGTAGGGATTCAACCCATATAGCCAAATCGTCTGATCATATCCTCAAAACAATTCAAATCCGTGTGCCAATACAAATTAGCCGAAATCATTTAAATTCAACAAACCAATGCAATGGTAGAATAGAAAGCATTCCGTTTCTCAAATCATGACACAATTTCATTTCTTTTCAAACATGGATGCATAATCATAGAAAACATAAGTACGACACTCCAATAATCACAAAACAGATTTGAATTTCAATTCCACACGTCGAGACAATGCATATCAAAAGCATGTTTTATTAAAAACACGATAAAATCAGGTTTCACTATTTCATGCAAGAGATTAGGGTCTCACTCACATTCTAGAGAGGGTAATCATTCTCTATTTCCAAAATAAATCCGAATTGACTTCTCGAGTCTCCAACAAGATCAACCTAATCAAATTATCACAATTGTCATCAAATTTTCAATTATTCTTAGGGTTTATCATCTTCCCTAAGTTTGTAAAAATCTTAATTCATCAATTTATAAATATACTCCAATGTCATCAATTTCATTCTATTATAAGTAAATAGCCAAATCAAAATCAAGTTAAATTCAAACCTAAAACCGTTCAAAATCGAAAACAAGTCTAAAATACATAAATTTCCTACAAGTTAGAAAAATCTTTGAAAATTCATACACTTTTCAATTCTCATCCGATTTCTTCAAACCATATCTCATTTTAAAGATATTGAAACCTATTTTCATATTACGGAAATTGTATTTCGATTTCCTATATGCAAGACAACTTAAAATGAAAAAGATTGTACCAATCCCAAAATTTAGATCCAATTTCTAACTATTTTCATGCATACGTCAAATTAAACTCTAAAATAAACTATTCTAATCAAGTCAGCCTGATTCTATCATCCGGAATAGCCCAATTTGTATATTTTACCTAAACAATTATATATAATGTCCGATAACGCATATAAATCAAATCTAATATACATCATATCATATGAAATACATTCTTACTCTAATTTACCCTAAATTTACCCTAAATGCATTCAATTAATTAAATCAGTCAGAAATCCCTCACCTAGGGTTTTCTCGACTAGTAAATCTAGTCTCTGTTCGCCTTTCGGTTCAGTCTAAAATCTGTAACATTTCAAATTCGGAGCAAATGTTAGCAATTAACCCTAATTACTCAGAAAGTTCAAAACCCTAGAACTAGGGTTAGGAATTGGTCCTCACTTGCGCAGGAGATGAGTGCAGACCCGGCCTAGGGTTTCGAAGCCTGCCAATTTGGGGCTCTGCAAGAGTGGCAAAAGGCGCGCGAGTGTGCAAGTAGGGAAGGAGCACTGCAGACGCGCGCGCAGGAGCTGTCGCACGCGCAGGGGCTGGCGCCCGCACTAGAGCTATCGCGTGCTGCACGGGCGCGCAGGGTTGTCGCCTGTTGGCGCGCGCGCAGGAGGGGGCTGTCGCTCACTGGCATGCGCAGGAAGGGGTTGTCACGTGCGGCAGTCGCGTGCGTAGGGAGAGAGAGAGAGAGAGAACTCACGGGAGGGAGAGAGTTATGAGGGGGATAGAGAGAGAATAGGACGGTGGTGGCTTGGGTGGTGGTTGAAGGCGGTAGTGACGAAGGAGAGAGACCCGCGGGAGAGATTTCGAGAGCGTAATCGAGAGAGACCGAGAGAGAGAAAGAGAGGGATAGAGAGAGAACCGAAGGGAGAGTGAGAGAGAATGGGTGATGGAACACGGCGGCGGTGGGTGGCGATCGGTTGCGGCGGCGGCGGAGGAGGAAGGAGATAAGGCGGCCGCGGGGGAGGGAAAAAGCTGAAGAGGCGGTGAGAGAAAGAGAACGAGAGAGAAGGAGAATTAGGGCTTTAAGCCCTAATTCGATTTTTTTGTTTTTTTATATTATTATTATTATTTTTATTATTATTATTATTATTATTATTATTATTATTATTATATATTTATAAGAATAGATTTATAAATAAATAAAAGAGGGAATAAATAATTTAATAAATGAAATTTATTTTTATACTTGCTTCACATTTCGAATCGGAAATACGGATAATTTTGAATATACTAAAAATTTGAATTAAAAACCCCAAAATCAAAAATCAATATAAAATAAAAATTCTCTCTCTATATAAATAAACTGAGGAATATTTCATTAAATTCAGAAACGGGACTACAAAAAGTACAGCACCGGAGAGTCGGCATTACATTTTCTAACCCCCTAAAAATAAGTTTCGTCCTCGAAACTAAAAGAAAACTATACAACAAACAAGTGGGGGTACTGTCTCTTAATAGCCTCCTTGGGCTCCCAAGTTTCTTCCTCAACTTGATCACTCCTCCACAAAACTCTGACCAAAGAAACTTCCTTGCTTCTCAGCTTTCTGACCTGTCGATCTAGAATAGCCACGGGCTGAACCGGAAGACTGAGGTCTTCTCGTAACTCAACAGGTGGAGGCTCAAGTACATGAGAATAATCAGCTAAGTACTTCCTGAGTACTAAGACATGGAAGACGTCGTGAATACGGGAGAGTTCATCTGGTAGCTCTAATCTGTATGCTACGCTCCCGACCCTCTCAATGATACAAAAGGGTCCAATATATCTGGGGCTCAGCTTACCCCGCTGCCTAAATCGTATAACTCCCTTTAAAGGATATACTCTCAAGAAAACCATATCTCCCGTAGCAAACTCAAGAGGTCGCCGCCTACGATCAGCATATGCCTTCTGTCTGTCATGTGCGGCTTTCATCCGTTTACGGATGACCTTGACCTTATCCTTCGTTTCCTCAATCAACTCAACGTTGCTGAGACGTCGCTCTCTGACCTCATCTCAACATATCGGGGTGCGGCACTTCCTACCATACAGAGCCTCATATGGTGGCATCCCAATACTGGCCTTATAGCTGTTATTATATGCAAATTCGACCAGAGGAAGGTGCCGATCCCAACTACCCTTGAAATCCATTACGCATGCTCTCAGCATGTCCTCAAGAGTCTGAATGGTCCTCTCTGACTGATAATCTGTCTGCGAATGATAGGCTGTGCTAAAACTCAGCCTCGTGCCCATTGCCTCCTACAACTTGGGCCAAAATCTGGAAGTGAATCTTGGGTCCCTGTCTGATACTATCGACACAGGAACACCATGCAGCCGGACTATCGTATCAATGTAAAGACGTGCCAAGGTCTCCAAAGGATAGTCGCTGCGAATAGGAAGGAAATGTGCGGACTTGGTGAGTCGATCTAAAATCACCCATATGGCATCATGCCGTGATGAAGTCCGCGATAGCCCTGTCACAAAGTCCATAGTAATGTGATCCCATTTCCACTCAGGAATGGGTAAGGGCTGCAATGTACCAGCGGACCGCTGATGCTCGGCTTTTACCTGCTGGCAAACTAGACACCTAACCACAAAATCTGCAATGTCCCTCTTCATACCTGGCCACCAATAGCTACCCCGAATAGTCTGATACATCTTTGTACTACCGGGTGCAAGGCATAGATCGAGGAGTGTGCCTCCTCCAACATGGACCTACAGAGATCCTCATCGGCGGGTATAGCCACTCTATCTCGATAAATCAGAAGTCCATTACTACGGACTCTGAAATCATCAATATCACCTCTGCGGGCTCTCTCAATTCAGTGGATGCCATTCTATATGGCGGAATAGAAATAGGATTGATTCCCGGCACTGGATCAATCTCGAAATCGAACTCCCAAACTGGTGGTAATCCGGGAAGTTCCTCGGGGAACACGTCTGGAAACTCCTGCACCACAGGGACATCCTCAAGTCTTGGTCCCTCAACGGTGGTGTCAACAACATAAGCCAGGTACGCCATGCAATCTCGGCGTATCAACCTCCTAGCTTCCATCCCTGATATGACACAGTGAGGTAGTACTCTCCTTTTGCCAGAGAATCTCAAAGGGGATCCCTCTGATCTCCGGAACTCAACCTCTTTGGTGAAACAATCCACTGAAGCTCTATGTCTGCTCAGCCAATCCATCCCGAGGATGGCATCAATATCCGTCATCTCAAGGGGAATTAAGTCTGCCTCGAGTACCGCATCCCCTATCATGACCTCACATCCACTATAGACTGAATCTCTATGAAGGTGCTTACCGAAAGGAGTGATAACCATTATTTCCTCATTAAGTAGCAATAAGGATTTACCCATCTGGCGGGCAAAAGACGCTCTCACATAAGAGAAATTCGACCCGGTGTCAATAAGGACACGGGCGTCGACTCCAAATATCCTCATGATCCCTGAATGTGAGGAAGGGAAAGAGATTAAAGATATTTAAAATGCGAAGAAAAGTAGACAAAAACATATATATATATATATATATATATATATCAAACTAGTTAAGCTTCTAAAGCTTTAACCAGTCCAAAACTGTATATCAACATCATGATATACTAGATCTCATAAAGAAAGTATAATAAAAAACACTACATGGAGGGGTCTGCGAGAGGATTTCCCATAATAACATCGGGGTTTGCCTATGTGTCCTCCTAGGTCATCGCAGACACACGAGCCTGGGCCCTAGGCTGCTGTCGCGACGGTCCTGACACTGTACTACTCCCGGCTGCAGTCCGAGGAGCTGTAAGAGCTGAGTGCACAAGTGCTCCTGCTGGCCTGTGCCACAAGTACTAGTACGACTCTGCAAAGTTGGTCCCCCTTGACCTAAATCTGGGCAGACACTTATAATGTGACCTTTCTTCCCACACTGGAAGCAAATAATCGGTGCTCTACACACAGGTGCATGATATTTGTCGCATCTGCTGCAAAAATGTCGTCTCCGTGCCGTAGACTGTGTAGTGACACTAGGGGCTGGTGCCCCGAAACTCTATGGTCGAGGTGGTGTCATCTGCACTCCATATCTACTGTACGACTACTGCCACTGCCTCAAGGTGTCAAGTGGTAGTGGAGGAATCTCGGCTGTAGAAGCCGGTAGAAGTGCTGGGGGTGGCACTGGTGAAGGTGCGTGAGAAGAGGAAGCATCCTCCAGTACTCGTGAAGTCTCAAGTGCCACAAGTGCATCAGACACTGAGGGACTCTTTAGTGGTGCATTGCACCTACTACGTCTAGGCGGCATAGTTCTGCAAACAGAGCACCTTTTTATTAAGTGGAAATCAAGAATTAGGGTTAGTTATGGAGTACTAACCCCCTAAAAAGAATTTGAGTTATGAATCAAGGCATTCGAATCTAATAGGAGGTGTACCACTCATACACATGCATAAATGCATCAAATGATAGTGATGGAACCGTAGCTATAATAGCTGGTTGAGAGAGTGCTAGACGGGTACACCTGATGAGGAAATATCCTCGAATATTCTAGATGTCTCAGGTACAAATCTAGTACCTCATTTAGTAATCATAATCTTACAAAGAAAGAGCTTAAATTAGATATGATTCAAAGATTAGAGTTAGTTACAAAATAACTAACCCCCTAAAATGAATAAAATTATAAATTTAAGAACTGATAGAACCAATATGCTAGGTTAGATACGCACCGTATCTAACCCCCTAAAAAGAATAACTCATATGCCTAAAACCATGTACTGAGATCTCATGACTGTAATGAAACTCTCATATGTATTGAGGACTTTTAAATCATACTTGGGAATACTTTCAAACTATTTTATCAAACACAGCTCTCAACCTAGAGCCCTGATACCAACCGATCTGTTACGCCCCGAACCGGGATCATGAACAGCCGCCCGTTATCCTGAATGCCGGCTGTATTTTTATAAAAAATCGGATAGAACCTCCCCATAAATCGGAGGTCTCCCATGTACAAATAAACCTGTATAATTTAAAATCATCCTGTAAATAAAATAAGAGGGTCATCCCGGCCTTACAACAACCCACCAACCACAGCAGACATCTAGGACAATGCCAGGCTAAGTAAATTACCAGCAATCCTAGCCACAGACCTCTACTGTCATGCCCAATTAGAGCATGAGCAGCCGCCACACTAAGCGGTCCTAAGTTTTTATATAATATACGATAATTTCCCAAGTAGAGAGTTTAAATGTTTACAAACGTCTCAATGCAAGTATAATAGGAGAGTTTCACAACAATATCCATAATTATTACAGTCATCCCATAAAAATGTATACGATCAACTACGGAGTTCAATATCAAGACCTCGCAGGGTCGAAAAAAAGTGAGTAATTTGTATTTCAAATTAAACTTAAGTCTCACCGTCAAGAAGAACCAAACCCGCCAATGATCGACCGAAACCTCTAGAGTCTAAAACGTCGCTCTAGTACAATGATCCTATATGAGGGAGGAAAGAAGAGGGGTGAGTATCTATGGGAGGATACTCAGTGAGTGAGGGGATTAATCTCAAGTACTAATAGTGTAGGTGAATATTGGAGTGTCAAATAATATCATTCATAATCAATAATTCGAACTTTGCAACAAATCATGATATGTTCGCTAAAATGAACTCATTTAATCATTCACACGATATCATACATATATGCATCCATTTAAAATCGAGTAGATTATAGAGCTAGCCGAAAGGATCCTAGCAAAGGTCAACCATGACCAAGGACAGGCGCATCGGGGGTTTTATTATGTAAAGTATTTCAAAAGTAGCTCTCAACCTCGATGTTGGCCGTGGGCTTAGCCCTTGCTTACCCAGACTCGTAAATAGGTCACCGCCCGGTGCTAGACGGTGGCATCACACATGTCTTCCCCCGATGTGGGTTTAACCGTTCGTGCCTACGAAATATATAAACTAGACGTTTACGGATACCTCCTGCAGAAGCGTATCCGGGCAACCTGTGCCTCTACAAAGTCCCTTCGTAGCTACGGAATCAATCAAATAATGTCATATCATCATATCATCTCAAGCTAGTAGGCATCCAACCCACATAGCCAAATCATGTGATCATATCCTCAAAACAATTCAAATCCGTGTGCCAATACAATTTCATCGAAATCATTTAAATTCAACAAACCAATGCAATGGTAGAATAGAAAACATTTCGTTTCTCAAATCATGGCACAATTTCATTTCTTTTCAAACATGGATGCATAATCATAGAAAACATAAGTACGACACTCCAATAATCACAAAACAGATTTGAATTTCAATTTCATACGTCGAGACAATGCATATCAAAAGCATGTTTTATTAAAAATACGATAAAATCAGGTTTCACTTTTTCATGCAAGAGATTATGGTCTCACTCACATTCTAGGGAGGGTAATCACTCCCTATTTCCAAAATAAATCCGAATTGACTCATCGAGTCTCCAACAAGATCAACATAATCAAATTATCACAATTGTTATCAAATTTTCAATTATTCTTAAGGTTTATCATCTTTCCTAAGTTTGTAAAAATCTTAATTTATCAATTTATAAATATACTCCAATGTCATCAATTTCATTCCATTATAAGTAAATAGCCAAATCAAAATCAAGTTAAATTCAAACCTAAAACCGTTCAAAATCGAAAACAAGTCTAAAATACATAAATTTCCTACAAGTTAGAAAAATCTTTGAAAATTCATACACTTTTCAATTCTCATCCAAACCATATCTCATTTTAAAGGTATTGAAACCTATTTTCATATTACGGAAATTGTATTTTGATTTCCTATATGCAAGACAACTTAAAATGAAAAAGATTGTACCAATCCCAAAACTTAGATCCAATTTCCAACTATTTTCATGCATACGTCAAATTAAACTCTAAAATAAACTATTCTAATCAAGTCAGCCTGATTCTATCATCCGGAACATCTCAATTTGTATATTTTACCTAAACAATTACATATAATGTCCGATAACGCATATAAATCAAATCTAATGTACATCATATCATATGAAATACATTCTTACTCTAATTTACCCTAAATTTATCCTAAATGCATTCAATTAATTAAATCAGTCAGAAATCCCTCACCTAGGGTTTTCTCGACTAGTAAATCTAGTCTCTGTTCGTCTTTCGGTTTAGTCTAAAACCTGTAACATTTCAAATTCGGAGCAAATGTTAGCAATTAACCCTAATTACTCAGAAAGTTCAAAGCCCTAGAACTAGGGTTAGGAATTGGTCCTCACCTGCGCAGGAGATGAGTGCAGATCTGGCCTAGGGTTTCAAAGTCTGTTGATTTGGGGCTCTACAAGAGTGGCAGAAGGCGTGCGAGCGTGCGAGCAGGGATGGAGCGCTGCAGCCGCGCGCGCAGGAGCTGTCGCACGCGCAGGGGCTGGCGCCCGCGCTAGAGCTATCACGCGCTGCACAGGCGCGTAGGGTTGTCGCGTGCTGGTGCGCACGCAAGAGGGGGCTGTCGAGCGCTGGCACGTGCAGGAAGGGGTTGTCGGGCGCGGCAGTCGCGCGCGCAGGGGTAGAGAGAGAGAAAGAGAGAACTCACGGGAGGGAGAGAGTTGTGAGGGGGATAGAGAGAGAATTGGACGGTGGTGGCTTGGGTGGTGGTTGAAGGCGGCGGTGATGGAGGAGAGAGAGCCGCGAGAGAGATATCGAGAGGGTAATCGAGAGAGATCGAGAAAGAGAAAGAGAGGGATAGGGAGAGAACCGAAAGGAGAGTGAGAGAGAATGGGTGATGGAACACGGTAGCGGTGGGTGGCGATCGGTTGCGGCGGTGGCGGAGGAGGAAGGAGATGAGGCGGCCGCGGGGGAGGGAAGAAGGTGAAGAGGCGGAGAGAGAAAGAGAAGGAGAGAGAAGGAGAATTAGGGCTTTAAGCCCTAATTCGATTTTTTTGTTTTTTTTTTATATTATTATTATTATTATTATTATTATTATTATTATTATTATATATTTATAAGAATAGATTTATAAATAAATAAAAGAGGAAATAAATAATTTAATAAATGAAATTTATTTTTATACTTGCTTCACATTTCGAATCGGAAATACAGATACTTTTGAATATACTAAAAATTTGAATTAAAAACCCCAAAATCAAAAATCAATATAAAATAAAAATTCTCTCTCTATATAAATAAACTGAGGAATATTTCATTAAATTCAAGAACAGGAGTACAAAAGTACGGCACCGCAGAGTCGGCGTTACATAAATACTGTGACTTTGCGGTTGGTTACATCTACAACCACTTTCACTTTAACTAGCTGACGTTAGATAGTAACATCATAGTCCCTTAATAACTCAAACATCTGCATTACCACAAATTCAATTCTTTATGGATAAATAAGTACTTAAAATTAATGAATAGTGAATATTTTACAATGCTTATTATAAAGATAATGTCTCCAAATTTTCAAAATAACATATTGGCTCCAAGCTCCAAAACATAAGTAGAATAGTTGTCCTCATGAAACGTCAACTGTCTAGAAACATAGACTATCACATTATCCCCGCATTAATAGACAACCAGAACCACTCATGGACGTATCACTATAAATTGAGCAAAATAATATGGCTCTATCCATTGACCGACAATGTCCAAACTAGAGCTAATACAACTTGTCCTTCAAAGTCTGAAAACTAGCCTTATATTGCTCGTCCTCTCTATAAAGTACCTTATTTCGAGTCAGCCTAGTAAGTGAAGCTGCTATCAAGGTGAAATCCTTGATAAATTTGTAAAAGTACCCAACTAAACTCAAAATAATAGATATCTCTATGACTATAGTAGGTGTGTACCATTTAACAATAGCGTTAACTAGAATATAAGTTTAGAGTAAACTAGAATATCATCTATTAATACAATAATAAAATCATCCAAATAGTGTCTAAAACACGCATGATCATTCGTTAACTGAATGGCATCACCAAGAACTCATATTATCCATAGCAAACGCGGAAAACTATCTTAGGTATATCCTTTTCTCAGGCCATAACATGTTGATAGCCCACTCTGCATCTAACTTAAAGAAGACTAAAACACCTCTCAATAATCAAATAATCATCAATTCTTCACAAAGGTACTTATTCTTGACGGTAACTTGATTTAATTTTCGATAGTCTACACATAATCTCAAGGTATCGTACTAGTACAACAAAAGGAGAAGCACTAGAATGAACAAATCTTTACTCCAACAGTTCATAAAACTGAGTCGGTGCCTTTCTTTATAACGCTATAGGAATAAGTGTAGCAATTGGTATCAAATCAATAATGAAATCCCTACTTGATATTAGGGATTTCTTAAACCATTGGTATGTCAAACAATGAGCCTGCTCATTCTTGTCCTTATTGAGAACAACTAAATATCTATAACAATTTATAGATAACATTCTAGTCACTCAAATGAAAATATGACTGGACCTCTAGGAAATCTATCATTAACAAACAAATCCATGACTGTCCTGATTGTAAAAAGTTAACAATCCTTCAGTGGTAATTAACCAATATATAGTTGGTCGATGACCAATTCTTACCTAAAAATGCAACCAAATTCATAAACTCTAATGACAACAAATCAATATCGCAATCATACCCCTAAGAACTCACAATACAATCTTTATAAGTCTCAATAACCATAACCACTACTCTAACGATTCAGAGTCATGCAGTAAATACATATTAAATACTAATGAAACTAAAGAATGCATGGTACTTAGACCAATTAAAATATGCATATCATAAAAAAATAACTACATCCCACTTGTAATTTCTTCAAGTGAAGTATTAACCTCCTGAACAATAATTACATAAACTCTAGCCTCACCTCTTAGGCCTAGTGGTATACCTCGAGTTTATCTCCATTTTGACTATAGTGGTATAACAAGTCTAGGTGGCATTAGCTTTGATGGAACTCAAGCAAGTGTTGGCTTATTAAATATATTTGAAAAAAGGGTAGTTATTTTTTTCTAAATTTCTTTGCTCTATTTCTATCTATATCAACTAACTCTCAGGCATATTTAGTCTTAGATGTTTAATCCTTCTACATTTCAATGCCTAAACAAGAAAATAAGAATATACTATTAGAAAGATAGCCTTTAGAGCCTTTTCCCATACCATAATTCCATCCAAAACTACATCTTCAATTCATTCCCTCTAAATAAGACAATTCATACTTTAAAATACTTGCACCCCTAACAGCAACACAATCCAATTGCTTAGTTTTCAATTCTTAAACTGTAGTCTAATATTAATGATCTTTGGACTAATAACAGTACGAGATTGGACTATTGACCCTTGTTAGTACCAATTTCTATGGATGAATGTTTGAGCCTCCTACTGTGACCACAAACTTATGGAAAAGTCCTGACAACTTAACAATGAAATACTTTAAAGCCCCGAGGATCATTACCCTCTTGAAAAATCATTAACTCTATTTTCCTGAACTTAGTTATTAATTTCTAGAACCAGAAATTCTCTCGGGATACATATCTACTTCACGTACCCCTATGTCCATCTTTGTGCTTGTGACTCTTTAATATTCATATAATTTGGCCAGATCTTGTTAAGAGTTAACTATTGGAGCTAGGGACACTAGTAGTCTAATATAGCTAAAGGTTTAGTAGTGGTCTAAGTAGTTGGAGAAACATCTATAGTCTTACTTGGTGTCGTCTGCTAAGACAATCTAGCTGTCAAGCTATATATATATCTCATGACATAGTGCCAACTATGGCCAACAAACTGCCAACTATGGCTAACAAACTATCTAAAGTTTGGTGGAAATTTAGCCCATATAATATCTGAACACAAGGAATTTAGGGCTAAGGCTCTTGCTATTGCTCATCATCTCCTAATTCTCTCTCAAAGGTTATCTGACAAGTCTCTTGGTTTTAATTATAACATATACTGATAACTTGAAAAATGTATTCAAACCAAGATGTGACTCCACTTCCTAGGACCCATAGAAGGCTTTTAAAATTGTTTGAAATACTTTGAACACCAAGCTTCTCAAAATAGTTTGATAACAATTGAGGACATTTAAAATGTTTGAAAAAGAACGTTTAAACTTTTTGAAACATCGAAAACATCTAAAACCAATAAACATAGCTCTAATATCAATAAAATTGTTATGTCTCGACCCTTGAGTTGAGCACGCGACAACAACCGTATTACCCCAAAACCATGTGAGCCACACCTCGTGCTCTAAGACAGCGTAAGGGATTCTGAAATTTCAATCATTTTCACACAAGAACCAATCACAAATAAGCTAACACGGCCTTTCCTTTCAAATCCAACAATCACAAGGGCCAGCCCAGCAATAAGCAACCACAAGTCTCAATTAGATTTCCTCTATAAAAATAAAAGTAGGAGATATGAGTATATACTATACCCTGTGAGTAAATAACTTGTTATGAAAGTAAATAAGAGATAATTGTGGACATGTCAAACCATCATCTCAAAGTCATATCATCGTGTTCATAAAATTTAAGATTCATCATCAAACATCAAGTTTTTCAAACAAGATTCAATAAATTATAATAAACAAGTCATATATATCCAATCATATCCATATGTTTTTCAAAAATCCTGGGGTTGCCAAAATCACCATGCTCGACAATGATTTACCGCGACCAAGGGCGGAACCATTAAGAGTTTTCATGTTTTTCTAATTCACAAATACCCCAACCTTGACGTTGGGTTAGACCTCCCTTAGGGTGCTACCAAGTTAGTCCGAAGGGATGATCTCGAAGACACCTCTCGATTACAGCTACCTCTTTAGTCATATAATACCCCCAACCACGTTGTCCCGTTAGGCCACCCCACAGAAGGGAATGACTATAGCCATTAGGTCATGCATTCAAGCATCATTTCACAAATATCACAACATATATCAAAATGTTCCAACCATTGTTCAAACATTTCTCAAATCATGAGTTTAATATCAATATTTTCAACATAGATCAATAAACATAGCACATTATTTTCAATTCGATACTTGGATGCATATTTCTTTCCAAACTCCCTTTCGGGACATTTGCAAATTTTAAAAGCATTTGTAAAATCAAGTAAAATATTTTTTCATTCAAAATTATAACCATGCATCCACTCACCTCTTGAAAGGGTAACCACTCTTGATCCATAATCCAATCCAAAGCAGATCCCTCCTAACCCTTAAGTTGTCTCAACCTAAGATAATAAACACAACTTTATCACTTAAATGTAGATCAATACTAGGGCTAACCAAATTTTCCTCCAATTGTCTCATGGCCCAAATTTTCCTACATAACCATGTCTTAGAAAAACCATCATATCTTGACCTACAAAGTTTGGATTGAGATGATCTCAATTGCTACTTAAAGTTAAGACACAGACTTTTATGTTTATAGCTAGATTCAATTCCAATCACACAAAAATACCCAAGTCAATAAATTTACAGCATGAAATTCTAATCATAGCATGAGCAGTCTACGAAAAATTGGCATATCTTTCACTATACATTTCGGATTGAAGCGAAGATATAGATATACAATTTTGATATTTAACATTCAGCCTAATTTTGCCTAGAAGACATCTAAGTTTCGAATTAAATCTACAACCAGAAATAGAGCAGAAAATAGGGGATTTCTGTAGAACTTGCTTCTTTGAAAAATCACCAAAAATTCAATACTTATTGAAATGCCCACTGTAATACATCATTTTAAAGCCCGAGAAGTCTAGTCTTAGTAGGAATGAACCTGACGAGAAAGTTATAAACAAAAAAGTATAATAAGCTCAAACTGTCTAGCTTATAGGAAATCAAAGGTTTCATCCTTGTTCTAACATATCCACCCCTTAATAGACTCAAATCATCAACTAAACCATTCATCAAAATTCAAGTGATAAAATAAACCCCAAAACTATGAATTAACTCACCTTATACTTAGCTTTCTAAACCCTAGAGTTCACCTCCCATTTGGCTTCCTTGGCCTTCTTACTCTCTTGAAGTTTTTAGCTTGATCCATGGACTTTCCACACCATTTTGTGTTTCCCAAAGTCTGGGTATTAGGTGTATATAGACAAACATAGGTTATTTCAAGTTTGGATGTTGATTTTGATGAAGTTGGAGGTGGTTTTGTGGGAGAAGAGTATGGAGGTCGGGATTAGGGTTTGGAAGAAGAAAAGTGTTTTTTCTCTCCTTTTCTCCCTCTCCCTTTTTCTTTCTTTTTCTTTAATGGCCCCACACATATAAAGACCCATAGAAGGTTAAGAATCAATCTTTCTCTCTCTCTCACGGTTATACACAACACCAAGCTTTCCTCTTTTAAGCCACACTAACCACACCTCACACATGTCTTGCATTAAATGCATCCCTCTTTTTGTTTATTGACTTTTCTAGATCTTGTTTACAAGAGAGAGAAGTTTGTGAACAATTGAAAGGAAAGAAAGAAATGTGGACATACTTGTGAAGTTTTAACTTAAGTGTTGGACTCCAAAATTGAGCCCTAAGAGTTGCTTTGTTAACTCATAGATATAACTTAAAATTTGGTCTCAAATATTTGTTCAATTTATCCCAAATCTCATATTTCTAACTCACCAAATTCACACTATATCTTGATGTCATGTACTTTAAATTTCTCCCTAGCATAACATTTGAAATTTGTTTTACAACTTAATTTAAGATCTCCAAAATTTATTAATTGTCTCAAGATTCACGGTTCAAATTTTTCAACACCAAATTCTCCTTACATGATATAAGACACCAATGAAATTAGAAATTGGGTTCAGGTATTACAAAACATATCAATATGAGGTTGTTTTATGTGTGCCCAAGATATTCACAACCATATACATCTTTGCCACTTGAACTTGTTGAGTTCTTCCCTAATACTTGGAGTCCTCTGTGTGGGCAAAATTCGGCATACTATCATAATGAACCACCATGGATGTTGTTGGCTACAACCCCCAAACTTATAAAGCGTTCTTCTAAGCCAAGTTGTTTGCTTACGCCTCCGAAAGTATGCTATACAATTTTTTTACCTTTTTTGTATGGACAAAGATATATGAGGTTGTTTTGCAATGCTTCAACATACGACCCCATTATTGTGAAGAAAAGTACATCCTTTTTTTTAATTAACTCAATTGGAACACCACTCCTATCAGCTTCATAGTAATCGATTAGGCCCAATGATCACCTTGATAGCATAAAATAAAATCAACTATACTGTACCTATAATGTATCTAAATACTTTGTACTCTATTTCCATGCTTTAAAGCTTGGGTTAGCCTAGAAAGGTAAGAAGCTCAATGCATAATATATGCCATGCCTTGTGCATATCAAATTATGCATTATTGCAATTCGGGAGCATTGAATTACTTTTCTTTGGGAATCATTCATTTAATACGTGACCATAGTGATAAACCTTGAATTCTTTTTTCGTAAAGTATCAATTTGTTTACACTTATCTCTCTAGTAAAATTCTTGTATCTTCTTTATACATTCCTTCACAAAGAAGTCGATCCGTGATTTTGGACAAGTATTTCTTCTGGGGGAGTGGACAAAGAATGAAGGAAAGCAAATGCTTTATCCAGATTTGTTGTTCCTTATAATTGCTCCTTGTGATGTAACAGAACTCCAATAATTAGGATCTCAAGACGTAGAAACACCTATAAAGTAAGGAGTAATAGACTTGTATTATGATATATACATACATACACACATACGATATACATACATATATAAATATCCTTATCTGATTTTCGCACATAGTAGATCTTGGTTTTGCCTTACAAAAGTTTTATTATGTAAATAAATCTAATCCATGAAGGATCATTTATTAAACTACTCTTGAAATTCTTTTCCATGTGGAGAAAGGTTATCATGGCCAACATGAGGTGGGTGGTAACAAGTGGATGACTAAGGAGGTAAGAGGCCCTTATGGAGTGAGATTTTGGAAAGCTATAAGGAGGGTTGTGATAAGTTTTCTAAAAGAGTTTCTATCCTAATAAAGGGAGGGGTCTAGTGCTCTTGGCTGTTTGTTGTTGTCCCCTTAATGATCACCTCTTGGAGGTGTTTGCCTTGGCCAGAGATAAAGTTTTTGTGGTTAGTTCCCCCTATGCTCTTGACGTGATGCTTCGGTTTTTACTCGAACTGCAAATGATCGAGCATTAGAGAGTTTCTCTTTATTTTTGAAGACTATTGAAAGGGCTATATTGCAAGTAGGTAGTGAGGACCAAGACTTTTGGAAGTATAAAATGTCATGGAAATTTCAGATGAAAGGGCTTTAGAAGCGGCTACATCGCCATAAGGTTGAAGAGGTGATCACCCTAGTGAAAGTAATGCCGAAGCCCCATGCTTGTGTGGGGGTTGCTTTCTTGCTTGGAGGCTAAGTGGGGCTGGATTCTAACTTGAGATAATTTACAATACTACATATTAGACAGTGTATACATATTCATGGAAGCCTTATATTTTAAAGTGACAACATATCACAACCTCTTATTTCGACTTTCAATGATGAAAATTATAAATTTGGAGCATCAAAATGGAGACTTTAGGTCTCAATACTTATGGGACTTGGTGGAGATTGGGTGTATGCTGATCCTCATGAGGAGAACCCATTGAAGGAGAATAAAACAAGGAATCCAAGGTACTATTCTTGATCCAGCAAGCCATCCATGAGAATGTTTTCTCGACAATTATAGCATCAACTACTTCATAGGAGGCCTAGAAAAAATTACAAATAGGATTTCTAAGCTCGATAAAGGTAAAAGATATGACACTTCAAAATTTATAACAATATTTTGAACATTATCAATGAAAAGCAATGACTCAATAGAAATTTATTTGACTAGAGTGTCTGGAATTATTAGTCAAATGAATTCACATGGTGAAAATCCATCAAATCAAACTATTATTTCTAAAGTGTTGAGAAGTTTGACTCCAAACTTTGATCATGTGGTTGCGCAATTGAAGAGTCTAGAGACCTGTCCATTTTTCATTTGATGAACTAAAAATCTTCTTGAAAGCTCATGAAGTTAGGATTAACAGATCACTTGAAAAACATGAAGAAAAAGCTTTTCAAGTGAAAGAAGAATATTTCGATCAGAAAAAGTTCTCTACTACACGATGATGTGGAAAAGGTAGATTTTGAGGTCGAGGACATGAGAGAGGATGAGGCTGAGGAGGGTTTGATGGACAAGTTGAACAAAGACAATCCTCCAATGAGCGAAAAGGCAACAAGAGTAGTATTCAATGCCATCATTGTAAGAAGTATAAATATGTAAAAGCAAAATACTAGTTTAAGGAGAAGCAAATGAATTGTCATGAGGAAAGAAGTTATTTATGGCTTATATAGATATCATTGATGTTTCAAATGATGTTTGGTTTGTGAACAGTGGTTGTTCCAATCATTCATAAAGAAAAAGTTTAAAGAGCTTGATGAGTCTCACAAGATAAACGTCAGACTAGGTGACAACAAGACAATTCAAGTTGAAGGGAAAGGCATTGTAGCAGTAAAGATTAGCCATTGTAAAGTGAAACTTATTTATGATGTCTATTTAGGTCTAATTTGTTTCTAATTTGGCTCATAATTTATTGAGTGTTGGGCAATTAATGGTTAATGGATATTCAATATTTTTTTATGATAGCTCATGTGTTATTAAAGATAAGAAATCCAGGCAGACTATCAGAAATGTTCATATGATAGAAAATAAAATGTTTCCACTTGAAATTTTAAATTTGGAGAACTATGCATTTGTTACTGGAGAAAAAGATGAATCAGAATTATGACATTTGTGGTATGAACATCTCAATGTCAAGGGCTAAAAGGTGTTAAGTCAAAAAGGTATGGTTCATGGATTACCTAAAATTGATTCTTTTGATTCATGTAAGGGTTGTATCTATTGTAAACAAACAAGACAATCATTTCTTGTTGGGATGTTTGAGGGCCTCAAAGTATCTTAAACATATTGACTTCTGTGGGCCTATGAATACAGAATGATTTGATAGAGGTCGGTACGGTCATATAAGTTAGGCCTATTTTCTGATATACAAATCAGAAACCTTTGAGAATTTTAGGAAATTCAAGGTCATGGTTGAGAAGCAAATTGATATCACATTAAAATCCTTCATACAGATAGGGGCAGTGAGTTTTGTTCTAATCATTTTAATAACTTTTGTGAAACAAGTGGAATATGCTGGGAATTTGTGACACCTCACACACCAGAGCAAAATGGGGTAGCGTGGGAAAATCACACTGTTATTCAGATGGTGAGAAGCTTATTAAAAACTTAAGGAATTGCCAAATAGTTTCTAAGCAGATGCAATTGCAACAGCTGTGTATTTATTAAATATATCACCAACGAAGGATGTTCCTAATCGCACTCCACATAAAGCTTGGAGATGTGCAAAGCCACTAGTGAGCTATTTAAAATTTTTCGGTTGTATTGCCTATGTTTTGGTAAATCCTCAAAACGATCATAAACTTGTGAAAAATCTAAAAAAATGTATCTTTATTGAGTATTGTTCTCAATCCAAAACTTATTAGTTATATGATCCCCTTAGTGGCAAAGTGATCATTAGTAGGAATTCACAAAGTAATATGAAGATATAAGTTGGAATTCACAAAGTAAGCATGACGACCTACAAGTTCAAATTCTAGCAGCTCCACCCATAAACTTATCAAACACTAGCCCTATAAGTTCACCTAACACCAGCCCCACAAATTCATAAAAAACCAGCCCCACAAAATTCTCCTTTAACCAGCTCATCAACCTTACCAAATATCAACCCATCAAATTCATCATCATCTACCTCCACTTCTCATAATAGTCTTTCATCTAATAAGATAACTCCATTAATATAGATCCCTTAAAATAATTTATGAGAAAACTTACACTTCTGCTTTATTGGTTTCAGATCCAGTCAATTTTAAAGCAGCAGTAGGAAAGGAGAAATGGTGCAAAACAATGAAGGAGGAAATTATGGAAATTAAAAAAATAATAATAAAACTTGGGTGCATGTAGACTTGCCTGAAGATAAAAATTCCATTGGATTAAATTGGGTGCTCATGACATAGTACAATGCAAATGAGAGTGTGCAAAATCACAAGGCTCGACTGGTGGCTAAGGGTATTCACAATAGCAACATATTGACTTCAAAGATACATTCTCTCCCATTACTCATTTTGAAAATGTGAGAACTATTTTAGCCTTAGCTTCACAAACACATTGGTACATTTATCAATTTGATGTAAAGTTAGCATTTTTAGATGGTGAATTAAAAGAAATTTACTTTATGCATCCTGATGGGTTCACTGTTCAAGGAAAAGAAGATAAGGTGTACAAATTAAAAAAAGCATTATATAGGTCAAAGTAGGCTCTACAGGCATGTACAGTAAAATTGACTTATTTTTTTAGCAAAATGGGTTTGAAAGAAGTGATAATAAGCCTACTTTTTATTTGAAGAAGTTAACAAAGATTCGCTACTTGTTTGCCTTTATGTAGATTGGTTCATTTCATTCTCTTATTGTTGAATTAAAAGCAAATATGATGGAAACTTTTGAGATCACAGATTTAGGCTTGCTGTATTTTTTTTTTTTTAGTTAGAAATTAAGCAAGGAGAAGATGACATGTTTATTTCTCAAAAGAAATATGCAGAAGACTTTTTTAGACAATTTAACATGGTTAATTTTAAGATGGCAACTACACCGTGAATGTTAACGTGAAATTGCATCTTGAAGACAGTGTAGAGAAAGTAGATGCAAAGAATTTCAGAGGTCTAGTTAGTGGTTTGATATATTTGACTCATACTTGCCTGATATTGTATTTATCGTTGGTAGTTTCCAGGTTTATGCATAATCCCACAAAACAACATTTTGGAGCTGTTAAAACAATTTTTCATTACATAGCTGGAACAACAAAATTGTTGGTATGACTTCACTAATAGTGATTGGGCAGGCTCTTTGGATGATATAAGAAGCGTGTCAGGATATGTTTTTAGTCTTGGTTCAGGAGCCATCACATGGAGTTCAAAGAAGCAAGCACTAACTGCACTTTTTTCTTCGGAGGTAGAATATGTTGTAGCCAATTCTTCAACTTAGCAAGAAGTATGACTTAGAATACTACCTGCGGACATGAATCAAGAACAAAAAGAGGCAACTGGAATGTTTTGTGATAATAGATCAACCATGATAATAGCTGTTGGAATTACTCTACTAAAATCGAATGTGGAAACATAAGAATAAGAAGAAATCATACCTCTAAACTGTATTTGATTTCCACTTGAATATCCCAAACTAGTTGTAGTATTGATCACGAATAATTAAACAAATACTTTTCCTACAACACGATACTCCAAATCTGAGTGATTGATACCTAATCTTTGCCCAAGTAATTTTGGTTTTTCACACACTACTCTATGTATTTTTTTGTTTTTCAAATGTCTATTCTACATTCACATCATATTCCCCTACCTGGAAAAAATTGACGAGGAGAAGGGAAGGAGGGATGATTAACTCCTCTTGTCTATTCCCCCTAACAAGTTAAATTTCAAAATTTAAATCAGATGTCCTTATGGGGATAATTATCTTCATCTCCCACTTGTACATAACGAGCATTTTAAGTCTATCTTAAGATCACAACTCATGTGCTTTTAGATATCACTTATATGGACTTTTATACGAAATCGTGTGTCGTACGACCGACGAGTACACCTACAAGTAAAGACTTTTCGATACACTGGTCAAGGTGATCGAGAAGTCAACATTAATATAAAAACTCATTGTTCCCCAAACTCAATGCATTTCATCTATCGAGTTACTTGCCTCATCGAAAGTAATCTCTAGATAATTGCTCGATCATGCATTCACTATTATGTTCACATCCCAATATGGACATATATTATAGACTAGTCGGTGAATACAATGACATAGATGTAATGTCTGTTGGTCTTCTTTTTCCCTACTAGAATCTCTCTGTCTCAATTCAGTTGCTTTCCTAAACATGCCCCGCAGAACTTGTTTATCTCGAAACCTATTGGTAAACATACTAAAGTAGCATATACTAAATCAATATATCATGAAATAGTCAAAAGTAATAAGGACACACTTATGAGCCCACCATTAGGCTAAGATTCTCATATAATGGGCAAAGGAATTAATAAAAATTCATCGTCTCAAATTAATATCACTCCCACTAACATAGGTCGTATATCACACATGGTATGAATCATGTGCCACGGTGTCAATCACCTATTTCTCAAAAGAGCATTTGTTAGATTTCTCTAATACTATATAGGTATGGATTTAGTCTGTTAGAGATCTTAGAGAGAGAATCTCAGATATGACATCTCAAGATGCATGCAATTTTTAAGATATCAAACCTAGCTATTTACAGGTTGCATGGATTGTCGGTCTATCTATGTCGATCATATACACATATGACATGATCCTGAACACATATCAGAGCAACTTATATTTTAAGTGTGGCCACTCTCAAAACCTTTAATACTAGAAAGTGTCTCATCTCTGCTCACTCAGAACTAGAGAGGGTTGCTTGTGTAAGAGTTAACTTCGCTTGCCTGACATATGTTTTATCATATCACATCTCAATACATGATTATATAGAATAAGTGCAATAAAAATAAAATAACTCAAAAAATAACTGAATAATGCACATATTATTAATAATAAGTATCAAGTTATCAGTACATTATGTATGAGAAATGTCTAAAAGCTACACAAGCTCAACGACTCTAAATGTTTTGCAAATGAGTCTCTCACTATGGGTTTAATAAGGGGGTCAGCTACCATGTTATGCATAAATACATACTTTATTGTCATTTCTCCCTTACTAATGATGTCTCTCACATAATTATATTTGGTATCAATATGTTTGGTCCTACAATGGTCTTTAGAGTCTCTCGTATAAGCAATGACGATGTCACTTTTGCCACAACCTCTAAATCATTTAGGAATATCTTGAGCCAAACACCCTACTGAACTACTGCTGAGCATGCAACAAAGTCAACCTCAATTGTGGATAATGATATACATGTTTGTTTCTTGCTACTTCATGATGTGATGCCATTGTTGAGTAAGAAAGAAAAATTTGATGTTGATTTGCGTTCATCCACATTGCCTCCTCAATTGGCATCTGAATATCTAACCAAATGCAAATCACCTCCTCTATAACACAAGAAAAAGTCTGTAGCTCCTATTAGATACCTCAAAATCCTCTTCACTACTCTTCAATGACCCATTCCAGGATTTGATTGATACCTACTCACTAGACCGAGTGCATAACAAATATCTGGACGTGTATTTCAAGACATAAACTATCACCTCTAGCAATAGAAGTATCTAAGGTTTACAATCGTTCATTCTGAAACACTCAAGAATCTTTCTAATGTAAGAGTCTTGTGAAAGAACTAACATTCTTCTCGAGCAATCCCTCTGGATCTTAACTCCGAAAATAAACTCAGCCTCACCCATATCATTTTATGTCAAAACTCGATGATAACCATATTTTAATGATCATCCAATACTCCTTGTTATTCCAGCTAACAACATGTTATCCACATACAAAGATCATTATTAGAATATTTAACATACATGCAATGATCCTCCTTAATCATTGAAACCATAAGATATCACCTCACCGTGAAATCTCAAGTACCACTGCTTGGATAACAATTTGAGGCCATATATTGACTTTTGAAGCCAATAAACTTTATCCTCCTAACCTATAGGAACAAAACCATATGGTTATTCCATATAGATCCCCTCAACAAATTTCCTATTAACATCCATCAAATGTATATCTAAATCCATGTCTGTAGCCATAGTTAGAAGTAAACGGAGCAAGATAAATTTGACCATAGGGAGAAGGTCTCCTCGTAGTCCGCAGCCCTTGTCTATGTATAACTATTGGCTACCAAACAAGTTTTATACCTCTCAATCGATCCATTAGCTTTTCTCTCGATCTTGAAAACTCACTTTTTCCCAACAACCTTTCTACTTTTAGGTAAATTAACCAAATCCTAGGGTTTGTTGAATTTCATTGAATCCATTTCTTCTTCCATGTTCTATCGCCATTAACTTTTTGCTGGACCCGTAAGAGCTTCCTGGATAATCATAGGTTC
This sequence comes from Dillenia turbinata, assembly GCA_037126225.1. NCBI lineage: Eukaryota > Viridiplantae > Streptophyta > Magnoliopsida > Dilleniales > Dilleniaceae > Dillenia > Dillenia turbinata. Next base: position 25,556,937 of record JBAMMX010000012.1, read on the forward strand.
CTCATTATCCTCAGGAGTCACAATGAGAATCTCATTCTCAATTGGAAAGTGACATTTTAGTATACTTTTATGACTACTCTTGTATGGAAGTTTAAGTGAAACTTCTTTACCCCTTAATGGACTGCTCCCACTAGGATAAGATCCCTAACTGGTTCTTAAATACCCCATTGGGTTTAGTTGAGCTACTAGACTCATCTATCTCATAAAAGGTAAAGTGCTTATCAATCACATCTTTTAGGAAAATCTTTCTCCAAGAATGTGACATCACAAGATTCAATCTCTGTAACAGTATCATCTGTATGTTCACCTATGAACACATACCCTTTAGAGTGTTCTGAGTATCTAATAAAGATACACTTCTTTTTCATGACCTAACTTGCCGTGTGGAATTGCGAACATATGCAGCACGTCCCCAAGATCTAAAATAACTAAGGTCAAGCTTTCTCCGTGTTTACAGCTCATATGGGGTACTTGTTATGGATTTCGATAGAACATAGTTAAGGATATAGACTGCAGACAATAAAGCATCTCCCCAATAGGAAATACACAAATTTGCCAGTGCCGTCATCAATCTAACCATCTCCAATAGTGTCCTATTCTTTTTCCTTGCTACTCCATTCTACTAAGAGATAACAGAAATAATCAACTATCTTGTGATATGCTTTTCGAATTAGAGCTCTTTAAACTGTTCAGATAAATACTCACGCTCTCGATCGATTATGAGAGATTTAACTCTCATGTCTAGTTGATTTTCTGCCTCACTCACAAACCTCCAAAAACATTCTAATGTTTCAGACTTATGCAAGATTAAATAGACATAACTGAAATGCATGTAATTATCAATGAACATTATAAAATATATAGCTCTATTTCTAGTTTTCATGTTCATTAGGTCACATATATTAGAATTGGAGTCCCAATTCTCATAACCTTACCAAATGGTTTTCTTGTGATTTTACCAACCTTGATTTGCGGTCCTGAAAGACCATTCACTGCTAACCAGTTAATCCTCTCTTGCCCTATGTGTCCCAATCTAGAATGTCATACATTCACATCATCTACACTATGATTAAATGCTAAGATAACAGACAAATCAAAAATGCATTATCACCAAAAAACATAGATCCAGTGCATACAAACCATTATGAACAATTCTAGATCCTAACAAAGAACTGTCATAGCTAAAAGATACAGAAGAGTTCTTAAAAGATATAACATATCCCAAATAATCTAAACAAAGTACAAAAAATAGATTCTATCAAATGTCTGGTACATAAAGTACATCAGCAAGTAAAGGATCCAACCACTTTGCAACTCCAACTCACAAGTGCTTATACCCCTCACAATCACAAATGTTCTATTCCCCATGTGTGTCCTCCTAGATGGGGGCTCAATCGACGAAACTCCACAAACACGCTCCTATCACAAGCTATATGGTTTGTGACTCCTCAGTCTACAATCTATAAAGGAAAGTAGTCAATTGGCATCACTGTCGAAGGAATATATATCAAACTATGAATAGAAGAAACATGACATACCTTTTGCTCGTCAGACTCATGAACGAAATAACCAAATTTGCCATAAACATAACACTTCAACTTGGCTTTGTCCAATAATTTCTTCTTATGTTTCTGTGCTTTGTTGCTAGGCTTCTTAGGTGACTTTCCCTTACCTCTCTTGGATCTTTGAATTATGCCTCTTCCACTTGCATTTAATATCACAAGTGCCCTTACTCAACTCTGCCGCAAAAGCATAACCCAAGAGTAGTCTATTGGCCTCCTGATGTTCCTCCTTCAACTCACAATGGCGACTTACATTATCAAAGTACAAATATTCTTATCATGAGTGAGGTATGTTTTCATGGTTTTCATGAATCAAGAAAGGATTGGATCACTCCCAAAACTTGCAGTTCTTTTGAAATTGGCTCACCCATATTCCAAAGCGATGCTAAAATACTCAACATCTACATTAAATACTATTTCATAGTATAACTAGGCCGCTTCTTATAGGTTATGAACTTATAAATCAACCATCCTCAACTTAGGAGCTAAACAAGTGCCATAATGATCTTTTAGAGAGGGCTAAATAGTTTTAGTAGTGAAATATTACTCATACACGGGTATCAGATTATCGTTCATGCTATTGACTATTAGCTACTGATGGAGGTGGATTTTGGCTCCTCAAATACCAGCTCCTTGTTGACTCGAACGGTTGCCGTAGATGGTGGATACACCTACAAAAACCGTCGGAGAGTGCTCCGGCGGGGAAACTCCGATGCTCAAGTCAGTAAAGAGCGATTTTCATTTGAAAGAAACAAATTGAGAGTAGAGGGAGAGTGGTTCTCTGTGATCAATGTGCTCCCTGTGTTAGGCTTCGAGAGCGTACCTGATGTCGAGGGTTTTGAGATCATTTATATCTGTGAGAGTTGTGCACCGCTGAGGGACTTTCACCCTACTTTCCTTCTCGAACTGATCTCGGGAATTTCGAAAGTCAATATTACGAATTGATCACGATCCTCATATAGCGAGAAACCTTCCTCTTCGGGTGGGATGCTTTTCTTATCTAAAAGATCTCAGAATTGTTATTACGAAATTAAGGGAGTTCTGACCTTCCTTTTTTAATTGATAATGGTGTTGTCCCTCGTTTAGTTTCTTGACCGATAAAGGGTCTTTTGAGACTTGCCCGGTTAGAGGACTGACATTTGTTTGACTGATCGAGGTGACTATCTCCACTTGATGAGTCACGATCGGTTAATCGGGACGACTGAGACCCTATCGTTCGGTAGACCATGACGGCTAAGGCCCTTCGATAGATCAATCGGGGTGACTACGACCTTTCAGTAGATTGTTGTTGTGGTTGTTAGATATTGATCGGCAGGCCCCTTTTTTGTGGGTCCTTTGAGAATTGACTCTTTTGGATTGGGCCTTGGAATACGTCTCATCATTTGCCCCCAACTTATGGTCTTCTCAGAAGAAGAAGCGCCATGAGTGATAATCCTCAAAAAGGGATATCCCCTTTTTATTTTGGCATTCGCCACTTCGATTTCCATGAACCGTCTTATATACGCTTTGTAAGAGTCTTTGTTTTAGAAAGTACCTCTTCTCTATTTTTCTACGCGAAGCTTTTTCTTTCAGGGAAAAAATGTCGACAGACGTCTCTTCATCACGTAGCATAGACAACATTCAAAGCATTATGACCAAGGAGGATCTGATAGAAGTCTGGAAGGAAATGTCGCTCGGAAGTGACTTCGAGTTTGTGTTGCCTGGCAAGGAGGATAGAGCAAGTTTTGCCCCCGAGGGTTGTGTCCCTATGTATAAATAGTGTGTGAAATATGGTTTGAGGATTCCCATTACGGGCCTACTGACGGAGATCCTGAGGTATTAGAACATTCAAAGCATTATGACCGAGGAGGATCTGATAGAAGTCTGGAAGGAAATGTCGCTCGGAAGTGACTTCGAGTTTGTGTTGCCTGGCAAGGAGGATAGAGCAAGTTTTGCCCCCGAGGGTTGTGTCCCTATATATAAATAGTGTGTGAAATATGGTTTGAGGATTCCCATTACGGGCCTACTGACGGAGATCCTGAGGTATTAGAACATTCACCCTTCGCTGCTCATCCCAAGCACTTGGCGATTTATGGTTGCCCGGATTTCTTTGTTAGGGTTTCTTCATATTCATTTCGACCTGGAGATTTTTGGGGCTCTGTTTTTCTTGGGGTGATGTAGCTCCAAAGGATCAACTCATAGTTGGTACAAACTCCAGACTCGTCGAGAGTCGTACTGGAGGTTTTTCTATAGTGAGTCTCAAGACAAGCACTGGATGCAGAGGTTCTTTTTTATCAAATTTTTGAATAGGGATCTTCTTCACACATTTTCAGATGCTAACCAGGTGCCTTTCTTGAATGAAAAAATTCCATCCCTCCTTTGATACTCCCGTTTTCTACGTGCAGTGGCCCGTTATTATGAGGCCAGTTGTAGGAGCTTGTGGGTGGACAGCTTGGTGAGAGACGACATGTTGATATTATCTAGTCTCCTCATAGATGAGTCAATCCAAATCACCAAGCCCCTCCTGTTGGAACAACGGGGAAAAGACTTGGTCGATACTATGCTGGACGTTGATGTCCGTCTTCTTGATGAAATTTTTACTGAATGGGAAATGCGGTTCCATGTAAAGAGAAAGGCTATTGATGCTTCCCCTGAGTCCCGATGAAAAAAGTCTAAGATTAGGGCATCCAGTCTACCTGTTGGGGAAGGAGAGCAAACCGAATACGGAGGGCATGTGATATCCTAGGAACATTCTGAAACCAGAGGGCACCATTTAGTTGGCGAAGCCTTTGGTGAAGCTTTTGGTGCGTCGACTAGGGTTGGAGAAGGAGGTGGCTCCAGCGAGGGATTCTTTGAGAGGACTGAGGGCATTCCGATTCGAGAGCAAAGGTCGGAGGAGTCTCCTGTGACACAACCTTCCGCTTCCATTCCTGACAACATTTTGGGACAGTCCCATCTGGGGTCTCAGTGTCTTTTGGTCGACATACCAGATGACTATTGTACTCCACCAATTTTGATTGGAGAAGGGCGGAGTGCCGAAGAAGGGTCAGTGGCGATTTTCATGGGGGCCACGATTTTAATCTTATTAATCCCCAGGAGGGGTCACAGTTGGCTGAGTGCTTTTAACTTCCTTCGAGGTTCACCCTTCGAAAGGTGCCTCTTGAGTGTACCGATAGAGTTATCCAATCTCTTTACCTTACAGTAAGTATTTTCTCTGCATGAGTCGAAGTCGAATCTTTACTATCTCGTGACTTTGACCATTGTGTCTTTTTTTCCAGACTTCTGCCTTAGCTGAGCTTCAAAGAAGGTTGAGGGCTAAGCGGGATAAACAATTCTCCCGCATGAGCGATCAAGTGTTAGCACTAAAGGATGCCTTGGAGAACGAAGAGAAGTCTATTAGAGAGGCCAAAGACAGGCAGATCAGGCATCTTCAGGAGGACCTTGTTTGCATTTGAGTTTGTTGTAAGGAATTGGAAGCAGAGGCATCTGCTCGGAAAGCACGGTTAACAGCCGTTGAAATGTTAGCCCGTTTGTGAGAAGAATCCCTTCAAAGGGCTGAACAAGAGATAGCTGACCTTAAGGCTTCTGCTATCAGAGATGTTGTTGCCTTACAACTTTCTCAGCGTAAGTTGTATGAGCATCTGAAGTGTGCCAAAGAGATTCTTTAAGAGGTTGGTCGATACGAGACTCTACCCCGCTTGAAAGATCAGCGGATTTGAATTTTTTCCCTGCTGTTCCTTGTGCTCCTTCTATCCTTTTGTAGTTTTGTGCCATGAGGATTTTTTATCCCCTGATTCATTGGAATGTAATAATTTTCAAAAAACTTATGATATTTTTACTGATCAAGCGAGGTCGGGGGGAATCTCCTCTGATGATGTGTTTATTCTAGCATGCTTAGGTATTCTCTTAGGAGGTTGATTCGGAGGTGTTTCTTTAGAAGGTCCGGGCGGCGACGGAGGTCTTCCGACTGATTGGAGACTTTAGAAATCAGGGTCGTGTCCGCCCATTCGGGGAGTTTCATCCCATATTAGTGACACATTCGTTTGGAAGATCTGGGTGGCTGAGACCCTACGGTCGGTTAGAGACTTTAGGAATCAGGGCCGTGTCCGCCCGTTCGGAGAGTTTTATCCCATATTAGTAACATATTCGTTCGAAAGATCTGGGCGGTTGAGGCCCTACGGTTTGTTAGAGACTTTAGGAATCAGGGTCGTGTCTGCCCGTTCGGGGAGTTTCATCCCATATTAGTGACACATTCGTTCGAAAGATCTGGGCGGCTGAGGCCCTACAGTCGGTTAGAAACTTTAGGAATCAGGGTCGTGTCCTCTTGTTTGGGGAGTTTCATCCCATATTAGTGACATATTCGTTCGAAAGATCTGGGCGGCTGAGACCCTATGGTCTGTTAAAGACTTTAGGAATCAGGGTCGTGTCCGTCCATTCAGAGAGTTTCATCCTATATTAGTGACACATTCGTTCGGAAGATCTGGACGGCTGAGGCTCTACAATCGGTTAGAGACTTTAGGAATCAGAGCCATGTCCGCCTGTTCGTGGAGTTTCATCCCATATTAGTGACACATTCGTTTGAAAGTTCTGGGCGGCTGAGACCCTACTGTCAGTTAAAAACTTTAGGAATCAAAGCCGTGTTCGCCCATTCGAGGAGTTTCTCCTTTAAAGGTAATTTGAAGCCCCGGACTTATGCGTCGTCAATGAGTAGTAACAAATATCGAAATCTTTATTAAGGGAAGAGTGTCGGGAAGTCCGGATCATACGCTGGGCAGACGCTAACGGGAACATAAGGCTCGTGACAGCCATCTCCATGTTGGACTTAGATGATCACCCCTTCTGGTTCCTCGCGCGGTGGTCTGGGATCTGGCCTATGAGTGGCTCATTCTCCCTTGGTGCGTCATGCCTATTTGGGGAAGGCAGATCTCTTCCTTCTAAGCTGATGAATTTCTGTAGTTTTCCGCTGTGGACCAAGAATTCTAGTTCGTCCTTGTGTCTTTTACATTCATCGGTCATGTGGCCGTAGTCCCTATGGAAATGACAATATTTAGATTTATCTTTTTTAGGATCTTTCTCCGTCGGATGAGGGGACCATCTGACACATGACTTGTTTTTTATTTGATACAAAACCCTGCTCGGGGTTTCGCTCAGTGGGATGTAGAGGTTAAACCTTTACGAATGTGAAGTTCCTGGTCTGCCTCTTTTCTAGAGAACGTGGGCGTGGCGACCGGCTGCGTTCTTTTCTACTATGGTGGCCTTTTTGTCGATCAAAGGCTTTTGCTTCTTCTGTAGCAATATATTTCTCTGCTCGATAGTAGAATTCTTGGATGGATGTTGGAGGCTTCTTTATGATGGAGACCTTCATATCAGAGGAGCGCATGCCCATTAGGAGCACGACCAAGGCGATATTATGGTCCAGATCAGGGACTTTCAACATTTCTAACTTGAATCTCTCCAGAAGTTCCTAAGAGATTCCTCTTTCCGTTGGTGTAATGATTAGAGGGATGTCGATTTCCGTTTAGCCCATCGGCTGATTACAAAGTGGGTCTTGAATTGTTATTGGAGTTGCACAAAACTCTTGATACTGAGCGGAGGGAGAGAATTAAACCAGGTTAGGGCATTACCCTTAAGGGTGATAGGGAAGTGCTTGCACATCGCGGTGTCCGAGAGATCTCTAGAGACCATCACCGTTATGAAATGAGCGGAACGGTCACGGGGGGTCGTTTGTCCCGTCGTACCGCTCCATGGGAGGCAGGAGGATATCTCTCGGCGTCGAATCTGACAAGATCTTTGCATCGAATAGCGATTCGCCCAGGGAGCATAGGGGATCTTCTATGTCCTTTACTCCTGCTCGTTTTAGCTCAGCAGCCACAAGCTGTTCAATCTACCTTTCTAGGCCTTGGGGGTCGTATTGGGAGGCCACCGGTGGTTCCAATAATTCTCATGTAGGGGGTTTTTTGTATTCAGATTCTGCAGTAGATAAGTGGTTGTCCGGTCCAAGGGCTCGATTGAGTTCTTCCAACTGTTTGCTCATTCTTTAAATTTAGGATACCAATCTCTCCATTTGAGGCTGTTCTGCCTGTTCTGGTTTTGAGGTCATGATTTGCTGTCCTTAATTTGCATGTCGCGGAATTTGCTTCGGATGCGACAGTCGGGGAGAAAATACAGGGTTGTGGATTGGAGGATTCGTTATCGGGGGAACAGCTGGTTCGACAGGTATAGGGATGTTCCCTTCTACAGCGGGGGCGGCTCTAAAAGATGCTCTAGTTTTTGGAGGCATGGTTATATAGACTTCTCTAGTCTGTTTCCCATAGACGGTGCCAATCTGATGGAGGTGGGCTTTGACTCCTCGGATACCAGCTCCTTTTTGACTCGAACGGTTGCCGTCGATGGTGGATACACCTGCAAAAACCGCCGGAGGGTGTTCCGACGGGGAGACTCCGATGCTCAAGTCAGTAAAGAGCGATTTTCATTTGAAAAAAACAGACTGAGAGTAGAGGGAGAGTGGTTCCCTGTGATCAATGTGCCCCCTGTGTTAGGTTTCGAGAGCGTACTTGATGTCTAGGGTTTTGAGATTATTTATACCTATGAAAATTATGCGCCGCTGAGGGATTTCCACCCTATTTTCCTTATCGAACTGATCTCGGGAATCTTGGAAGTCAATATTACGAATTGATCACGATCCTCATATAGCGGGAAACCTTCTTCTTCGGATGGGATGTTTTCCTTATCTAAAAGATCTCGAAATTGCTGTTATGAAATTAAGGGACTTCTGACCTTCATTTTTTAATCGATAGCGGTGTTGTCCCTCGTTTGGTTGCTTGACCGATAAAGGGTCTTTTAAGACTTGCCCGGTTAGAGGACTGACATTTGCTTGACTGATCGAGGTGACTATCTCCGCTTGATGAGTCACGATCGGTTAATCGGGGCGACTGAAACCCTATCATTCGGTAAACCAGGGCGGCTAAGGCCCTGCGGTAAATCGATCGGGGCGACTACAGCCCTTCAGTAGATTGTTATTGTGGTCGTTAGATATTAATCGACAGGCCCCCTTTTTGAAGGCCCTTTGGGAATTGACTCTTTTGGACTGGACCTTGGAATACGTTTCATCAGCTACAATGCAACCAATATTAAAAGATGATGATGAAATAGTGGTACTTCTAGCGATGAAATTGTCATCGCAAAAAGCATAAGATGTCGCAATTCTATCACAAAATGTGTTGCTAACTAACAACTTCGTACAACAAGATTTAACGTGCGGATTTCAAGTGGCATCGAAAATGATGTTGCAATTGGTATCTCACAACCAAAATTTCCTACTACAAATAGATCCCCTTACTCTATTAGCTCTCACACCCTTCACTAATTTAGAGCTCTTTCCTTTAGTCCTCATTCCCTCTACTAATCATTCTCTCCTTGATTAGTTGTCACACCTTCTACTACTCATATCTCTTCTATTAGATATTTCTTATCTCAACTCTCAACAATTGTTAGTATCACTTTTTGTTCCAATAATCTAAATGAATCATAATATGCTGCTTGTTGATGTTGTCACAAAAAAATGGTATTTCTTTCTTTATACTGGTCATGTTGTTATAGTTATGACTACTTAAATGAGTACCCTAACATGGTTTGTTAAGGAGGATTATTACTTTACTATTGTTATTGTTTGTGTTACAAATAAGATAATGAATAAATTACACTATTGTCATTGTCATGAGAAATTTAGTTTTTCACACTAATATTTTGTTTGTTTATGGAGAATGAGAATTAGTCATGCATTATGATCATAGTTATCATAAGAGTAGCCAAATACAATATTTTCATTGTTTATACAGAATTGGAATTAGTCATGTAATATTTTGTTTATTTCTTCCAAGCAAATTGTTTTTCGTTAAAACATCAGTTTGATCCATTTGAAAAGATTTGTCCAATGTTGCTGACACAATTTGATTGAAATAAAAATAAAAACTTTAGTTGTATTAATTTTGAGTTTGAATATATATGCAGAAAGGAAATGGAAATGAATATGATTTGGACATATAAAAGGAACTTACCCATTGTCGAGGGGTTACAAGTGAATTTGCCATTAGAGTATGATGAGACATAACCCAAAGACCCGTTATGGTAACACTCAGTCTTATGACCTCATAGTCTAGCAAGCATTTTATAGCCAAACGTGTCAATCAGTAGGGATCTATCTTCCTGAAGAGTAGACACAGCCCAACACTTTGGATAATTTCTATCGGTAATGACCTAATCAGTCTGTGGTCCTCGAAGGCATTCGGTAAGCTCAAGATGATACTTCCTATTCGGTTGGAGATCGACAACCTTGGCAAGGAGATGATCGTTCACCCTCATTGGTCAGAGGTAATATTCAATTTTGAGCACATCTTCTTGATAAGGAAGGAAACTTTTGAAATCTAATTGATAAGAAAAGAATCCTCTCAGTTCGTTAAATTTCCTAAATGATAAAAATTCTAAATCTTTTGAAAATATTTGACTAAAGAATCTCGAGATTTTCGGATGATTTCATGAAAAAACTAGGGTTGTAACACTACAAACGCACACGACTCATAGACAGCCAACCTATAAAAACATTCTGCATGTTACACTCGAGGTACACTCTCTTGGTACCATACACTCGACACACGAATCACAAGGCTCTCATTCTCAGCCCTTTCTCGCTCTATCTATTTCATTTTTACCAAAAACCGCTCTTTCTAACTTGAACATCGGAGTCTTCCTTGCCAAACCACCCTCCAATAGTCTTTTGCAGGTTTCATTTCATTCCTTGGAGTCGAAACCCACCTCCAACAGATTGGCGCTATCCATGGAAACAGACTAGAGCAACCTTAGCGAACACCTCGAATTGTCAAACAACTATGCCTCCAAAAAGAAGGATTAGAATCACCTCGAAGGCTACATCAGTTACAGATGGACATACCGCCACCCTAGCAGACGCTGCACTGCTGGTGGCATCCACTCATCCTATTGATAATTCCATCATTCACTCTCAACTCCCTCGCCTGGAAGAGGTTCTGCAGCCTATGCCTTAGGGACACCTTGTCATACCTCCTGTGCCAATGTCTTCGAAGAGAGCCAATCGTCCCCAACTAGAAAAACTAAAATCCAGAATACAAAACATGCGTAAGCAGTTGGAAGGACTCAGCCATGCTATTAGACCAAAGGGACAATCTTCTTCAGGAGGATTAGGGCATGTACTCTCTCGGTGGCTCACACCTTGCCTAAATTATGAACTTCATTAACCTCTAGCCATGATCCTGATGATCTGAGGAGACAAGTCGAGCAACTTGTCACTGATGAACTCAAATAAGCCACCGCAAGGAAGAACGAAGCCCCCATTATCCATCTAGCATGTTACCTTTCGATCCAAAGGTCTCTTCAGAACCGGAACCCTGTGACATACTTCTACCTCCCATGGAGAGGTATGACGGTACAATTGACCCTCTTGATAATGTTGCTCATTTTGTTACAGTAATAGTTTTGAGAGACATGATGGACATTGCTATGTGTAAGCACTTTTCTACCACCCTCAAAGGCAATGGATTAACATGGTTCAACTTGCTCCTGCCACTTAGTATCAAAAGTTTCTTTCAGATTCGACAATAATTTGAGGCTCACTTCGTGATTAGTTAGGGAGTCAAAAGGAAGTCAACTTCTTTAATATCACTACGACAGAGAGATAACGAGCTTTTGAGGGACTTTCTAGATAAGTTCAAAGCTTAGATGATGAAGGTCCCAGCTTTGGATCATTCTATCACACTAGTTGCTCTGCTTATGGGGTTACACTCTTCGGGTATGAAAACATCCATCACAAAGAACACTCCTACCATTCAGGAGTTTTATGCTTGTGTTGAGAAGTACATAGCAGCCAAAGATGTTGAAGCATTCGATAGACATAGAAACCGATCGTCTCAAAGAGAACGCAACTGATCACTCCGGTAGCCCTTGCCGAAGAAAAACTGGCAGGGACCTTCACGTCAATGAAGGTTTAACACTTACACTCCTTTAAATGAGACTTTGAGTCAAGTCCTACTCCAAATCAGAAACAAACCATACATTAGGTGGCCTCCCCGTTCCATGGAAGATGATTTTATAAAAGATAAGACCAAGTATTGCCATTTTCGCTGAGATTATGGTCACATGATGGACGAACATAGAAAGATCAAGGATAAGCTAAAATTCTTGGTTCAAAGTGGAAAGTTTCAAACATTAATCATTATGGAAGGGAGGAATATTCCCACTCCTGATCGACATGCCCCACCGTAGGAACATGAATTGAATGAACAATTGATAGCCCAACCAGTGCACAACCAATCGAATGGAGTGATCCTCCAGATCTATGATGAACGATCCCTTCATGAGCCTTATATCCCTACCAACATCTTTCCTGCACACAATCGAGACCCCCAGAATTATTCATGGAGGGATGAAGTCGAACGCACAATTGCGCCCATCTTCTACATGGCCGAAACGCCTTTTCATGCTCCTTAAGAGATACTAACAACTCATGTTAACAAGCAACCCAAGGGAAAAAGACCAGTTATCAAATTTACTGATAAGGACTTGATCCTAACCATTATGACCCCCTCGTAGTTACCATCAAAATCAGTCAATACGAGGACAGAAGGATTTTCATTGATCAAGGAGTAGGAAGCAACCTCCTCTATTGGAACACTTTCCAATGAATGGGTTTCGGATAGACGCACCTCCAACCCCATATAAGACTAGTCAAGGAGCTCTCTGGCGAATGGATATATCTTGAAGACATTATCTCACTCCCAATCACTTTTGGCTTGCCACCAAACCATGCGACGGCTACCACTATATTCAATGTGGTCAAACTTCCCTTACTCTACAATGCGATCTTAGGCAGGCTAAGCTTAAACGCCATGGAAAACCTGTCCAACACAAAGCACATGAAGATTAAGTTCAAAACTCCTCTTAGTGTTGGAGCACTCTCTTGCGATTTGGAACCTCCCATATCTCTCCCCAAGTAATTATGATATTCTCGACCGCAATGTACTCCTCGATCATTTTTACCTTAGGATTTTTATTATGGCAATAATATTTTCTATTCGGTGATTAGCATATATGGCGTCCTAATCGTTTGATTCCTAACGAATAAAGCGTGTCATCAATAAGGGACCTGACTCCCAAAAGGGCGGGCACAATCCATCCAATCACTTGATTCCTAATAAACAAAACATGTCGCCAATAAGGGATATGACTCCCAGAAAGACAAGCACAGCCCATCCTAATGAACGAAGCATATTGCCAATAAGGGACCTGACTCCCAAAAGGGCAGGCATGGCATATCCAATCGTTTGATTCTTAACAAACGAAGGTGTTACCAATAAGAGACATGACTCCCAGAAGGGCAGACATGACCCATCCTAACATTTGAATTCTAACAAATGAAGCATATCGTCAATAAGGGACTTGACTCCTAGAATGGCAGTCACAACCCATCTAATCATTTGATTCCTAATGAAAAAAACGTATCACCAATAAGGGACGTGACACCCAGAAGGGTAGGTAGGGCCCATCCTAATGTTTGAATCCTAACGAATAAAGCTTGTCGCCTATAAGGGACGTAACTCCTAGAAGGGTAGGCACGACACATCCTAATGGTTAAATCTTAATGAATGAAACATATCATCAATAAGGGACTCGACTCCCAGGAAGGCAGGCAAGGCCTATCCAATCTTTTGATTCCTAATGAACGTGACTCCCAGAAGGGTAAACACGGCTCATACTAATAGTTGGTCTCCTATGATGATAGTGTGCCCCTGGGCAGGCAAGCATTCTTCTTTCAGCCAAATGATATAAAGTAAACATGTGGGGCATATAACTTAGCCAGGTTCCTCGAACGAATCTTACCGAAGGCATGCAGATAAAATTTATCATCATTACTTGAAGATTAAAGGAATATCCCCAATGGTAACACGTGCATAACGTAACAGTATATAGAGTTTTTCATTAAGAAGACCGACAATATGAAGACTACACAAATTCAAGGGGAACAAGGGGAGTGCCAGAAACTCTAAAGGAGGAGACTTTACAATCGCTTGTGCCGCAGCCGGCTCAATAGGAACACCGAAAGGATCAGCATGGATAAGTTTCTAACATGTGCCTCTTAACCAATAGCCTTTTCACCAGGGGCAAGACCCCTTCCAAGACTGCTTGATGAACTATCTCTTCGGCATACCTCAACCTCTTAGATAGTCTATGATGGGAATGCCTAAAGATCTTAGTGTTCTTGGCAAAAGACTCTCCAATCTTAGTCATCTTTCACTCTGAGGCTTGAACCGACTTCTCATGCATCCAAGTCAGTACTTCGACAGTCTACAAACATGCCTCACGAGCCCTCGCCTCAACCTCTAGCTCTTTGCAACGTTTTTGAGATAAGGCTAAGTCTTGCCGCAAACACCTAATCTCGTCATCTTTCTCGGTAAGCAAGGCGCTTGATGTCTTCTCTATTTCTGCATCTTTCTCCCCCTACTTGAGGGCATCCTGCAGTACCAACACCTGACTACCCAATTGATCGGCACGTTTCTCCAAGTGCCCTATCGTCTGTTTCCTCTACTGCCTTTAGAACTCCGTCAAGACTATCGTCTGCCAGAAGAAACTAAATCAATCGAATACAAAGAAAAGCAAGAAATAAAACAAGACAAGTATGGGAAAAAAGGTGATACCACTAAGCCAAGAGATTGAAGAGTCATGTCAGCCTGCTATAAGGACATCTTCTTCAACTCCATTCTTATAAAACCTGAAATTATTGCTTAGTTTTATGTATGACTTATAGTATATAGAGTGAATTTCGATATTATAAATGTGAAATATCAAATTTAATGGATTAACAAATTAAATTAAGACTTGATTTGAAATAGTGATGGAAACCCAAAACCTTGGAGTCTAATCTTTGAGTTAAAAACTCAATTATGGAATCCAATTCCTTGGGCCTATTTAGAAGCCCAAAACTTAAATTGGTACACCAATAAAACCTCTCCCACATTTGGGTCCTCCATTGCTTTTATTCTCATTCTTTCTTTAGCAAACAAGAGGAAGAAAAGTCAAACAAGGCAAGTAACAAAAGCATTTAATGTGTAGAATGTGAGATGAGTGGTTAGTGAATAAAAGGAGAACAAGTGGAATAGGAGTTGTCCATATTCGTGAACTTTCTTGAAAATATTTTTGGTGTATGTGTGTGTGGCCAAGAAGGAGAAAGAAAGAGAGAAAGAGAGATAGGTAAAAGAATATTTTTAATCCTCCAAACCCTATTCATGAGTCCCTTACTTCTCCCCCACAAAATCACCTTAAATTTTATCAAATCAACATTTAAACTTGAAATCAGCTACCCCCATCCATGTATACCCCATATACAGCCTCTAAGAAGCATAAAATGGAGAAAAATGTCTTTTATTCAATCCAAAAGTATTGAGAGAAGAAGGAGGCCAAGAATGAAAAACTGAGAAGAGAAATTAGGGGTTTGAAAAGCTAAGTATAAGGTAAGCTAATTCATGGCTTTAGTCTTTGATTTATCATTGAAATCATGGTAACTACCATGTTTCATGATCTGAACTTAGAAGGATAATGAAAGATTGGAATCAAGATAGAAACCTTAAATTCCTGCAAACAGAACAATCTTACAATGCTCTAATGTTTTATCTATAACTTTTTCTACACAAGGGCAAATTGAGTGAGGTTTACTGCATATGAAACTAAATTTCCATACCTTAAAACTGAGATATTATTCATTGAATTGTAATGAGAATTGGATTTTTAACGATTTTTCAAAATGAGACATTCTGTAGAAAAATCCCCTTTTTCTGTCTTGTTTCGATTGAGATTTTGGTTCGATTTTGAGGTGCCTTATAGACTAAATTAGGTTAAGCTTTAAACACAAAATTTGTAGATCTAAGTCTTATATTTAATTTTAGATAAGAATCATGTGAATTGGATTTATGCAGTGAAAGTTATGGTCATTTTCCCATGACTACGTGGAGTAAAAATTATGCAGTTAAGGCAACATAAGGTAGATTTACATGTATTTGTATAATTGGAATGGATCTAAGTTACAAACATGAAAATTATTGTTTTATGTCTAGTCTTTAAGTATAAATTAGAATTTTGGTAATCTAAGGATGCTAGTTCGAAATATACTTATTCTCCTAAGACATGAAGATGCGAAAATGAGTATTGAATATGAGTAATGAGCACTTTGAGCATAGAGACATATTTCCACTTTGCATGTCTTGCATTTGGTATCTTAATAGCATTGGATAATGTAATCTAAATTCTATGTTGTAATTTACATAACTATTAGGCGAAAGTCTATCGAACGGGATAAGGTTAAGAATTTGAATTAGTGGGAGTGTACAACCTTCCAAACTGTGAGTGAGATTTTTATGTTTTGTTAATGGGAAATGTTTTATGTGTTTTGAAAAATCTTATTTTGAAATGTGGTTTTATAAATTAATTTGAGTGTGATGTGTTTTCTTAAAATGATAAAGTTGGAAATGTTTGTCATATGATTTACTTTACACTGTTGATTGAGCTTTATTGAGACAAAGATATGTATGGGTTGCAAGTTGGTTTTGGTATTTATTTGTGAACGAAAACTCTGTTTTTGGTGACCGATTGTTTACGCAACTGCTGTGGTTTATTGCTCACTCATGGCCGGTGGAAGGAAGAGCGGTATGTGGAGCCAGATATTGATTGAGGTAGTGTGATGTAGGACATTAACCTACCTAAGGATACAGTTGGACAGCTATGAGTCACCAATAGTGATGTCCAAACCAACACTAAGGATGTGATATTTTTTTTAAACAAATGATTGAATAAAAACTCTTGGTGGTTCTAGTCCTTGACCCCGACCAAGGTCTTGGATTAGAAAGTATGTTTCTGGCAGTCCTAAATTTTGAATGAAATGCAATCCATTTGATGCATAGAGAAATATTTATACTTTGAAAACATTGATGGATTATGTGAAAGCTATGTGAATTTGTGTTTACTCTTGTATTGATATTATGAAATTTATTGCTAATGATTTTAGAACCTGATCACACTCACACTCATTGATTTATACATGGACTTCTCACTCACTAGATACAATTGTACTCATCCCCCCTCTTTATCTCTTGTTTTCAGGTTTGTAGACAGT
Source organism: Dillenia turbinata (assembly GCA_037126225.1). Lineage (NCBI taxonomy): Eukaryota > Viridiplantae > Streptophyta > Magnoliopsida > Dilleniales > Dilleniaceae > Dillenia > Dillenia turbinata. Next base: position 25,573,668 of record JBAMMX010000012.1, read on the forward strand.
AAGTACAGATAGAGAGACTTCTTTGGAAAATCCGTGAGATCCATTTCGGCTAGAGTCATACACTTCATGTAAGATGGTCTCATTTTGGACTTACATAGTTGTAGATAAATCCATGGGAAAGATCAATGAAAGTGGAATTATGTTGTATTATAAGTTATTTATATAAGATTTAATATTTTTGTATATGTTTGTTCATATTTTGATTAGCCACTTTGCAATAAAGTAAATGAGAATTTACTTACTTCATTTTGAGAGTGGCCATATGGATAATGGTTTATGATTACAAAGAATTGGTTGTGAATTAATTCAGGTTGATAATAGGTCAGCCTTGTGAAGTCTCGGAGTGTGTGCCTGGAGATGCACGTAGTTCGAGACAACATGATAATTTCACGTGCTCAGATTCGACGATCGGGGTGTGACAATTTTATTAGTATCAGAGCTTAGGTTGGAGGTTCTATTAAGTGTTTCTAAGGCTACAATGGATCATAGGATAGACGAGTCTTGGGTAGAGCTAATAAGGTTTACATAGATTAATTTGTTTCTATGGACTGAACCTTATTTTCTTTTATGGTTTATGCAACCTAGGAGACGCACGAGAGGAGCTACTTCCCTCCTTGCCAACCATGAAGCTACTTCTTCTTCTCATGATCCGATGCTACCTGAACCATCGGAGATTCCACCTCCTCCTATAGTAGCTTTCCAAGAATGTATGAAATGGTTGAGTAAGTATGGAGCTAGGTTCCACCAATCAAATTAACCCGAAACTCAAGCACCACCTCCACCTCCACCACCACCAAACCCTACAAACCCTGCTACACCTTTGGCAATGGCTATACCTCCTATGTCGGTTGCCGTATCCTCTACTCGCCTTACCACTACCCTATCCAAATTGATCAAGAAAGCTCTACAATTGGGTTGTGAAACTTTTACTGGGTGAGTGATGCTACAATAGCTAAGGCCTGGATAAATCGGGTCTCAAAAACTATGCAAGAAATGGGTTTGGATGATGTAGATAAGCTGAAAGTGGTAGTCAGATTGCTTGACAAAAGATTAAGAACTTGGTAGGAAAATCTGAATAAACATTCTTTTATTCCCATAACTTGGAGTGAATTCCTAAGGGAATTCGATGAAAAATACTATACCCACTTCTATAGAGATCAGAAGCAAAAGGAGTTCTTTTACCTATAACAAGGGAATAAGTCTGTAACTGAGTACAAAACAGAATTGAGAGAACTTTCCATGTATGTGCCAAAAATGGTAGCTATAGAGGAGTATCTATGTTCTAAGTTTGAGGAAGGGTTGAATCTCAACATTCGAGAGAAAATGATAATTACTGATGCCCATAACTTCAAGGACGTGTTACAGATGGCTTTGGGGGCTAAGAAAATGGTTCAAGAAATGGGTCGCATTCGAGAAATCTTTGGGAAGAAGAGAAAGTTTGGGAGTACTTCTGGCCAATCATCGAAAAGAAGTCATAGTATTACTTCTCAAGGCAATGTCTCGGTTACTGGCTCAGTTGCTTCACCAATAGGCCAATCTTACCCAAAGTAGGTGCTTTTCCCACTAGTGCCACTTCTGGTGCAAGACCCTTTCGGGAAAATCATGATCAGCGTCGGAATTGCAAGAAGGAGCATACCGAGACTTGTTCTTGATAACATTATTTTTATACATTTGAATTTATTTTATTTTATTTTATTTTAGGTTTTTTTTATGACTTTTAGAACTATTTTTAGTTTTTATTTCATGACTTTACACTGATTATTTTCGTGGGTTTTATTTTAGGATTATTGGGCTTATTTAAAAATATTTGACTGCACAGATAGCTGTTATTTTAGGCATAACTTTCTGCTCCAATGTTCGATTGACCTCATTCTTGTTGGCTTGGAAAGAAGACTTTAAGGCCTATAAATCTTATGAGACATCAGAGTCTGGGTCAAACAAAAAGATATCTGAAATTTGAGTCGAAGTTACTATAGTACTGGATATCAAGACCCGTGCATTCTAAAAGTCCAAGTCCAAGTAAAATATCAAGCTGTTATAAAGACTCACGAATTGTTAGTCATTTAGGACTCTTAGGACATTGATTATAATTAGGAGACACCTTTAGACTTAGGGAGAGAGGAAAAACTATAGCAGTCACCTCCTTAGCCTTCTTGGATGGGATTTTTCGATCTTCATTCGGGTTGAAGGGGTTGTAGTGAGTTCTTCACCTTTCTTGCATTTCTTTATCATGTCTACTTGGATTTCATGTTCCTGGGACTTGATGAATTCTGTTCTTAGATTAATAACATGGTTTGATTCGTTTCTTTCCCTTAAATCTTTATTGAAACTTTCTTTCTTTGATGAGATTTTATTGTTGAACTTAATGCTTCATTCATAAAGGGCTACGATTTGATGATTTGCGATTACATGCATGAGATGGAGAGAAGATTGCATGAAATTTGACCAATACATTAAAATCCATATAAAGTTATGAGAACGACGGATGATTAATTCTGAGTGTGGGGATTTTAGGAAAAACCCTAGATTACAGATATTTCATAGAGCTTAATACAGTTCGACCTAATCAAGATTGCATGACCATTGGGTTTTGGTTAGTCGAATTAGGATTTCATTGCATAACCATTTGGTGAATCTAATTTAGAGAAATCTGTCATCATTAAGAATGAATCTTTAGTTAATAAACTTTAAGCGATTTGAAAGATTTCGACCATGTGAAAAAATTAAAGATAGATGAAATTGAAATCCTAAGGTTTTTATTAATCAATTTTCTGTTTTTGATATTTTCGTAGTTTTGATATCTTTGCAATCTTAATTCGTCTTGTCCAACTTAGATATGGTATTTTATAATTGGTAATACATAATATCCTTATAGGAGCATCACTTGCTTTGCACTCTACACAACATTCGAATAGAGTATATTTGTCCGAAATCGTGATACATAAAAATCACATAATAAGTTTTTAGCGTCGTTGCCGAGGATATTCTTGCTTATCAACAAAAATCATCTTGTTTGAGATTTGACATTATTTTTTTTATTTCTTGTCTCTTTCTTGTTTTTTATAAATAGGGTATATAGATTTTAGGATTTTTTCATATATTTCTTACTTCTCCCATATAGAATTAGGGTTTTTAGGTTTGTTTTCGGCTGTCTAAAAATGGATTCAGAAATTAGGGTAAATAACTACTTGTTTTGAAGGATTTGGGCCAACTGAACAAAACCCATAGCCATTACTATGGGCATCACCTTATTTTCGTCAAATTCTGTCATTTTCATAGGATTTTCTTTTTTTATTATTTTTTCATGATTTTTAGAATTTTTTGATTGTTTTCTCGGGTGTCTTTTTGTCTTATTTTGCTGTGTTATTGTGATTTCTACATTTATCTAGGTGTTGTAGATTTTGTTGAGAGGTTCTTGTAATTGTTTTTGAAGTTTGAATTTTGTGCTCTTTTTGGTGTCCGTACAGTGTATGCTGCGATCCAAGAGTGTTGAACTAACTGATTTCGATTCTGAGATAGAGAGGACTTTACGAACCATTCATAGACAAGCTAGAGAGGTTAAGGAAGAAACAATGGCCCATGAGAATAAAACAATGAGGGAATACTCGATGCCCAAATTTCAGGACATTCGAACTAGCATCGCGCGACCAACTGTGGAGGCAAACTTTGAGTTAAAGTCAAGTCTCATTGGAATGGTGTAGATAAATCAATTTGACAAAGAGGCCTTTGAAGATCCAATTAGTCATATGAAGAACTTTCTAGAGATTAGTGACACTATCAAGCTAAATGGAGTTAACGCAAATGCCATCAAGTTAAGCTTATTCCCTTTCTCTCTTAGGGAAAAAGTGAAGGTATGGCTAAACTCATTTCCTGCTAATCATTTTACTAGTTGGGAAATTCTTTCTCACGTATTTTTGGCTAAATATTTTCCACCTGATAAGACAGCCAAACTACGTAAGGACATTACTATTTTTAGGCAGTTTGAGGGTGAGTCTTTCTATAATGCCTGTGATCGGTTCAAGGATTTGATGAGGAGATACGAACATCATGGTATGCCTGATTGGTTGATTTTGCAAACTTTTTATAGCGGTCTTTTAAATTCTGTCAAAATTACCATTGATGCTACGACAGGAGGTGCTTTTATGAGCAAGTCATAACATAAGGCATGAGCATTATAAGATGATATGGCATCTACTCAATATGATTGGTCTAATGAGCATAAGATTCCTAGGCAGAAAGCTGGTATACATGAGGTTGACAGCTTTACCATGCGTAATACAAAAATTGATTCTTTGATTAATTGCATGAAAACTAATCAACTTAATGTAGTGACTAACAAGGTTTTGTATTGTGATTATTGCGGTGATTCTACTCAAAAGGTTTCTGAGTGTCCACAGTACAACAAGCAAACTACGTTTTTAACTTTGACAAATCTCAGGATAACCCTTACACCAACACGCATAACCCTGGGTGGAGGAACCATCCCAATTTTTCATGGAGTCAAGGAAGAGCACCACGACCAAATAACCCCTTAGGCTTCAACTCAAGGAATCCACAACTAAGAGAAACCAAGACAACATGGGAAATGACAATTGAACGTTTGGCAACTGTGACAAGTGAAAGGATTAAGAGTTTGGCAATAACAACAACTTATGGATTGAAAGACTTGTAAATAAAATTAATCAATTAACTAACGCTTTTCATTCTCATATGTTAGGTAGATTGCCGAGTAATACAGAAAAAAATTGTAGAGAGCAAGTGAAGGCAATTACATTGAGGAGTGGAAAGCAACTTCAAGAGGAACCGATTCAATCAAAGGAAGAGAACAAACAAGAGTTTGAGACCAACTAGCCTATTGATCAGAAGACCAATGCATCTAAAAAAAAAATAGGGAAGTTCTTTACCTTTGAGAAGTATAGATCTCATGTTCCTTTTCTTGGTCATTTATTGCGTGATAATGCAGAAAAACAATGTGAGAATTTTCTAGAAATTTTTAAGATGCTGCATATTAGCATTACTCTTTTGGATGTTATCAAGCAGATGCCGAGCTATGGAAATTTTTTGAATGACGTGATCAGAAACAAGAGGAAACTGGATGAGGTTTCGACGGTCAAGCTTACAGAGGAGTGTTCAGCAATTCTAGAAAGAAATATGCCATCAAAACTTAAGGATCCATAGAGTTTTTTCATCCCTTGCACAATTGGTTCTTCTAATTTTTCTGATGTTTTTTATGATTTAGGTGTCGGTGTCAATCTCATGTCAAACTTTGTGTTTTTAAAGTTAGGATTAAAGGATTGTCGACCTACCAATATTTCTTTGCAATTAGTTGATAGGAGTGTCAAGTATTTTAGAGGCATTGTTGAGGATATTTTGGTTAAAGTCGATAAATTCATTTTTCCTGTTGACTTTGTTGTTTTGGACATGGATGATGATGAGGACACTTCTTTGATTTTGGGTCGACCATTTTTGAACACTACACGTGCATTGATTGATTTGTGGAAAACCGATTTCGCGATTGAATGATGAGAAAATTGAGTTTGATGTTTTTAATTCTATAAGAAATTTTGATAAACAAGAAGTTTTCAGAGTTGATTGCATTAAGAGGATTGTTGAGCATGATTTATATATCTTTTATTCTAAAGATTCTCTTGAAAATTGTATTGTTAGTTCCTTGCATGTGAGGCATGAATTTCTAGATGATGAATATATTGATGCATGTGCTATTTTGGATACAAATTTACCTCAAGTTCAAACACAATATGAGCCAGGTTGAAGTAAGAAGATTGTGTCTAGCTGAAAACAAGAAAGAAATGTGCTTATTGGGAGACAACTCAATGTTTTTATGATTTTATGATTTTCTTTAATCTTTGTTTTGTTGATTTAATTTAGGTTTAAGCTTTGATGATATTTTTTTCATAGGTCAATAATCAACCCTTTCACGAGAGGAAGAGAAGCTGTTGAAAAGGAGGTTGAGAGTTCACCGACTTAATCAGGGGAGTTTTCTATTCTCTTCTTTTGATTTTAGTGTTTCTTTTACATTGCAGACAATGTTTGGTTTAAGTTTGCGGGGTGCATTTTGATTTTTATGAATTTTATTTTGATTTATTTCATTCTGATTTTTAAGACATTTTTTTTAGGAATTTTTAGGACTCTTGAGTTTTGATAAAATTTTTTCCATACCAACTAAATTTTCTTAAGTTTTCTAATCCTTGTATGTTATTTGTTTTGAATTGTGTTACATGATAAATGATTGGTATTAGTAGTTACTTGATACATGAGTGGTTATTCATCTTTTTATGGTTGATTTGAAAGATAAACATGTAAAATTTAAAACCGAATTTACCTTAGTGAGGATTTGAGTCTTATAGAGCAATTTTTTGCTTTCATCATTTTTTTTATTGAGCATATATTACACATGATTTAGTCATTCTAGAATTTGTTTTGTTATACATTTTGAAACCACATTCATGATTTTCATGCACCAAAATAATTAAGATACTTAGAATTACACACTTTTGACTTTCGAAAAATACCAAACAAATCATTTTATATCCCTTAGTTAACTTATTTGAGCCTAGACCTGTTTTCGTATGTTACCTACATGATTTACCCTAAACCTATCTTTTTCTAGCCCTAGACTTTAAACCCGAATTCACTAATATACTTATAGTTGATAGTGTGGCATCATGCTTCTAGGTATTATTGTTTCATTCAAGTTTTATATATGTTTTTAGTCATTATCTTATTGAGTGGGTTATACAAAAAAAAAAAAAAAAAAAAAAAAAAAAACTACAAAAAAAATGAAAAATGAAAAAAAAAAAAGAATAGAAAAAGAAAAGAAAAGTGGTGATTGAAAAAAAAAAAGAAAAAAAACCAGAAAAAATTGAAAAAGAGAAGAAAAAAAAAAGAAGGAAAAAAAAATTCAATCTTGATATTATTCACTCTTATAGTGAAATGTCTTTACCTTATTATTTGCTTTGAATAAACGATTTATCACATTGTTTAGAGTTTTTTTTTTTTTTTGCTTTGTTGTAAATGATATCATGTCGTGAAGTTTAGGTATAGTTAGTTAATTATTTTAACCTCACATTTTACCCTTTATCCTACCATTTACCGTAGTCTCATTACAACCAAATAAAAGATATTTTTGATTGGTGTGTGGATTTCATATATAAGTGGTGGAGATTTGATATATGAGTAAGTTTATAGTAATGTCATCTCATTGTGTTGATTTGAGTGATATACGTACCCTTACATAAAATGAGAACTTTGAGTAGTTGATTAGCATCTTCTTTCATTCTATTAAGTAAACCAATTGTGAAGGTGATTAAGTCTTGCATTATTTTTTATTTCGATAAGACTATATAAAATGAAATAGTTATTCTAGTGTTGGATATTATGAAGTATTGATTTTTATGATTGCAATTCCGGTTTGAACTTATTATATGCATGGTTAGGGACTTGGGAGATTGAATTGGTTTTTGGGAGAAAATTTATTCTTACTTGAGGACAAGCAAACATTCAAGTATGGGGTTATTTGATAACAATATTTTTATACATTTGAATTTATTTTATTTTATTTTATTTTATTTTGGACTTTATTTATGACTTTCAAAACTATTTTTAGTTTTTATTTCGTGATTTTATACCGATTATTTTCATGGGTTTTATTTTAGGATTATTAGCCTTGTTTAAGGATATTGGACTACAGACAGCTGTTAGTATTTTGGGCATAACTTTCTGTTCTAATATCCAATTGACCTGGTTCTTATTGGTTGGAAAGAAAACTTCATGGCCTACAAATATTATGAAGATCTCAGAGGCTGGGTCAGACTAGAAGATATCCAAAATTTGAGTTGAACTTACTACAGTACTGGAAATCAAGGCCCATGAGTTCTAAAAGCCCAAGTCCAAGTGAAATATCAAACTGTTATGAAGAACCACGAATTGTTAGTCATTTAGAACTCTTAGAACTTAGATCATAATTAGGAGACACCTTTAGACTTAGAGGGAGAGAGGAGAAACCCTAGCAGCCCCCTCTTTAGCCTTCTTGGACGGGATTCTTCGATCTTCATTCCGGTTGAAGTGGTTGTAATGAGTTCTTCACCTTTCTTGCATTTCTTTATTATGTTTACTTAGATTTATTATTTCTAGAACTGGATGAATTATGTTCTTTGATTAATAACATGGTTTGATTCGTTTCTTTCTCTTATATCTTTATTGGTTTGTTTTTTCTTTGATGAGATTTCATTGTTGAACTTAATACTTCATTCGTAAAGGGCCCTACAATTTGATAATTTGTGATTACATGTATGAGATGGAGAGAAGATTGCATGAAATCTGACCAATATAATAAAATCCATATAGGGTTATGAGATCGACGGACGATTAATTCTGTGTGTGAGGATTTTAGGAAAAACCCTAAATTACAGATATTCCAAATATCTTAATGCAATTCGGCCTAATCAAGATTGCATGACCATTAGGTTTTGGTTAGCCGAATTAGAATTTCATTGCATAACCATTAGGTGAATCTAATTTAGGAAAATCTACTCATCAAGAATGAATTTTTAGTCAATAAACTTTAAGGAATTTAAAATATTTCGACCATGTGAAAAAATTGAAGACAGATGAAATCGATGTCCTAGGGTTTTATAAAACTAGGGTATTTATTTATCAATATATTTTTTTTAATATTTTCATAGTTTTGATATTTTTACAATCTTGATTCGTTTTGCCTAACTTAGATATAGTATTTTATAATTGGTAATACATAATATTCTCGTGGGAACGACATTTACTTCGGACTACACACAACATTCGACTAAGGTATACTTGCCTAAAATCGTAATACATAGAAATCGCGTAACAGTTCTAAGTCTCAAAGATGTTTTCATTATGGAAAGACATATCATTTTAAAAAGAACTACCCTGAATTAGGGGGTGAAAGGCAAGGGAGCCTAACTATGCAAGCCAGGACAGGTGCTCCAAGGGGAAATCATTAGAATGTTCTTGTTTCTTCCTCCATTATTGCTCCCAAGATCGGGACAAGGAGCAATACAGTGACCCAAAACCCCTCCCATCCTCGGACTCATGCACAAACTAGGATATATGCAATGACTAAGGAGGATGTTTAGACCAATCCCGATGTTATCACAGATAATGGGTTTAAAACTTAAGTCTTTATAGTTGATATTGTCAAAAACATGTATAAATCTTAAAATATGGTGAAACATGATGACGATGCATATAGGTAATTGATATATGCATAGAATTTAAACTTCTTTAGCAATGACATCCAGTATTTTGTATGATAACATTTATACATTTTGTATCTTTGAGATGACATGAAGGAAAAACTGATAAATTATTATATTGCATTAAATTTAAGTGGGGAATAGAGTCAAGTGGAGCAAATGGAGAGTTTCCATGTTAGATAGGGAAAGTGATTGATACCAAGTACATGGGAAGAGTAGAGAGCTACAATGCCAGAAACATAGTTTTGGAATCTCTAAAAGAAAAGTATTTAGAATTAGAGTGATGAATATTACTCTGACTATACTATGGTTGAAAATCTAACTTTAGAGAAATTTTCTATAAATAGGTATGATGACTCTCTTTGATCAAAATGCATGCATTGATTGATACCAGTGCTGATAGGTCCATTGTTAGTGCTGAATTCTCATGGCATGCTGATAGAGAGTTTTCTCCTCTTGAGGATGAATTGCTTGTGCAGACTCCTTTAGGTGAGCAGTTAGTGAGAAATTCAATATATAAGGGTTCTGAAGTTAAGATTGAAGAAATAGCATTGGCGGAGGACTTGATTCCTATTGAAATGCATGATTTTGATATCATATTAAGAATGGATTAGTTATTTTGGTATACAGCCACAGTGGACTGTTTTATAAAAAGAGTTGAATTTAGAAGATCAGATGCTCCAAGTGTGATTTTTATTGGAGAATGCCAAGGATTACCAACTTGTGTGATCTCAGCTTTGGAGGCTCAAAAGATGATAAAGAAAAGATGTCAGACGTATCTAGCTCATGTGATTGATACGACAACGGAGGGTCCAAACTTAGAAAATATTCTGGTGGTAAAAAAATTTCCGAATGTTTTTCCTAAAGAATTGTCAGGGTTACCCCCAGATAGAGAATTTGATTTTACCATTGATTTACTCCCAGGAACAATACCAATTTTCATCCCTCCTTATAGGATGGTTCCCGTGGAGTTAAAGGAGCTTAAGGTGCAGTTGTATAAATTGCTTGATAAGGGATTTATTAGGCCAAGTTTCTCATCGTGGGGAACACCAATTTTGTTTATCAAAAAGAAGGATGGTACCTTGAGGCTCTATGTTGATTATAGGCAGTTGAATCGGGTGACAATTAAGAACAAATATCATCTTCCTAGGACCAATGATCTTTTCAATTAGTTACAAGAAGCATGTGTATTTTTAAAGATTGATCTTCGATCGGGATATCTTCAACTCAAAATCAAGGAGAGTGACATCCATAAGACTACTTTTCAGAATAGGTATGGTTATTATGAATTCTTACTGATGGCTTTTGGCCTTACAAATGCCCCAACTGCTTTTATAGATCTTATGAACCAAATCTTTAACCCATATATGGATAAGTTTGTGATTGTTTTCATAGATAATATTTTGGTGTATTCTAAGAGTGAAGAAGTTCATGCAAGGCATCTTCGGGTCATACTTCAGATACTTTGGGAGAAACAATTATATGCAAAGCTCTCTAAATGTGAATTCTAGTTATGAGAGGTTGATTTTCTTGGTCACATTGTATCCGGTAAAGGAATTTTTGTGGTTCCCAAAAAGGTTAAAGCAATCCTTAAGTGGGAGTAACCTAGGAATGTCACTGAAGTTCAAAATTTCTTAGGGCTAGTAGGATACTATCGGAGATTTATCGAGGAGTTCTCATTGATAGCAATTCCATTAGCAAGATTAACTCGAAAAGGTATCAAATTTGAATGAGATGACAAGTGTGAAGCAAGTTTCCAAGAGCTGAAGAAGAAACTGACTTCTGCTCCCATTCTTTCACTCCCTACAAGTGGTAGAGGATTTGTTATGTATAATGATGCTAGCAAACATGGATTTGGATGTGTGTTGATACAAGGAGACAAGGTGATAGCCTATGCCTCTAAGTAATTAAAGAAATATGGAGACATTATTTGTATGGTGAGACTTGCCCAGTTTATACCAACCATAAAAGTTTGAAGTACTTGCTTACTCAGAAGAAATTAAATTTGAGGCAACGAAGATGGTTGGAACTTATTAAAGATTATGACCTTATTATAGACTACCATCCGGACAAGGCTAATGTGATAGCAAATGCTTTGAGTAGGAAGTCATTAACAAATGTGGCAAGTATTAGAAGTAGTTATCTTCCCTATCTTATTAGCATTCGGTCCCTTAGAGTAAGGCTAGCTAGTGATGGACATAGTACTCTTGTGGTGAGATTTAAAGTAGGGCCGACCTTGATAAGTAGAATCCAAGAACTACAAGCATCTGATAAGGAATTGAAATTAGAACTTGAAAAGATTCAAAAAAAGGAAGAAACTGAGTTCAGGGTGAGAGCTGATAGTATGTAATTTTCATATTTAACAAATGAAGGCAATATTTGCCTAAGAATCATTCAAATATTCAAATCTCTATTGACCTCTAGGTCTCCTGACTTCTCGGACACTTAACAGTCTATCAATTGATTTTTAACGGATCACTCGATTTGCTCTTGGCAAAATAAGTAAAATCTTATCTCGGTCTTATATCTCCTAATTATTGCTCCTCTCCATTAGTCACTACTCCGCTCTCAATATTGTCTAGGATTCTGATGGAACATTACCAGAGTGATTTGAAAAACTTATCACCACTAGGTTCAGAGCCCACTAAGCCCATAACTAGTTAAAGGTGTCTCTCAGTGATTCTATCTCTCGGTCCTATATCTTCTCCCGATCACATGATCTCCGGATCACCCGCCTTGTTGAACACTCATACTCAACCTGTTGATCTCGTCATCTCTCAATCGTTTGACCTGTTAGTCTAGTAATCCCTCGATAGCTCGATCTGTCAGTCTCTCAATATCTCGATCATTTAACCTGTTAGTCTAGTAATCCCTCGATCGCTCGATCTGTCAGTCTCTCAATCTCTTGATCGTTCGACCTATTGGTCTGGTAATTTCTCGATCGTTTGACTTGTCGGTCTTCTAATCTTTCAATCGTACAACCTATTAATCTCATAATCTCTCGATTGTTCAACCTATCGGTCTCGTAATCTCTCGATTGTTCAACCGGTTGGTCTTATAATCTCTCAATCATTCAACCTGTCAGTCTCCCAATCGCTCGATTGTTTGACCTGTCGATCTCTCCATCTCTCGATTACCTAATCACTCGGTCACTTGCTATCGATCTCTTGATCACTTGATCCTTCGATAAATCGATCATTTAATCTCTCGATCTCTCAATGACTCGATCTCTCAATTTATTGACCCACCGATCTCTTGACCTCTCAGTCTTTTGGGAGGCCTCTTACAATCCACTATACTCTTAATACCATTTTTTCAAAATGCCATTAAGAGTGAGGGCAAATGATGGTACACTACTTAACAGGTTTTTTAAATCGTTCATAGTTATCCAATAAGGATGGCAATCATCATCAAGTTCAAAGCTTTCCATATTCCTGAAGGATTCTGATTCTTGTAGACTCTTAAAAAGGAATGAAATCTTTCTAAAATTGAAAACCTTCCTTAATCAATTAAATAAAAATAGTCATGCTTTTAACCTCATGCTTAGTATCCTTTATTAATTTTTGTGGTATGTCATATACTTTAACTGATTATAATATAAAAATGAAATAGACATAATAATAATAATAATAATAATAATAATAATAATAATAATAATAATACAAAACCAAAAAAAAATAAGATGACCTCTTGAATATGATAGTTATATTTATAATTCATATTTATCCCTTTTAAATGATTACAGTAGTGAAAAAACAAAATAGCAAGATCAAGAGAAAGACAAAAATGTCACTTATTCTTGAATATATAGTCAATGAATTAATTATAAAACATATTTGAATGATTGAAAATCAATTTCTAAAATATTTTATCATTAATCCATATTGTACTTTTATTTTATTCACACATTAATGGTGTTATCATAATTGACTTAGTTCAAAACATGACAAATCCAATCAATTAAATAAAAATAGTCGTGCTTTTAACCTTATAGTTAACATCCTTTATTTATTTTTGTGGTGTGTCATATACTTTAAATGATTATAATTTAAAAATGAAACAGACATAAAATAACAATGGTGATAATAACAACAACAACAATAACCAAAAATTGAGAATAATAATTTAATCTCTTGAATATGATAGTTGCATTTATAAAGTCGTTATTATTCTTTTTAAATGATTACAATAATAAAAAACCAGAATTTAGAGAGAATAAATCTATTATTCTCATCTAATGAATATAATTTCATTGAGTTAAATATTCAAGATATTTGAATGATAGAAAATCAACTTCTTAAAAATTTTATCATTTATTAATATAATACTTTTATTCAATTGACAAGTTAACAATTTTATTATAATTGTCTCAACTTTGTGAGCAACAAAGCCAATCAATTAAACAAAAAAATCAATCAATTAAACAAAAAATAGTTGTGTTTGGAAGGTGATCATTAACATCATTTTTGGGGGATATCTTATCCTTTTAAATGATTATAATATGAGAAATCAAAATGAAACAATGACATAATAATAATAATAATAATAATAATAATAATAATAATAATAATAATAAAGCTCGAGAATAATAAGATACATTACAAAAAGAAGGTTCTTCCTGATAGCTTTTTCCCAATCCAATGTTTAAATATTTCGTTGCCAATATTTTTCTTCCCTAACGTTTATAGGAAAAAAAAAAAGGCCAAAGAAATCAATTTTCATAACATTTAAGAGAAAAGAACATTTGGAAAAATTATTACCACAAAAAAAAACAACAGGGAACTCTTCTCGACATTTCTATGAAAGCTAAACTACATGTGTTTTTAATTAAAAACTTCATGTAGAGTAATCTCTGATATTTTTTAGAGAAACGTTGGGAGGGTATTTCAAAAAACCATAGACCTCTCTTCTCTTCTCTTTCCTTTCTCTTTTTCTTCTGTGGTTATCTCTATTTGCCATCGCTACTGAATCTCACTGAATCTGAAAATCCTTGGCCAACTAGAGGCCACTATTAAAGGAAGCTGTCGATGGTTTGCTCTGCCACAAACACCATCTTCTACTGGAGGTAAATCATCTACTCTCTCTCCTCACCGCAAACATCAATTTTGTCAGAGGTAAGTTCCTCCAATTTCTGTAACCATTGATAAATTTATTATTGTTTTTGGGTACCCATACATAATTAGGGTCTAGGTTGGGAAAGTTTTGAGCAAAATTAGGGCAAAAATCAGATCATTCAATATTAAGTTAGAGCCTGTTCATATTTTCAAGATATAATTAGGTTAAAATTAGTTTAAATTAAGGTTAAATTAGGTACTACTTATGTTGTCATACTATAATTAGAGTAAAATTAGAATTTAGGGTTTATGGTTTAAAATTCCGGGTTTGATTACTTTTATTAATAAAAGTAAATATTTATGTAAAGAAAATCTCATATATACCAGTTAAAAATTATTAACAATTATTGTTAATAAATTATATAAATATACTATATACATAAGTGAATCCTATATATGCTTTTATTAGTAATATTTATATGTGTGTGTCTATGCTATATATGTATTATCTTTATGGTTTAGGGTTTAAAGATAATACTTAATTTTATTAATAAAAGATAATATTTACTTGCTAAAGTTTGTTACTAGTTTAGCAACATATATCAAAAGATTGCTTGTAATGTTTAATGGATATGTGTATAGTTTTCAATGATGGATATACTATATGTGTACCTATTGGTTTGCATGTTTTTGGCATATATTTAAGTTTCAATAATAGATATTGATAGAAATTTGATAGTAAGTTTAAAAAATGGTTAGTTAATTATTTATTATATATTTGTATATTGGTTTAATGTTATCTTTGTATGTATATAATACTTATTCATTATATATTTTGGTTTTTCTCTTTTGATTAACATGTGTGTGTGTGTGTGTAGAAAATGAACGTCAACTCTAAATTCATACATATATTGGTTTAATGTTCTCTTTGCATATATATAATGTCATTCATTATATATATATATTGATTTTTCTCTTTTGATTAATATATATATGTATAGAAAAGGAATGTTGAGTCTATATTCATTATTGGTTAGTTAGTTATTCTCCAATTTTCTAAATTCATTTTATTCATTATTGGTTTTACATGTTTGCTTAGATCAAACTAATACATGTTGCAAACATTTAATTCTTGTGCTAGAAATATGTCTCAAGGAAGAGGAATATTTAAAGGAATCATAATTATGGAATCATCCGAGAAAGCACCGCAGGTACATATTGATTAGTGCTCGAATACAAAAGGGATCTCTAACATGCGTTGGATGCTACATTTGGTAATGTATCAAAACTAACTATCGATTATAAGTATATTGAATTTGGTTATTTAATAATGCATTACCTCATATTTTATTGTTGATGATCTTCAAAGTGCTCAAAGGAGAGGGAGGACCACTCTCAAGGACACATGGGACCTAGGATCTCAAGGAATCGTAGTGTCCTTCAATGTTGAGCTATAGCCCGTTGAACGGGAGTCATAGATACTAGTCAGTTTCTTTTGTTTCGTGGCTAGAAGTTTGCTATTTTGACCTCTTAGTTAGAGGGATTGACGTAATATCTCTGCAATATCGAAAGAACCAATGATATCTTTCATTTAGGCACTTTTTTTTATTTACTTCCTTTTATTGTTGTTACAACATTTTCTAATTCAATTGTTTTCTTGTACAGCAAAAATTTCTTTCCGAAACAAAAAATGAGGGTGATGCTAATGCATATGTCCTCAAATCAATTTTTATAAAATTTAAAGAGTATAAATATATTCTAAAAAAATATTATGATGAGGAGAAAGTTGCTGAAGAGATTTCAGAAAATATCCCAAAGGGTCACAACACTTGTGAAAGGAGAACATTGTTGCACTCTAGTACTCAAGACGTGGGAAGATAATAACATGTTTTATTTAATAACATTTTGTTTATTTTTATATACTTATCATAATAATTTAAAATATTTTATAAGAGAAGTTTGAAGTAGGGAACCCAGCTCATTGTAGCAAACATATACACACACTTACGGTTTAAAGTCATTTGTGAGGTAAACAAAAGAATTGGTAATTATTTTAAATATTAATAATGAATCTAATCATATCTTTTTAGTTGTTAATAATTTTGATTTAGAAATTAGAGACAGGACATCTCCCAACAAAATTTAACTGTACGAAGTTACTCACAAGAAGAAAGACAGTCCATATGTGAATGCAGAATTCGCTAGTATGATGGCAAGTGACGTGAACTTTAGATATCACTTATTACTAAGCGTTTATGTTGATATTTTTATGAAAATTTGTACTGATATTTTTATATACATTTTCTATATATAGAAACAAACTGATGAAATGATGGCAACTCAACAAGTTGTATCAATGCAAAAGTCCATCAATCAAATCAAGAGTAGAGTGTTTCTTGAAGTGACCGACACGGAAAGTCTAGGTAGAATTAGAGGTAAAGAGATAGGGTCAACACTTGCCAACTACTATGAAAAATCAACTTCTCATACAAAGGCTAACTCTACCAAAGAGTTAACCGAGATGCACGATAAATTGAAGAAAATAAAAGCAAAATTTAAAATTTTGTTTCAAATGTTTACCTCAAAATTTCCAAATATGGAAATACCTTTTGAGCCGTGTGAAGAGGTGATATGCTAATTTTTGTTGTTTACATAATAAAAATTATCTTATGTGATATGTTAGGTGATACACTAACTTTTGTTCTTTACAGGCTGATGATGGTTCATCTAGTGATGGTGATGGCTCTTGTAAAGTCCAAGGGGTGGTCTGGAGAGGTGATGCAAATTTTGTATGTAATGCCATATTGTTTCTTTAACATTTTTTGTAAACTTTTTTATATTTTTGTTAATAAAATCTTTATTTTTTTATTCAAAATTATGTATGGATGCTTGCTTATTTCTTCAAAATGTACATTATGTTTGGAATAATGAGTTATTGGTGATCCAAAAGTGATGGGTACATGATATTTGTTTGGAATATAAAATGTTTGATGGTTGATGGTTTATGGTTCATGATTGTTTGTTTGACGTATGAAATGTAGTGTACTAAAATCCAGACCGGTCAGACGACCGGTTCGGCTGGTCCTACCGGGAACCGGACCAATAGTCAGTCCATATTTATTAACATAACTGGATTTTGAAAAAAATGGTCAAAATATGGATTGGACCGGGAATCAGATTGAAAATGCCAATCCGGTTTTTTTTCCCCTAGAGTCCACCAACTTGTTGGTGCATTGAAATATTAATGGACATTTAATGGATTTCATGAAAACCAAGTGAGGTGGGAATGTGAGGCAATGAAACCAATGGAAATTGAAAAATAAAAGAATAAGCCAGTCTCAAAACTATGCATTGAAATATTATTATGAATTATTTTCTTGGTTGTAAATTTGAATTTCTTTAGAAGAGAATATTAATTTACTGTTATCTTATACTTTTGCAAATAATTTATTTTTTTAGTAACCAAAAATTAACAACCGGTAAGTGTTAACCATCAAATTAATTTCATCATCGTAATAAAATATAATTTAACATAATTTAAATGTAAAATTACTATTTATTTTAATATTTTATTTCAAACTTTTATTGATGAACATTATCTCAAAATAGATTTCATTTGGATTAACTCCAAACAGCATGAACGGAATCTCGTGAGACTTGGTAAACATGACATTATTTTTTGTGTTATTAATATATATATATTTTGAATAAAACTTGGTAAACATTTGTGATTAGATATATAGATTTTTTAGATTATTAATATATTATAATTTAAATTTATTTATATCATCATGATAACGTCATTTAATTCTTTCATCCAGTCTGACCAATTTGACACAATGATCAATTGACACCTTTGTCGACCGATTCATACTCTAGTCTGGGTTTCAAAACACTGATGAAATGTAGATAAAGTTTGGAGTATGAAGTGACAATTATACTTGTTTGATAGTTGATGACATTATGACAAACAACTTAGGGTTTGGGAGCTAAACTAACTGTTCTTGTTCAAAAAAATAACCAACATTTTTAAAGTAAAACATCGGCAAATCCTTTCTTTGTCGATGTTTTATGAGTAAATATTGGGAAATGCTCACATATCCCAGCGTTTTACTCATCAAGCACGTCAAAAAATCTGAAAGTTTTGTCGACATTTTTGGGAAGAAACATCGGTAAAGTACTGACATTTGTCTATAAATGTAAAAAAAATTTCCAAACATTCTTTTACCCGATGTTTATTCTTTCGTCGCCCCACCTTTTAGTGATGATTATAAAATATTGGGAATGAGCAAAAAAAAAAAAAATAAAACGTCAACAAAGGTACGATTTTTTATAGTGATAACCTCTTGAATACAATAATTGTACTTATAAAATTATCATTAACCCTTTTAAATAATTACAATAGCAAAAGAAAAAAAAAAAGAAAGACAGACAAAAAAGTCAATTATTCTAATCTAATGAATACATTGTTAATGAATTAATTATAACATATATTTGAATAATTGAAAATCAATTTCTAAAATATTTTATCAACAATAGACATTGTACTTTTATTTTATTGACACAATAAAATGTTATCATAATTATCTCAATTCAAAACGTGAAAAATCCAATCAATTAAATAAAAATAGTCATGATTTTAAGCTTGAAGTTAATATCCTTTATTTATTTTTGTGATATGCCATATACTTTAAATAATTATAATATAAAAAATGAAATAATAATAATAATAATAATAACAACAACAACAATAGAAATAACAACAATAAAAAGCAACAATAATCTAAAATCAAGAATAATAACCTAATCTCTTGAATATGATAGTTGTATTTACAAAATCATCACTTTTTTAAATGATTATAATAATTGGAAAACAAAAATAGAGAGAAAAATTCGATTCTCAACTAATTAATATAATTTCTATGAGTTAAATATTCGACATATTTGAATGAAAGAAAATCAACTTCTTAAAAATTTCATCATTTAGTAATATAATACTTTTATTCAAGTGAAATGTTAACAATTTTATTAAAATTGTCTCAACTCAAGAGTAACAAAGCCAATCAACTTATAAAATTATCATTATCCCTTTTGAATAATTACAATAGCAAAAGAAAAGGAAAAAAAAAAAGACAAAGACAAAGACAAAAAAATTCAATTATTATAGTCTAATGAATTTATTGTCAATGAATTAATTATAACACATATTTGAATAATTGAAAATCAATTTCTAAAATATTTTATCATCAATAGACATTGTACTTTTATTTTATAGACACATTAATAATGTTAACATAATTGTCTCTATTTAGAACGTGACAAATCCAATTATTTAAATAAAAATAGTCATGCTTTTAAGCTCGAAGTTAATATCCTTATTTTTGTGATATGTCACATACTTTAGATAATTATAATATAAAAGATGAAATAGACACAATGACGATGATAATAATAATAATAATAATAATAATAATAATAATAATAATAATAATAATAATAATAATAATAATAGCCCAAAATCGAGAATAATTGCCTAATCTCTTTAATATGATAGTTGTATTTATAAATTCATCCTTAACTTTTTTAAATGATTATAATAATGAAAAACAAAAATTACAGAGAAAAAGCCAATTCTTCTCCCCTAATGAATATAATTTCCCTGGGTTAAATATTCAACATATTTAAATGATAGAAAATCAACTTCTTAAAAATTTCATCATTTATTAATATAATACTATTATTCAATTGAAACGTTAACAATTTTATTACTATTGTCTTAATTCTAAGAGTAACAAAGCCAATCAATTAAACAAAAAATGAACATGCTTGGAAGGTGATCATTAACATCATTTTTGGGGGTATCTTTTATCCTTTTAAACAATTATAAGATAATATCTTAAATACGAGAATAATAAAGTCATCATTATCCCTTTTAAAAATCAAAATGAAACAAGGACAAAATCGAGAATATTAAGATAATATCTTAAATATGATAGTTGTATTTTATAAAGTCATAAATGAATACAGTAGCAAAAAAAAAAAAAAAAAGAGGAAGGAAAGATCAAGAGAAAGAAAAAAGAAAGTCAATTGTACTAATCTAATGATTATATAGTCAATGAATTAATTATAACACATTTGAATAATAAAATAATCTCTTGTATATGATAGTTGTATTTATAAAGTTATCTTTATTCTTCTTAAATGATTACAGTATCAAAAAAAAAAAAAAATCAATAGAAAGAGAAAAAAGTCAATTATTCTAATCTAATAAATATGTTGTCAATGAATTAATTATAACACATATTTCAATGATTAAAAATCAATTTCTAAAATATTTTATCATTAATCAACATTGTACTTTTATTTTATTGACATATTAACGATGTTATCATAATTAACTCAATTCAGAATGTGACAAATCCTATCAATTAAATAAAAATAGTTATACATTTAATCTCATAGTTAACATCCTTTATTTATTTTTGTGGTATGTCATATACTTCAAATTATTATAATATAAAAAATGAAATACATAATAATAAGAAGAAAAATAATAATAACAACAACAACAATAACAACAATAATAACGCAAAATCAAGAATAATTAACTAATCTCTTGGATATGAGTTGTATTTATAAAGTAATCATTATCCTTTTAAATGATTTCAATAATAAAAAAATAAAAATTAGATAGAAAAACTTATCATCTAATGAATGCAATTTCACTAAGTTAAATATCCAAAATATTTGAATGATAGAAAATCAACTTCTTAAAAATTTCATCATTTATTAATATAATACTTTTATTCAATTGAAACATTAACAATTTTATTACAATTACCTCAACTCTGAGAGTAACAAAACCAATCAATTAAACCAAAAATAGTCATGTTTCGAAGATGATCATTAACATCATTTTTGGGGTATCTCTATCCTTTTAAATGATTATAATATGAGAAATCAAAATGAAATAAGGACAAAATCAAGAATGACAAGATAATATCTTGAATACGATAGTTGTATTTATAAAGTCATCATTATCCCTTTTAAATGATTATAGTAGCCAAAAACGAAAAACAAAGATCAAGAGAAAAGAGAAAAAAAAAACCAAAAAAAAAGTCAATTATACTAATCTAATGATTATATAGCCAATGAATTAATTAGCATACATATTTAAATGATTGAGATCAATAATCGATATTGTATTTTTATTTTATTGACACATTAACCATGCTATCATAATTGTCTCAGTTCAAAATGTGACAAATCCAATCAATTAAACAAAAATAGTCATGTTTTCAATGTCATAGTTAACATCCTTTATTCATATTTGTGGTATGCCATATATTTTGAATGATTATAATATAAAAGATGAAGTAGACATAATAATAATAATAATAATAATAATAATAATAATAATAATAACAACAACAACAACAACAACAATAACAATAACAACAACAACAACAATAATCCAAAATCGAGAATAATAACCTAATCTCTTGAATATGATAGTTATATTTATAAAGTCATCATTATCCTTTTTAAATGATTACAAAAACAAAAAACAAAAATTAGAGAGAAAAAGTCAATTCTTCTCATCTAATGAATATAATTTCACTGAATTAAATATTCAACATACTTGAATGATAGAAAATCAACTTCTTAAAACTTTCATCATTTATTATATAATACTTTTATTCAATTGACGGGTAAAAAATTTTATTATAATTGTCTCAACTCTGAGAGGAACAAAACTAGTCAATTAAACAAAAAATAGTCGCATTTGGAAGGTGATCAATAACATCATTTTTGGAAGTATCTCTTATCCTTTTAAATGATTATAATATGAGAAATCAAAATAAAACAGGGACAAAATCAAGAATAATAAGATAATATCTTGAATACAATAGTTGTATTTATAATGTCATGATTATACCTTTTAAATGATTACAGTAGCAAAAAACAACAAAGAAAGATCAAGAGAAAGAGAAAAGTCAATTATACTAATCTATTGACTATATAGTCAATGAATTACACATATTTGAATAATAAGATAATCTCTTGAATACGATCACTGTATTTATAAAATTATTTTTATCCCTTTTAAATGATTACAATGGCAAAAAACAAAAAAGAAAAATCAACGGAAAGAGAAAAAAGTCAATTATTCTAATCTAATGAATATGTTGTCAATGAATTAATTATAATGCATTTGAATGATCAAAAACCAATTTCTAAAATATTTTATCATTGATTGACATTGTACTTTTATTTTGTTGACACATTAACAATGTTATCATAATTGTCTTAGTTCAGAACGTGACAAATCTAATCAATAAAATAAAAATAGTCGTTCTATTAACCTCAGAGTTAAAATTATTTATTTATTTTTGTGCTTTAAACAATTATAACAAAAAAAATGAAATAGACATAACAATAATGATGATGATGATAACAAAAACAATAATAACCCAAAATCGAGAATAATAACATCTCTTGAATATTATTGTTGTTTTATAAAATCATCATTATCTTTTTAAAAGAATTACAATTATTAAACAAAAACAAAAATTAGAGAGAAAAAGTCAATTCTTCTCATTTATGAATATAATTTCACTGAGTTAAATATTCAACATATTTGAATGATAGAAAATCAACTTCAATTTCATCATTTATTAATATAATGCTTTTATTCAATCGACATGTTAACAATTTAATTATAATTATATCAACTCTGAGAATAACAAAGCCAATCAATTATACAAAAAATAGTCGTGTGTGGAAGGTAATGATTAACATCATTTTTGGGGGGTATCTATTATCCTTTTATATGATTATGATATAAGAAATCAAATTAAAACAAGGACATAATAATAATAATAATAATAATAATAATATACTACCAAGAATAATAAGCTAATCTCTTGAATCCGATAGTTATATTTATAAAGTCATCATTATCCTCTATAAATAATTACAATATCAAAAAAAAACAAAAGAAAAAAAAAAGAAAAGAAAGAGAAAGATAGAAAAAATCATTTATTCTCATCTAATGAAAATAGTGTCAACGAATTAATTATTACATATATTTTAATAATAGAAAATCAACTCCTAAAAAATTTCATTATTCACCAATGTAATAATTTTATTCTATTAACATGTTAATAATCTTATCATAATTGTCGCCATTCTAAATGTGACAAAACTAATGAATTATATAGAAATAGTTGTGTATATCAGGTCATGATTAATTCCTTTCTTTATTTTTGGGAATGTTATGATTATAATATTAAAATAAAACAAAGACGTAATAATAATAATAATAATAAAAATAATAATAATAATAATACGTATTTGGGAATAATAAACCAATCATTTAAATACGATAGTTATGCTTACAAAATCATGATTATCTTTTTTAAATGATTACAATAAAAAAAAAAAAGAGCAAGAGACAAAGCCAATTCTCTGTATCTAATGAATATATATAATGTCAATAGCTTAATTATTTCACATATTTGACTGATGGAACTTAATAGATTAAACAAAAGTAGTCATGCTTGCAAATTTA